>LR738713.1:769678506-769730050 GCA_902687465.1 Secale cereale
TTTTGGTTTTTAAAACCCTGGATCTATTTTTTTAAACCTAGATTTCTTTTTTCAAATCCTCACCCTGCCACCGCAAGTCGACCGCCGCCGCCGCCCGCGCCAGCCCGCGCCGCCTCCTCCAGCTGCCTCGCCGCCGGAGCCGGTATCGCCTCGTCCGCCGCCGCGCCCGCAAAACCCGCCGCCCGACCCGCAAACCGCCGGATCCAACCCGGTCCACGAGGTAAAAACCCGCCGGTTTTCTTCGGGTTTTATTTTCGTTTTTTTTCAAAACCCTAGATCATTTTTCTAAAACTTAGATTTCTTTAGGTTTATAAAATAGCGAACGTCCGCTGTTTAGGTTCAGAAAACGAACGTTCGCTATTTAGAGTTTTCTTTTTCTGTTATTTCCTGTCAAGGACCTATCCGCAATTAAAAAATTTACTGATCAGCCCCTGGTTTTCAAACGATTGTTCCTTTTTACCCGTTAGTCGGAATTAGATGACACCAAGGCCAACTTCTTCGTTTCGATCTTATCTTTCCAGCAGCGCAACTCAAATTTGATTTTGAAAGTTTTAAAATTTGAATTCAAATCGTTTTGTGTTTGAACTTCTTTTGGTCGTAACTTGAGTTTCGTAACTCCGTTTGAGTTGATTCTTTTTGCAAAGCGAAGCTCTTGGCCTAAACTTTCTGATAAGGCCAAATTCATTTAATTTTGGTATTCTTAGAAGTTGTTTTCTGTTGCAAGAGTATCCGTTTGTTTTCGAAGTCATTTGAGATCTGTTCTTCGATTCTGTTGCATGATTGCTTATGTATGCTATTGTTTGATTGCGATAGAATTCCCGGAGTGGATATCCCTAAGACAGCCTTCGCCACAAGGTATGGGCTATATGAGTATATTGTTATGTCATTTGGATTGACTAACGCCCCTGCCTATTTCATGAGTATGATGAATAAGGTGTTCATGGAGTTCTTGGATAAGTTTGTCGTGGTATTCATTGATGATATCTTGGTGTACTCGAAGAACAAAGAGGAACACGTGGAGCATTTGCGTTTGGTTCTAGAGAAGCTCAGAAAATATCAGTTGTACGCCAAGTTTAGCAAATGCGAGTTTTGGTTGAAGGATGTTGGATTCTTAGGGCATGTTATATCAGGAGAAGGTATAGCAGTGGACCCCGTCAAAGTGCAGGCAGTCACTGAGTGGTTGGCACCCACTTCAGTTGGAGAGATCCACAGTTTTCTTGGACTCGCGGGATATTACCGGAGATTCGTAGAGAATTTCTCCAAGATTGCAAAGCCAATGACGACATTGTTGAAGAAAGAGACACAGTTTCGTTGGACTGAAGAGTTTCCAGGATTTGAAGAAACGGTTGACGATAGCCCCAGTGCTGATCTTGCCAGATATACGCAAGGATTTCCAAGTGTAATGCAATGCTTCACGCTTAGGACTTGGAGGAGTACTCATGCAGGATGGAAGAGTTGTTTCTTATGCATCTCGTCAACTTCGACCGCATGAGTTGAATTATGCGACGCATGATTTGGAGCTAGGAGCAGTTGTGCATGCGCTCAAAACTTGGAGACATCTCCTTATTGGAAATTTTTGTGATGTGTACACGGATCACAAGAGTTTGAAGTACATCTTCACTCATAAGGAGCTGAACCTCAGACAGAGGAGATGGTTGGAGCTTATAAAGGATTATGATATGAAGCTGCACTATCACCCTAGAAAGGCCAATGTCGTTGCAGACGCTTTGAGCCGGAAGAGTTATGCAAATACCCTAGTGATGTGACGATCGCCTAAGGAACTAGCAAAAGATCTCCGGGAGCTTCGTTTGGAGATAGTTCCTAGAGGTTTTGTTGCAACCTTGGAGGTTCAGTCAACATTGTTGGGAAAGATACGAGAAGCCTAGAAGGATGACAAAGAGATTGCCGAAATCAAGGAGAAGATGAGCGAAGGAAAATCCAAGGGTTTTCGTGAGGACGAACACGACACCTTGTGGTTTGAGGATCGAATCTATGTGCCCAACGACCCCGAGATCAAGAAATTGATATTACAGGAAGCACATGATTCGCCATACTCGATACACCCCAGAAACACTAAGATGTATTTGGATTTAAAGGAACGTTTCTGGTGGACGGCAATGAAGAAGGATATTGCCGAGTATGTAGCAGTATGTGATGTATGCCAGAGAATGAAGGCGGAGCATCAGAAGTCAGCAGGATTGCTACAGCCTATGCCGATACCCGAATGGAAGTGGGATAAGCTTGGCATGGACTTTATCACCGGATTGCCCAGGACCAGATCGGGATATGACTCAATCTGGGTAGTAGTGGATCGCTTGACCAAAGTAGCCCACTTTATCCCCGTGAAAACCACGTATACCAGTGCGAAGTTGGCCAATATATACATGACCAGGATCATATGTCTGCATGGAGTTCCGAGGACCATTGTATCAGATGGAGGAACACAGTTCACCTCAAAGTTTTGGCATCAACTACACCAGACTTTGGGAACGAGGCTGGAATTCAGTACAGCTTTTCACCCGCAGACCGATGGACAGACCGAGAGAGTGAATCAGATTCTGGAGGACATGTTGAGAGCTTGTGCGTTAGACTATGGATCTAGTTGGGATGACAACTTTCCCTATGCGGAGTTCTCGTACAACAACAGCTACCAGGCCAGTTTGAAGATGGCACCGTTCGAAGCACTGTATGGTAGGGATGTCGAACACCGTTGATGTGGGATGAAGTCGAAGACCGTTAGTTGTTTGGACCAGACGTGATCAAAGAGTCAGAAGAGAAGGTTAAGCTAATTCGAGATAGATTGAAGATAGCACAGTCCAGGCAGAAGAGTTATGTAGACTCGAAGCGCAAGGAAGTAGTCTATGAAATTGGAGACAGAGCGTACCTGAGAGTGTCGCCTCTGTGAGGAGTTAAACATTTCAGAGTTAAGGGAAAGTTAGCCCCATGATTTGTGGGACCATACCGTGTTTTGGAACGCATGGGAGAGGTTGCCTACAAGTTGGATTTACCCGAAGGATTGTCAGGAGTTCACGACGTGTTTCACGTTTCTCAGCTTAAGAAGTGCCATGCGGAGATGGCCGATATTTCTTTAAGAGACACAGTGCCCCTGGAAGCAATTCAGTTGGATAGTGATCTGACTTATGAGGAGAAACCCATCAAGATCTTCGAGTTTTCAAGCAGAGTCATCCACAGCAAGGTTATCAAGTTTTGCAAGGTTCAGTGGAGTCACCTAACGAGGATGAAGCCACCTGGGAATGAGAGGACGATCTATGCAAGGACCACCCCCACATGTTCTCTAGCCAAACCGAATCTCGAGGGCGAGATTCATTCTAAGGGGGGTAGGTTTGTAACATCCCAAATTTTCAATTTGAAATGTTATACATAGTTCATATTGCATTGCATATTTTATTGCATTTGTGCATGGCAATCCTCGAAAATTCTAAGCAACTCAAGGACCTACGGAGAGAGTTGGGAATTCTACCGTATCCGTATTTGAGTTTTCTCAAATACCGATACGGGGATCACTTTGGTTTTAATAGTTTTCTCTCCTAAAAATATTTCTTGATAAAATATATGAGCGGAGATAATATGACTTCTCCTAAATAAAAGAGATATTTGAGGAAAAATATTAAAATCACTTTTGGTATTTATTCGGATTTTATTTGCATAGGAAAAATGCACGTTTTCCAAAATCAGATTTAGGTCCGGGAAAAATGTTCAGTTTGTCCTAAATATTATTAGAGGACGGTGAAAGTTTATTTCGGAATTATTCGTCTCTGTTTAGTATTTTTTTCTGAGTTTTTCTGCGTCAGGATATGTTTTTAAAAAAAGTGAGTCAGACCGACTGGGCCGAAGCCCAGCCGGCCCAGCGCCGCGCCACCACCCCCGACTCCGACCGGAGTCCCGGCCGTGCCCGACACCCGCTGTGGACGACTCGGCCACCCCGCCGCCGCCTTTCCCCTCCCTAAGCCAGCCCCCTGTCCCTATATAAGCCGCCGCCGCAACCCCTCTTTCGCCTCCACCCCGCCGTCGCCGAGCTCGCCGCCCCGCCGCCGCAGCCGAGCTCCGCCGCCGCCGCATGCCGCCGTCGCCGCTTGCTGCTGCCGTTGTCCCGTCACCGCACTCCGCCGCCGCGCCCCGCCCTCGCCGGAGCCGCCGCCGTCGCCACCGCCGGAGGTAGCCGCCGCCGACCTCGCCGCTGGTTTTTTTCTTAAAACCATTCGGTTTCTTTAGGAAACCCTAGATCTATTTTTTAATAGATCGGTTTGGTTTTTTAGTTAAATAACGGACATTTGTCCGTACGTTCGTTTTCACGAATGCTGTTCGCTCGTTAGTCACAGACAGCGAACGTTTGTTCGTTAGCATGTTCGTCAGTTTTCCTTTTCAGGGTTTTTTCCGCGATTATTTTCGATCGTGATTTCTGCCCTCATCTTGTTTTAAGTTTTTCTTTTCGCTCGAGAGTCAGAATCAGGCGATTCAAGCGCCCAGATCTTCGTCTCGAAGCCCTCTTTCCGTTTAACCAACTTGAACAAGGTTTTTCTACTGTAAAATTTGACTTTAGATTAATCTAGTAAACGGATCTTGTTTCCTTTGTAGTTTGAGTAAGTTGTCCTAGGGAATCCCGGAGGAACCGTGTGATTATCCTATGGAATGCCACCCAAGCTCAAAGGGATCATAAAACTATTCATGGTAGAAACTTCCGTGTGCAGCCACAATGCAATTATGGGCTCTGGCATAGTATGAGTAAGTTTTGTGAGCTCTTTCGGTGGTGGACTAGCAGATGTAGGGGAAAGTAGGTGTATCGGTCCACCCGGGGTAAAGAGTAAATGCTTCTGAAAGACTGTGTCTCAGTCATCCGTTTCTCAAACACCGTGCAGTGCGAGAAATCCAACGGAGGGGATCGAGTCATGTGGGGAAAAGTGCGCAAACCTCTGCAGAGTGTACAAACTAATCATGATTAGCCGTGTCCCCAGTTATGGACAATCCTGAGTATCTGGTACTTGAATTATTGGTTGATCTCATCACTCTAAAATTAAATTGTTGGGTTAATGACTACTTTAATTGGGATTGAGTTGGAGGTACCTTCTCAATGATGTTTCAACTACCATGATAGTTAAAATAAAATCTATTCATTTGTTGTAGGAAAAAATTGGCTTTATGCAAAAACCCTAACCTTAGAGCCTCCACCAGCCAAATATGCATATAGTTTTAGCCTTTATTTTTGTTACTTGCTCCACTATGTTATCTTGCCAGCATATTCCATGTGCTGACCCGTTTCGTGCTGCAACATGTTACGTTGCAGACTTTTCAGACCAAAAGTAAGACGCGATAGGTCGTTTTTCATGCACTCAGCTATGCCGTTGGAGTTGATGGACTCACTTATCTTCCAAGCCTTCCGCTGTTATTTTGTTAGATGGCCTTATGCCATAGACTTTTGTAATAAGTTCTCTTTTGAGACATTCCATGTAATAAATGTGTGATTGCCACTCTGTTATAAATCCTTCGAGTACTGTGTTTGTCAGCATAACCGATCCAGGGATGACACAGAACACGGAGACTTCGGTCCATTCAGATCGTGGTCGCTACAACTTTGGGGCACTCTTTGAAGTTCTTTGTGTTGGTTGAATAGATGAATCAGAGATTGTGTGATGCATATCGTATAATCATGCCCACGGATACTTGAGGTGACAATGGAGTATCTAGGTGACATTAGGGTTTTGGTTGATTTGTATCTTAAGGTGTTATTCTAGTACGAACTCTATGATAGATCGAACGGAAAGAATAGCTTCGTGTTATTTTACTACGGACTCTTGAATAGATCGATCGGAAAGAATAACTTTGAGGTGGTTTCGTACCCTACAATAATATCTTCGTTTGTTCTCCGCTATTAGTGACTTTGGAGTGACTCTTTGTTTCATGTTGAGGGATAGTTATATGATCCAGTTATGTTATTATTATTGAGAGAACTTGCACTAGTGAAAATATGAACCCTAGGCTTTGTTTCCTAGCATTGCAATACCGTTTATACTCACTTTTACCACTTGCTACCTTGCTATTTTTATATTTTCATATTACAAAAACTTATATCTACCATCCATATTGCACTTGTATCACCATCTCTTCGCCGAACTAGTGCACCTATACAATTTACCATTGTATTGGGTGTGTTGGGGACACAAGAGACTCTTTTTTATTTGGTTGCAGGGTTGTTTGAGAGAGACCATCTTCATCCTATGGCTCCCATGGATTGATAAACCTTAGGTCATCCACTTGAGGGAAATTTGCTACTGTCCTACAAACCTCTGCACTTGGAGGCCCAACAACATCTACAAGAAGAAGGTTGCGTAGTAGACATCAAGCTCTTTTTTGGCGTCGTTGCCGGGGAGGTGAGTACTTGAAGGTATATCTTTAGATCCTGCAATCGAATCTTTTAGTTTCTTGTTTTATCACTAGTTTAGTTTCTAAAAGAAAACTACAAAAAATTGGAATTAAGGTTACCTCATATGCTTCATCTTTTTAATATCTTTCATGAAAATGATGGGAAGGAAAATTGTGCTCAAGTACTAGAGGAAGAATTACATAGAATGCTTGGCATAAAATATGTGCATTATGAGCATGATTGCAATATTGTTGGTATGAATTCTTTGAATACCCATGATGCTAATGATAAGCAAAGCCACCAGCTTGGGGATGCTATGTTTGATGAAGATGATATGTTTAGTCCCCCAAGTTTTGATGAACAAATTTATTATGATGAAAGCATGCCTCCTATTTATGATGATTATTGTGATGACTTGTATGCTATTAAGAATAATGATAACCATGAAACTTGTCATCGTGAATTTAGTTTTCAATTGGACTATGCTTCACATGATAGTTATTTTGTTGAGTTTTCTCCCACTACTATTGATGAGAATAAATTTGCTTATGTGGTGAGTAGTAAAATTTCTATGCAAGTAGATCATGAAAATAATAATTTATGTTCTAGTTATATTGTTGAATTCATTCATGATGCTACTGAAAATTACTATGAGAGAGGATCATATGCTTGTAGGAATTACAATAATATCAAGTTTCCTCTCTATATGCTTAAAATCTTGACGTTATGCTCGTTTTCCCTTCCTATGCTAGTTGATTATCGTTCCCATAAGTTGTTTGCTCACAAAATCCCTATGCATAGGAAGTGGGTTAGACTTAAATGTGCTAGTCATTATCTTTATGACGCTCCCTTTATGTTTCATTTCTTATCTTTTATGCGAGCATCATTGAAATCGTTGTGCCTAGCTAGGGGCGTTAAACGATAGAGCTTGTTGGGAGGCAACCCAATTTTATTTTCTTTGCTTTTGCTTATGTTCAGGAATAAATATTGCATCTATCTTCTGTTTAGATGTGGTTTTGTGTTTTAATTAGTGTTTGTGCCAAGTAGAACCTTTGGGAAGACTTGTGTGAAGTTTATGCGATCATGCTGTAAAAACAGAAACTTTAGCGCTCACTAGATTGGCTACCATTTTTTACTAGAGAGTGATTTTTAGTTGATTCTTTTTGCAGGTAATTAATAGACAAATTCCTCACGTCCACAAATTTATTTCAAATTTTTTAGAGTTACAGAAGTATTCGAAAGTTACAGATTACTACGGATTGTTCTGTTTTTGACAGATTCTGTTTTTCATGTGTTGTTTGCTTATTTTGATGAATCTATGAGTAGTATCGGGGGGTATGAATCATAGAGAAGTTGGAATACAGTAGGTTTAACACCAATATAAAGAAAGAATGAGTTCATTACAGTACCTTTGAGTGGTGGTTTGTTTTCTTATACTAACGGAGCTCACGAGATTTTTGGGTAAGTTTTGTGTTGTGAAGTTTTCAAGTTTTGGGTAAGGATTCGATGGACTATGGAATAAGGAGTGGCAAGAGCCTAAGCTTGGGGATGCCCAAGGCACCCCAAGGTAAAATTCAAGGACAACCAAATTCCTAAGCTTGGGGATGCCCCGGGAAGGCATCCCCTCTTTCGTCTTCATCTATCGGTAACTTTACTCGATGCTATATTTTTAGTCACCACATGATACGTGTTTTGCTTGGAGCGTCAATTTTGTATTGGTTGTTGTTTAAATAATATCCCAAGATCTGAAATTCTCAAATGTTAGAGAGTCTTCACGTAGTTACATAATTGTTAAACTACTCATTGATCTACACTTCTATCTTTTGGAGTAGTTTGTTGGTTGCTCTAGTGCTTCACTTATATCTTTTTAGAGCACGGCGGTGGTTTTATTTTGAAGAAATAGATGAACTCTCATGCTTCACTTATATCTTTTTGAGAGTCTCTTAGAATAGCATGGTAATGTGCTTTGGTTATAAAATTAGTCCTAATATGATAGGCATCCAAGTTGGGTATAGTAAAAACTTTCATACAAGTGCATTGAATATTATGAGAAGTTTGATACTTGATGATTGTTTTGAGATATGAGGATTGTGATATTAGAGTCATGCTAGTGGAGTAATTGTGAATTTGGGGAACACCTGTGTTAAAGTTTGTGATTCCCGTAGCATGCACGTATGGTGAACCGTTATGTGATGAAGTTGGAGCATGATTTATTTATTGAGTGTCATCCTTTGTGTGGAGGTCGGGATCGCGCGATGGTTAACTCCTACCAACCCTTCCCCTAGGAGCATGCATTGAATACTTTGTTTTGATAACTCATAGATTTTTGCAATAAGTATATGAGTTCTTTATGACTAATGTTGAGTCCATGGATTATACGCACTCTCACCCTTCCACCATTGCTAGCCTCTCTTGTACCACACAACTTTCGCCGGTACCATACACCCACCATATACCTTCCTCAAAACAGTCACCATACCTACCTATCATGGCATTTCCATAGCCATTCCGAGATATATTGCCATGCAATTGTCCACCGTTTTGTTATTATGACACGCTTCATATTGTCATATTGCCATGCATGATCATGTAGTTGACATCGTATTTGTGGCAAAGCTACCATTCACAATTCATTCATACATGTCACTCTTGATTCATTGCACATCCCGCTACACCGCCGGAGGCATTCACATAGAGTCATATTTTGTTCTAGCTTCGAGTTGCAATCTTTGAGTTGTAAATAAATAAAAGTGTGATGATCTTCATTATTAGATCATTGTCCCGTGTGAGGAAAGGCCAAATAAAAAAAAGATGGCCAAAACAATGAGAGGGGCTAAATAAAAAAAATAGGAAAAGGCCATCAAAAAAATTGAGAGAAAAGAGAGAAGGGACAATGCTAGTATCCTTTTCCACACTTGTGCTTCAAATTAGCACCATAATCTTCATGATAGAGAGTCTCTTGTTTTGTCACTTTCATATACTAATGGGAATTTTCATTATAGAACTTTGTATATTCCAACGATGGGCTTCCTCAAATGCCCTAGGTCTTCATGAGCAAGCAAGTTGGATGCACACCCACTTAGTTTCTTTTGATGAGCATTCATACACTTATAGCTCCAGTGCATCCGTTGCATGGCAATCCCTACTCACTGACATTGATATCTATTGATGGGCATCTCCATAGCCCATTGATACGCCTAGTTGATGTGAGACTATCTTCCTGTTTTGTCTTCTCCACAACCACCATTCTATTCCACCTATAGTGCTATATCCATGGCTCATGCTCATGTATTGCGTGAAAGTTGAAAGTGTCGGTGTTCTGGGAACGGGGGTACCCAGACTTGCCTGCCTGCGGCCCAGAGCGTGGCTCGCAAGGCGGCTTAGTATGGCCCAGCATCTTCAGCAACACTCAAGACCCTCGCGAGGGGGCAAGCCTCGCGAGGCGGACAACACAAGGCATCCCCTGGGGCGGCCTCGCCAGGCCGGCTCGTGAGGGTCGAAGATATCAAGGCGAGGGGCATCTCGCGAGGTCCTCGTGATGTGAGCAGTGACGACCAAAGCCAGGCGGACGCCAGCGGGCGCAGAATGCCAGTTTCCTCTTCGGTGTTAAAGGAGCAGGGGCAGGCGCGGAGTCCCGAGGCATCAGGCAAAGATTTCCATATCGGTGCAACATGACCAAGACCAGCAGGACGGCAGGATGGAGGTCATCGCGGAGCCCACGGCGGCGTCACCACCAGAGCCTTTGGCAGCGAAACCGCCTTTTGTCAGGATAGCTTGTACTAGCTGCCCCCATCAAATTTGGCCGTTATGGGATCCCTTCCTGCTCAATATTTGGGAAGAGGACCTTGGCCACTATAAATAGGGCCTAGCCACCACCATAGTGTTCATCTCATCGGAGACGGAGTTGATCTCATCTTGAGTGGATTGGATCATCAAAACCTCACACACACCACAAGCTCACCCGAGCTCAAGAACACCTCTCCTTAGGAGGCAGTTCATCCATGTACTAGTTCTTCCTTTGCCTACAAGGCCATCCACCACACCACATTGGATTAGGGTGTTACACCACAACGGTGGCCCGAACAAGTATAAATCTTGTGTCCCTTATTCATCGGATCCGACGAGCTAGGCTTAGGTTTGTTAGGCAGACGAGCTAGGGCGGAAGGAGAGATCTTCGTGCGCACCTCAGAGTTCGAACGTTAAGGGTTTTGCTGGAATGCAAAATCCAATATTTGGCGCGCCAGGTAGGGTTGCGCTGAAACTTCCCTTTCTTCGTTCAGTGCTCCGTCGTTCCAGCAGTCCATGGCCGACGCTCGCAGAGCCCGTGCTGAGCGGCGGGCTGCCCTTGCCGCCCATGTTGTTCAGACCACTCCTGCCGACAGGCCACCCCGCCGTTCTCCATCGCCTGTTGCCACAGGCCCGGCGCCGCAAGAACAGCAGGCATCGTCTCTACACCCCTCCGTGCGGCGCGATGGACACACCGCTACCCCGTTGCTGACTCAGGGATCTTTTTGTCCCATACTCGCCGCGGACCCATGGATGCGCAGGCTCCGTTGCTCATGGCACATGAGCTCTTGCACTACCGCCCCGTTGACAACTTCTACGAAGAATGGCTGGACCACAGCGACGAGCTCGTCAGCGCCGCAGGGGGCTCTCCGGCGTCGTCCCTCACCCTGCCTCATCCGCCGCCCCATGAGGACGATGAGGCCCAAGAAGCTCCACTGCAACCCCAGCGTCAAGGCATCGTCCAAGACCCAAGGCGTCTGGCTCCGCGGCGTGATCGCCCACGCGCGGTGCCAGCGCACAAAGAAGGAAGCTGCCAGGAGATCCAGCGGCCCCGCGGCAGAGCACCTGTGCTCCCTCCACTGCAGCGTCGAGAGCTCGCGTCCCCCGCCGCGGCGGCGTGCGAAGACCTAGACCAAGTCCCACCACCCCATCAAGCTCCGGTGTCGATAGCAGACTGCAAGGCCCTCGCTCCCGAGCTGCGCAACGTCAACTGGCCTAGGAAGTTCAAGCCCAACCTGCCTCCACGCTACGACGGCACCCCCGACCCTGCGGAGTTCCTGCAGCTCAACGAGCTGAGCATCGAGGCGTCTGGCAGCAACAAGAAGATCATGGCGAACTGGTTCCCCGTGGCCCTCAAGGATGGGGTGCACTCATGGCTCTTGAACCTGCCCGCGGGATCGATCTCCACCTGGAGCAAGATGTGTGACCGGTTCATCGCCAACTTCCAGGGCACTCGAGATCATCCCCCGGCCGCGGGCAACCTGCGACGTATCAAGCAACAACCAGGAGAAACCCTACAGAAGTTTATCCAGTGCTTCAACAGTGTCCGTGTCAAGATCCCCAAGGTCACGGACAAGGCCATTATTTCGGCATTCTCAGATGGTGTCCGTGACGTCAAGATGAAAGAAGAGCTCGCCATCCATGAAGATCTGTGCACATCCTTGGAGTTGTTCAACCTCGCAACCAAGTGCGCTAGGGCAGAGGAGGGGCACCTCTCGCTCGTCGAGCTCCCCGCTACCGAAACCGAAGACAAGAAGGCCAAAGGCAAGGACGTGAAGTGCAAGGGAGCGGCAGTGCTTGCAGCCGAACCAGAAATGAAGCGCGGCCGCGACTACTTGGAGCCACCCAAGAATGGTCGAGCATTTTGCGCCTTCCACAATGTGCACAACCACAACACCCACGATTTTCAAGAGCTCAGGGCCCTCCGCGGAGGACGCGTCATCCAACGCCCCGAGCGCAGCAGCCGTGGCTACGGCCGCGGGGGTGGTCGGACCGGAGGCCGCTGGGACAACTATGGACCCCGTCACGAGTGGCATGATCAGCCTCGTGAGGACCGTTGGCGTGGCCAGCCCCGCGAGGACGCCTGGAGGAATCAGCCCCGAGAGGACCGTCCTCAGGGCAGGGCCGCCTACCACCTCTGCCACCACCAAGGAGGAACGACGACCAGGATGAGGGGCTGGGGGCTTCCAGGAGCCGCGTGCCATCTCTTGCATCTTGGGCGGAGCACAGGCCCCAGCTTCTCAGCGCCTCTTCAAGCAGTTCGCCCGTGAAGTAAATGTGGCTCTCCCCAAGCTAGAGGCTACCCGTCCACTCAGGTGGTCCAGGTGCCCCATCACCTTCAGTTCGGCAGACCAGCTCAAGTGCACATCTACGGCTGGCACCCTCCCAATGCTTTGCTCTCCCGTCATCAGCAACGTCCAAGTTACCAAGACCCTCATCGACGGTGGCGCAGGGCTTAATGTCCTGTCCATCGAGACATTCGACGGCCTCCAAGTATCCTACGAACAGTTACTGCCTACCAAGCCCTTCTCCGGAGTGACTGATGGCTCCACCACTACTATAGGGCAAGTTCGCCTACCTGTAACCTTTGGCAAGCGTGACAACTACCACACTGAGCTCATCGACTTTGATGTCGCCCACATCCATCTCCCTTACAACGCCATCCTCGGGTATCCGGCCCAGGCCAAGTTCATGGCAGTAACTCACCACGGCTACAATATTCTGAAGATGCCCGGAAGCGGTGGCGTCATCACGATCGCTTGCGAGGAGAAGGACACAGTGTGCTCACTCGAGCGTGCTTAACAGGCGGCGGCAGTCGACGATCCAGACAGCGACAGTGTCATATACCCATCAGAGATAATTCCCAAGAAGAAGCGGCTGCTGGCTTTGGAGCCTCATGAGGACGCAACACAGGGAGGCATAACCACAGCGCCTCTGCCCTCTCTCGCATAGGAAGGCGCGCCCGTCGCCCCTCTCAGGCTGGGCTCGGAGGCTCTCCTCTGGAGGGCCTCAGACCTAGCCAATGTCACGAGGGAGGCGCTCAGGCACCACGTGGAAGAGTGCTTCGCTGCACACTTCCCTCCGGAGGCTTCAAGGTGTGAGGCACCAAGCGCTGAGGAGTTCATCAGCCAAACCATCGAAGACCTACAGGGACCAAGAGCCATGTGAGGCGAGCGCCACCCGGCTCCTTCAAGGGCAGTTGTCGGTCCAGGCTCAGGAGACGGGCTGTGCGTTTGCGTCAATGTTCCGGCACTCAATAGGATCGCGTCTCAGGAGCTCTACTGGCCTTCCCTGGTAGGCCGGTGCCAGGGTCCACCCCACAGCTACGTGCGCATGCCCTTCGGCCTGCCGAACCAGGTGACCCTGCACCAGCGCCACATGCGGGAAGTCCTGGCGGTTCGCGAGTCCAGGCACAAGGAGATCCAGGCGGAGTTGGGCTCGGCCCTCCGCGAGATCTAGGGAGCAGCGCCTTCATCGAGCACCCTCGGCTACACCAACACTACTTCAGCAACTATGCCAGGTGACATCTTTCGATTTCTATTCAACTGGGAGCGCCCCTCGGGCAGCATTATTCCCAGGTCGCACGGGTCTGTCCCTGCGACGCACCTCCTTTTGCATCTCAGGTCACTCCTTGGGGGCGCCCCTCGGGCTGCACTATCCGCAGGCCGCACGGGTTCATCCTAGTAGCATGTATCTCCCTTGCATTTTACCAAAGCTAGTGCTACCATCCTAGTCACATTGCATTCGAGTCATCTGTTTAACCACCATTCTCATCCCTTGAACATCCTGCGCCCCCGCAAACTCTCTTGCATACGTCCTATAGGTTGGGGTTGGCACGGTGCATGTGTTCGGGAACGTCCCTGCAGCGTCGCCAAATCCAAATGGCTGAGCTCTTGCTCACGGGCCGGCCCCGTGTACGTCACCTCCTATGGCCCTTGGTGCCTCGCCCAAGCTCGAACTGGATGCCAACAACTGAGTTGAGGCGCACGGTACCATGTCTTGTCACTCCGGGAGCCGCGCGCTGGGTGGCTTCCCTTAGGACGACCACGTGAGAAGACTAGGCACGACGTCTGTGCTCGGGTCCGTCCCTGCAGCGTCGATAAATCCAACGGCTGAGCTCTGTCTGGCGGGCCGGCCCCGTTCACGTTGCCTCCTGGGGTCGTTGGTGCCCGACCTTCTCATAGGGCGACCTTGAGGGATTCACCCAGCGCGGGTTGTCTAACTACCTTGTAGGATCATCTCAAGCGCTTCCACCTAAGACCTGGCGCAACCCGCCTTGAGGTAGGGCCTCGTGAGTCCCACGCTGGCTCACGGGTGCCCTGATACACCTCGTCTAAGCCCCACTGTCCCAGCCACGTGTCCGGGCTAGGCTGTATACGCCCCGGGGCTCTGCACAGTAGGGAGTCCCCTCCAACAGTCCACTAGAAGCACCATTCTCCGCGCTGGCTGACGACACGATCGAGGACCGGCTATGCCCGCGCAAGAGAGGCAGCACTATGCTCTGCGCTGGTGATAAACAACTGGGGGCGGCTTTACGACCGCATTAACCTCGGGGAGGCCCTCGGCTCAATGACCAGCCCCATCACGCTGCGCTCCCTTCGGGAAGGTAGTGCGAGGGGGCTGGGCAATGGGGCTGCGTCCAGGTCATGCCTGGCGCACGCCCCACCAGGTCCCTTGGGCCTGGTCGACACGGAACCCTCCCGAGCGCAAGCTCGCCAAGGACAGGTATGGGGCCTATTCGTACGTCAAGGGGGACCCTTGGGCATCGCGACCCAAGGGCCTAACTGGACCCGTAGCCCCTCACTCCCTGGTGTTGTCCTGGTTTCTGGTCAAGGCCAGCGGTGGCTAAGGTACGCGCGGGCCGGGCCCTGCCGACGCAGAACATCAAGGCCTGAGTCCAGCATTCCTTTCTTTCGGGTCCGTTCGTACGTCAAGGGGGACCCTTGGGCATCGCGACCCAAGGGCCTAACTGGACCCGTAGCCCCTTACTCCCTGGACTTGTCCTAGTGTCCGTTCAAGGCCAGCGGCGGCTGAGGTACGCGTGGGCCGGGCCCTGTCGACGCAGAACATCAAGGCCTAAGTCCAGTGCTCACTTCCCTCATGGTTGTTCGCACGTCAAGGGGGACCCTTGAGCATCGTGACCCAAGGGCCTAACTGGACCCGTTGCCCCTCACTCCCTGGTCTTGTTGTCAAGACCCCGTTCCTAAGTCACACCGATCTAGCTTGTAACACATCATATCACTTTGCGGCCTCATGCACGGTATCCCCACGGGTGCCACCTTACCTGGCCCGGGACCGTTTGCGCATTTTGGCACACATATATGATACTGTCACTAGCATCCATATGACAGAGAACCCGGGCCGACATGGCTAGTTATAAACCAAAAGTGGCACTAAATTACAGAGACGGGCATCCATGACCCAGCAACGAACGTGTCGGTCATCAACGTATGAACCCAAGTCGTAGCAAGCTACACGGACTTAAAGGAACAATGCGTGACATTTCCCCTAAGGGACAGACACGGGAACAAAGAAGGACACATGCCGGCCAGCCTACGTGTTCTGGAGCAGTAGCAAGCTACCAAGGCTCAGTGGAAACACTAGGAGGCATTTCCCTGTAAGATAGGCTACCAAGGGTAAACAACTAGGTGTCGGATCCCACACATATCAAGCATTTCAATAACATACACACAATATGCTCAATATGTGCAAATACAACATTGCATCACTACAGAACTCTACGACTCAAAGTACTTTATTTAAGAGGCTCCGAAGAGCCATACATAACATATCCATACAGATAGGGGTCACATGACCCAACACTCAAGTCATACAAGCATACAAGCACAAGCGGAAGCTAACTTCTCTGAGTACAGACAACTTGGAGAGAAAACAGGCTTGGTGTAGCCAGACTATCTGCAAGGCCCTTCACAAGCTCAGGATCTCCGTCTAGGTAGCAAGTTACTCATCGACATCAACGTCTATGTAGAACCCATCAGAAGGGGCAGGGTTCTCCTCTCCAACAGTTATTAAGAAAACATGAGTACAAAGGTACTCAGCAAGACTTACCACAGAACCTATCATACATGCATCATTATCAACAAGGGTAGTGGATTTTATTGCAGCAACCCAGCTTTGACTCTTGGCTAACCTATACTACAACTCTCAGCAGATTGCAAGATGCGACTACGCACACGAGTCCACTACTCACCACAACAATACACCACCGTGGATCCTCTTCCGTCATCCCACGGAAGGGTCATCCACGGCACTCACACTTGTCTTGAGACTTTTAGAAGTAACCATCAACTTCTCTATGAACTGTATAAGCAACCAAGTGGTCCTTAACCGCGAACAACGACTATTCGAATAGATTGGTAACCCTGAAGGGGTGTACTTCTTCACACATGCTTCCACCACTTATCGCCGTTTACTCGACGTGTGCTCGGCAACCTTTAAGCGAAAGCCCAGCGAGGGTGTCGGTGATGACCCACAACCGTAAGGGATCTATTGGAGCGTTTTCGATAAGTAAGAGTGTCGAACCCAACGAGGAGCAGAAGGTATTGATAAGTGATTTTGAGTAAGGAATAACTGCAAGCACTGAAAAATAACTTTTTAGGGGTTTTCTTGATATAAGCAACAGGAAAGTAAAAGCGGGCAAAGTAAAAGGCACTAGAGAGTAACAAGTGGCCCAATCCTTTCTGAGCAAAGGAGAGGCCTAGCAACTGAACTTATAAAGGCTAAAGTGTTCTTGAGGACACATGGGAGAGGTAGTCATGTGCTTTCGCCATATTCCGTATCGGTACTATGTTATGTGTTGATAAGTGTTGAGTGGGTGGATCTATGCTAGTACACTCTCTAGACTAAGATGAGTGCACTCTTATGATTAAACACCTTGCAAGCATCCGCAAATACAAGATAGTATTTAAGGCAAAAGCCTAACCATAGCAATACGATCGATGATCCATTGTTCCCTTGTGTAAAAGCGTGCGAACTGGGGTTCAGGTTTCTGTCACTCCGGCAACCCACCATAAGCATTCTTTGTACACAATGTATTCCCCTAGGTCCTTAATAAGGCGAAGTGTTGAGTGTTCGACTCACACAACACCACTAGTAGAATGACAACACAACTTAAGTATCAAACAACACATATTACTTCAACAACATATGACTACTAAAAACAAGACTTTTCCCATGTCCTCAAGAACTATGGTAACTACTCACAAGACATAAAAGAGATCATGATCAGTGGAGATAAATGGATGATAAACAATCTGGACATAATGATATTTCTCCAACAAAACTCAATAGCATTCACGACAACGTAGTAATCAACACCGATGGAGTAGAGAGGATAGATAGTACGGATTACAACACAAGTTTGCACTTGTGAGATGAGATTGGATGAAGATGGAGATGGTGCTGATGTTGGGGATGATGTTGATGATGATCTCGATGATGCCCGTGACGATGGTGATGACGATGGCGATGATCTCCCCTTCCGGGAGGTGATCTCCCCGGCGGAATCTGCCTGCCGGAGATGGCTTTTTCTTCTCTGTAGGTTTCCGCCACGGAGCGGCGGCGGAACTCCGTCAAAACTCTTCTTTTTAGGGTTTTCGGATAACGAGGAGTATATAGGCAAAAGGGTGCAGCCGGAGGTGGGCCAGGGGCTCCAGGCGCCCCCCCCGGCGCGGCCAGGGGGGTGGCGCCCCCAGGGCGCCTGGACGCCCTGTGGCCCCCCTCTGGTTGCCCTTTTGCGTGCCTTCGTGATCCGTCTGGAAAATACCCTCCATCGATTTTCGGGTAATTTGGAGGTATTCTTCTTCAGCAACTCAGCGTCCACTTTTTACCGCTGAATCCTGCGTCTGCTGCTTCGGCACCGGAAAGTTGCAAACTGTTTAAAATAGGCCAAAACAACATAAGAACATCATCGTAATGTGAAATATATCAATGAATAAGGATAAATTTTGATACAAAATAGTGATGCATTTTGGACGTATCAACACCCCCAAGCTTAGACCTCGCTTGTCCCCAAGCGAATACTGAGCTCGGTAAACCTGTCCACAAGTTTAGAGATCAGTGAAGTGTCGATAAATAGAATACGGACAAGAAGCATCACAGCTTCTTCACCAACTCAAATATTCTCAACGGCAATCTTCAACTCATAAGGCCCTTATAAAAGAGTGGTAACACTTATATTCGGAAGTAGGGCTAAGGAAACTCATCAAATCATGGCAAACATGTCCTTTGGTCAAAGAACAACTAATAGCTTTTACTTTTGCTCTTTCTCTTTATGTTTTGATGAGATTAATTGAAGCTTTTGAAAGAACATGTTATTAGTCAAGAAGTGAAAGTGTTAACACAAAGGAAGTTGTTTGCCTTAGCTGGGCTTGACAAACAACTTACTTATCAAATGATAATGTCAACAAGGATATGATATGACAAATCTTAATGCAACTTTATATGAATGAATCCTCGTCAACATCAAATGTCTGCTCTCTTTAAGAATAGAAGGAAGTAGGAATAACTGACTCAACCTAAAATTAAAAGATAGGCCCCGCTCTAGGGAAGTAGGGAAAACTCATGTGCTATCCTTAAATCAAACAGAATGAAAACATGTTTTGAGAGGTGCATGATTTGTCAACGAATGCTAATAGATAATTCAATTACTTCTCAAGCTGGACAAGTTTCGAGGAACGGCTCCCGTACGGGGACGATCACATCCCCTAAATCTCCTTTGTTTATCACTGCCAAAGTTTTCTGATTTCTCATGAACAAAGCGTGAAGGAGGGTTTGTTTGTTGTATTTTTTTAATGAGCCGGGCGCACTCAATGCCAGTTCCTTCTCGTATTAGGGGTTTGCAGATTAGACATGCAATCCCGGGGTGAAACTTGTCCAACTTAAAAAAATCATGAATTAACTATTACTTCCTCATGAGCTAAAACAGGGGCACAAAATAGAAGATTTTGAACATTTAAGGATAACACATAAATTCTATACTTTAGGAGGTGGTAGTGGAATACCACGAATAGGAAGGTATGGTGGACTCATATGGAAGGTACTGGTTTAAGGGTATGGATGCACAAGCAGAATTCTGCTTAGTACCGAGTTTAGGCTAGCAAAGGCTTTGAGAAAACAGACAATTGATGATGACTAAGATGCAAAGCAATATAAAGCATAAACATTAAAATAGGCATAACACATCAAGTTGTCTTCCTTGTCAGCATGACACTTCAAGCATAATAACATAAAGGTTTTGGCTATGTCGCTACTTTAAGAAAATCATGCTTGTTGTTATGACCAAAGCTATGTTTGCCAAGATTAAATAAGGTTTTCACAGCCATACCTGTTATAAGGTCAATACCCCCCATAAGAATCATCATATAAGGTTGATTGCGTGAAGAGAATACCAAGTGCAGCAAAGAAACCAATATACTTCTCATTAATATTCCATCATAGAGGACTCCACACTCACGGATACAATCTCTCCACCGAAGGAGTGATAGACCTCAATGCACGCACCTATTTCATATAATAACCTCCCTAGACACGATATGACTCTACTTGACTCCAAAAGACAAAACACAAAGATAAAGATACCGGGCACTCCCCCAAGCTTGGAACAAGCCAAGGGAATGCCATTACCCAAGGAGATTTCACTCCTCATTCTTGTTGGCGTTGATCACGTAGAACTCAGCGAAGCGCTTCCATGGAAGGGGTTCTCCAGTTTCATATGAGAAGTTTGTCTCCTGGATCCTGCATGTAGCACCCATACCCATGCGCATAAACCTTAGTTCATACTCACAGTTCTGGCGATGTAGATCATAAATTTGCCCTTCGAGTTCTTCAATTCTTTCTTCAGATGCGGTGATGCTTTTCCACATCTCCTTCATCTCCTTCAGGAAGTAGGTCTTCAGCTCGTTGATGATGTCAAAGTTAGCTTCAACACCACGCTCGATCATCTTCTTGTACTTGAAGACTTCTTGCTCCATTTCTTCTAGCCTGGCCTGGATGCTTCCCTCCTTGATAGGTCCCTTCAGATCTTCTTGATGGAGGACACCGTCCTCCATCCGAACAACCTGAGGGTGCTTCTTCACCTCAGCGAGGTAGGGGTTGATGACGTTGACGACGAACTTGTCTTTGGGGGAACTTGGAGAAGCCATGGCACCTAGATTCAGCTGAAAGATTCCCTGGCAGAAACAGATCGAAAAGAAAACACACGAAATCGCGAGATACGTTGCCGGAATAATCCGGGCAAATATATAGCAAAAATTTATGCACAAAAAGGAAGGTAACAGGCTAAAGCGGGGTCGGAGACGGACTCCGGGGTGTCCAGGCGGCCTCCCGGCGCGGCCAGGAGGTAGGGCGCGCCAGGGGTGCGCCTGGGCCCCTGGAGCTCGTCTCCGGCTCCACTTAGGCTTAGAATTTTACTAATTTTGCAAAAACTTGTAATACTGAACTTTTATGGTGGTTCGCGATGTTTTCTTACCGTAATACATACCTTTTCTTTATTCTGCTTCTGCTGGCGTCTGAAACAGGGCTGCAACATGTTCTTCGTGAGTTGTTGTGTATATCATATTCACATCAACATTGACAGGGTCTCCTGCTATGTAATGCTTAAGTCTTTGCCCATTCACAACTTGAGGTTTGGTGCCTTCAAAATTGTTAATCTTAATTGCACCAGACCGATAGAATTCTTCAATATGAAATGGCCCTTCCCACCTGGAAAGTAGTTTGCCTGTTGAAAACCTGAAACGGGATCTAAACAACAAAACTTTATCACCAACATTAAATTCACGTTTCAGAATCCTACTATCATGCCACTTCTTTACCTTTTCCTTGAACATTTTAGCGCTCTCGTAAGCTTCACTTCTCCACTCATCTAGAGAAGTCAAGTTCATGAGACGCTTCTCACCAGCTAATTTTGGGTCAGCATTAAGCTCTCTAACAGCCCAGAAAGCTTTGTGCTCTAATTCTAATGGCAAATGGCAAGCCTTGCCATACACCATCTTATAGGGGGACATGCCCATGGGGTTTTTGTAAGCAGTTCTATACGCCCACAAAGCATCTCCTAACTTATTTGACCAGTCCTTTCTATTTCTGTTTACTGTCTTTTGCAAGATCAACTTAATCTCTCTATTGGTGAGCTCAACTTGCCCACTAGTTTGAGGATGGTACGGTGAAGCAATTCTATGATTGACATCGTACTTGGCTAAAGCTTTTCTAAAAGCTCCATGCGTGAAGTGTGATCCTCCATCAGTCATGAGATACCTAGGTACACCAAACCTAGGAAAAATCACATCTTTGAGCATTTTCAAAGATGTCTTGTGATCAGCACTTTCAGTGGGGATTGCTTCAACCCACTTGGTCACATAATCAACAGCTACTAGAATGTGAGTGTACTTGTGCGAAGAAGGAAAAGGACCCATAAAATCAAAACCCCAACAATCAAAAGGTTCAATCACTAGTGAGTAATTCATAGGCATCTCATTCCTTCTACTAATGTTACCAACTCTCTGACATTTATCACAGGATAAAACATAATTTCTAGCATCCTTAAAGAGAGTAGGCCAATAAAAACCTGATTGAAGAACCTTATGTGCGGTCCTCTCACCGGCGTGATGTCCTCCATAGGGACTATCATGACACTGTCTGAGGATGTCCTTCTGCTCATGTTCCGGTATGCATCTTCTCACGATCCCGTCGGGACCTTCTTTGAAAAGATGTGGGTCATCCCAAAAGTAGTGCCTCAAATCATGAAAGAACTTCTTCCTTTGCTGAAATGTTAAACCTGGAGGCAAATACTTTGCAACGATAAAATTAGCGTAATCTGCAAACCAAGGATCGGAAAGAGATTGTACTTTTACAACAGCAAGTTGCTCGTCTGGAAAACTGTCGTTGACTGGGATGGGATCATGCGGTATATCTTCCATCCTTGAAATATTGTCCGCCACCGGATTGTCTTCTCCTTTCCCACTACTAGAAAAAGCCCTATTAGTGGCGCACCTGTTTTCGTTAGTAATGGCGCACTATAGGTGCGCCACTATTAACACGCCACTAGTAACAGATAGTAATGGCGCACCTCTGGTGCGCCATTAGTAATCCAGATAGTAATGGCGCACCTCTGGTGCGCCACTACTAACCCTTAGGTGCTCCACTGGTATTCCCTCTAGGTGCGCAACTAATAGCCTTATAGGTGCGCCACTAGTCATAAAGGAAGGTGCGCCACTAATAAGGGCTGAAATGCGCCACTAGTAATGTATTTGGAAAACAAAAAAAAAATCCAAATTTACAGAAAACAACCTATAAGGAAAAATAATTTAAAAACAAAAAATGAAATAGAATCATAATTTTTATTATAGTAAGAATATTACAATGTCTTTACAAGTATCCAATAAAAGAAAAATTATAAGGAAATAAAAGAAAATTCTAAAACTAATCTTCTAGTAATCTTTTCTTCTTTTTCTTTACTTTATCCCTGCAAAGAATGATAGAAATATGTGAGAATGAACATTGCAGAGAAGTGAAATTGAGCAATTATTTGCATCCGCCATCGAAGATCTAAGATATCTTGAATCATAGACATGGGTCATTTCATGAAGCCAAGAGTCTATGCCACTCAGGATGCATAGTTCCCTGTCAGAAGAACTTAATTATTCAGTAAACACAGTCCTAAGCTTTTTACATGAGACAAAACATAAGGTACATGCTTGACCTAAGCTACGGCCACGCTAATCCTGCTAACAACACACATGCAACTAGCTAATCAAGATTACTACTAACATAATTCACCGAAAAGAGTAACAGGTGATGCATCAAAAGGAATCTGGCCAGATCCGATCACATTAGATGAGCCTAGGTGTGTGGATCCAAAACAAAGTGTGCAGATCTTTGATAAATGAAAGTTCAGGTTAATAATCTAAACTTTAATATTCTGAACTTTGTTACAGTTTAGCCCAAGGAGACATGCTCTATTCCTAAGAAATTAACTATTTAGTGACATAAACGTTGTGATTGATGTGATGATGAAGGAGTTTAAGTTCTATACCTCATGCATTGCGCCACCGTCCAGTGCGGCTCGCTGTGCCGTAGGGTCCTCATCTCGACAGTGTGTGCGTTTTGAAATGAGAATGTGATCTATTCTAGAACCATAACTGAATTCTTCAGCTCCAACGGTTTGATTAAAGCAAGTATAAGCTCCCTCCCTACACAAAACAAATGAAGGAAGCATACGGTACATCGTTAGCATGTGATTATCATGAAGTACACTATAGTAGTAATAATCCTATATAACTATAAAGTCAATCCCCACTGAACATTTTTCCTGCCCTCACAGCCTACCACATCAGCAAATTACTAACTTCTTTTAGTTGTTCAAAGATGGAAACCAGCACTGATACGTGCAAAGTTCTGAGGACATTGTTTAACCAATAGTAAAATATGTACTTACATTGTTGGTTCTGAGGACATGGAGTAATAAGCTATAAAAAAGTTGCAAAATTATGAGAAGAATAAGAGTAGCAAGTAAAAAAAGGAGCCGCGATACCTTTCAGGGTATTTTGATCTGAAAGCATCCAATAAGGGACCTCCATGTTCTCTCAACATGTATCCAATAAGGGACCTCCATCCGGGCTCTGTTCATTTCTCAGAATCAGTTCTTTCTTACAATAGTCAATTAATTGAAAACAAGGCATGGTGCTAAATTCAGTAGAGGAATGCAGATTAGAAAATGCAGCATTGGCTTCAGAGTACTATCAATCACATAACACGTAAACAAACACATCCATTTATACATTTCGAAGGAACTGAAAGAAGAACACTACTAGTAGGAAAAATATGATTTGGCCTAAAAGTGACTGCTGCAGTTCTTCTCCTCTAAAGAAAGGAAAGCAAGCAGGCAAAAGCTGGCTATAAATGCATCAGCACAATCACCCATCCATGGCACAACAGTAGCGGCAGCACAACACAAGGAGAACTTAACCACAACTAGGTTCCATTTCCACAAGGAGATTTTAAACAGCTTGCAGATGCACTTGCACAGGAAAAGAAATTAACCACAACTAGGTTCCATTTCCACAAGGAGAACTCCTAAAGACTGTACCACAAGAATTTTAAACAGCATGCAGATATACTTGTCTAGGAGAAGAATTTGATACGACAGCAGTCACATGGTAAATATAGATTTAAAAGTACGCTGGGTTGGGTTATACAACGTACATTGAAATCTAGTGCCGCAAGCATACATAGACTGGAATATTTAGAGATATCTACTAGATATTGGAACAGTGATATTGATTATTAGAATGACTGGCTTCCAGGTGGTGGCCCTCGCAGAAGCATGCTTTCTCTCTTCAGTTTTTCTGCCCTGACAGTATCTAACTTGAGCCTATCAATACTCTTCTCTCCAGGTTCCTTTGGAGGCCTGCCTCTTTTTTTAGGTTGAATATCACCTGATGTACTTCTTTGTTTTGAAAGCTCACCTGATGTACTTATTATATCCTTTCGAGGCCTGCCCCTTTTCTTAGGTTGAATATCACCTGAGGTACTTGTATCCTTTCGAGGCCTGCCCCTTTTCTTAGGTTGATCACCAGGTTTCAGACACACTAGAGCATTTTCTCCTGCTGATGCTGACGCCTGAAGCCACCCTGGTAGTGGTAGGTTGTTTGACTGCTGGCCATTTACCGCTCTTACCACCATCTGATTGGTAGCAACATTAGTTCTGTAGTCGGGAGCAACATTCTGATGTTTGAATTTGTCCATCACAAATGTGTTGAGTGGGATGGTTATGTCCAAGGGTAGCAGGATCTCCTCCAGTTCATGCCACTCAAGATCTTCCTGGTCTCCATCTTCATAGACAACGGTGTACCAATTGTTAACACTGTCATACCTGACAACTATCCCTTCATAGTACTTGTCTTCAAACAACTTTCTCACTTTCCGCTCTACTAGCCATTCACCAAAGCGATAATCAACTCGAGATCGCGGAGCATCACTTACTGCAAGTTGTGAACCAGATGCGAAATCAGGAGGGAAGTCTGGGACACCATTGATAACGAAGGCAGGCTCTCTGGGCACTTGAACAACAGGTGCAGTGTATGACTCTTGCATGTCCTTCCTCCCCTCCATCACCTGATATTGCATCAGTTCCTTGGATTTGGCAAGAAACATCCTGAAGGAGAAAGGAAATAGTTTCATCCGCAAAATGGGTCATCGTAAGCAAGAAAACTCAAAGAACAAGCAAGCATAAATCAAACACTTTCACAGCAACAATGCAGTATTTTGATGAGTCAGGCATGTCAAAAAATAAGAGATAGCAACCAACACTCAGTACTCTCTTGTGTCAAAAAATGTCTTATATTCGCATCAATACTGATACTCGCATCTCTACTTTCATTTAGGGAACACTTGGGATATTAACCAGCTACAGATGCATTTCTGCTTTTGCATCTTTTACTTCACCTATGCGCCGGACTGCTGTATCAGCGCGATGTGTACAACGTACTAGTGAATCAGACCACAAAAATTCTAGTAAGCACTATCTACAGACAACAGAGAAGTGCACACTATCTCCACAAATATCAATTGCCAAGTAAAAATCCCGCTGTGTATTGGGGGGGAAAAGATGCCCACTGTGTACACATGCTTCAATTGAGAAATTGACAAATTTCGGAGAACAGCAGCCACTAGCATCAGCACAACCACCCATCCATGGCACAACGGAACAGTACCTCAAGCGGCGGCAGCTAGCGCACGCACGAGAGTAGAAGAGGAGCTCACCGTCCGGCGACGAGGCAGATGCAGATCCGCGGGGGCCAGCGTTGGAGAGGAGGCCGATTCGGGTCGTTGGCGAGGAGGGGGCGTCTAGGAGGGCGGTGGCGAGGACATGAGCGTCGAGGAAGAGGGAGGGCGTCGGCGTCCCGCCTGGATGCTCTGCGCCACGGGGGAGGTGGGGCGGCGTCCGGCGGAGGATGCGTGCACTACGGAGGAAGCGAGGGGGCGGCGTCGGAGGATGCGTGCACTACGGAGGAGGCGAGAGGGCGCCGACGGCGGGATCCGGGGGAGCGGCGACCGGCGACCGGCGGCTTGTGGCGGCGCTGGTTGGATTTGGGAACAGCTAGCACGCGGAAGCAAGAGTGAAATGAGTTTTTTTTTTCTTTGAAGAAGAAGAAGAAAGGAGTCGGGTGGGGCAGCGCTAACAATGGCGCACCCCTCGCAGGTGCGCCATAAACTCGTAGTAATAGGTTAAAACTGGCCGCGTCTGTGTTATGGACAGAACTACTGCCATGGCCTAGTGGTTGGACCCTTGATGCATAACCCAGCCAGCCAGGGTTCGAATCTTGGCGGCCCCATTTTTTCAATCTTTTAAAAAAATGTTTTTGATGTATATATGTCTATTGGTTGCACTAGTCCGGTCTTTAAACATTTTTTTACCTTTTTCTGTGTTTTTTCTTTACTGTTTTTGTCAGTTCTTTTTTAGTTTTCTATTAAATATATTTGAATGTATTTGAATATTTGAATGTATTTGAATGTAAATATTGTTAAACAACATACATTTGAATGTAAATATTGTTAAACAACATACATTTTAATGTATTTGAATATTTCCTATTAAATATATGTACATCTTTTAGGATAATATACGTGGGCTTATGTGTTTAGATTTAAGATTTGAATCATTGTGTCAATCTTTTAAAAAAATGTTTTTGATGTATATATGTCTATTGGTTGCACTAGTCCGGTCTTTAAACATTTTTTTACCTTTTTCTGTGTTTTTTCTTTGCTGTTTTTGGCAGTTCTTTTTTAGTTTTCTATTAAATATATTTGAATGTATTTGAATATTTGAATGTATTTGAATGTAAATATTGTTAAACAACATACATTTGAATGTAAATATTGTTAAACAACATACATTTTAATGTATTTCAATATTTCCTATTAAATATATGTACATCTTTTAGGACAATATACGTGGGCTTATGTGTTTAGATTTAAGATTTGAATCATTGTGATAATTTAAGATTTGAGATAAAAGAATAGGAAAATGCAAATGGAGTGATAAAACCATTGTGCCCAGCCTTACCAGTGGCGCACCAGGGCAAGGTGCGCCACTACTATTTTGATAGTAGTGGCGCACCTTGCCCTGGTGCGCCACTGGTAAGCCTGGGCATGGCTGGTTACTGTTCAAAAACATAGTAGTGGCGCACCCCACACCTGGTGCGCCACTAGTAATGTCACTATTAGTGGAGCACCTGTTTGTGGTGCGCCACTGCTATATAGTAGTGGCGCACCACATCTCTGGTGCGCCACTAATAGTGATATTACCTATAGCCTTTTTTCTAGTAGTGTCCTATCAACAATCTACAAATCAAATTCTTGAAGAAGGAGTACCCATCTGATAAGACTTGGCTTGGCATCCTTCTTTGTCATAAGGTATTTAATGGCAGCATGGTCAGTATGAATAATAACTTTGGAATCAACAATATACTGCCTAAACTTATCACAAGCAAATACTACAGCTAAGAATTCCTTCTCAGTAGTAGCATAATTCCTTTAAGCACTATCAAGGGTTTTACTAGCATAATATATAACATTCAGTTTCTTATCAATTCTCTGTCCTAAAACAGCTCCAACAGCAAAATCACTAGCATCACACATAATCTCAAAAGGTAAATTCCAGTCAGGTGGTTGTACTATAGGAGCGGTTATTAAAGCTTTCTTAAGAACTTCAAAATACTCCTTACAATCTTCATCAAATACAAAAGGGACGTCCTTCTGGAGAAGATTAGTGAGGGGTCTCGAAGTCTTAGAAAAGTTTTTAATAAATCTTCTATAGAAACCAGCATGACCAAGAAAACTGCGAATACCTTTGATGTCCCTTGGATAGGGCATCCTTTCAATTGCTTCGATCTTGGCCTTGTCCACCTCAATTCCCCTTTCGGAAATCTTGTGACCAAGAACAATTCCTTCGTTAACCATGAAGTGGCACTTCTCCCAGTTGAGTACCAGATTTGTCTCCTCACATCTCTGCAATACTTTATTAAGGTTGTGGAGACAATGGTCAAAGGAAGTTCCATAGACGGAGAAATCATCCATGAAGACTTCCACAATCTCCTCATAGAAACCATGAAAGATAGCAGACATACACCTTTGAAAAGTAGCAGGGGCATTACATAAACCAAAAGGCATACGCCTGTAAGCATAAGTACCGAAGGGGCAAGTAAAAGTGGTCTTCTCTTGATCAGCAGTGTTAACATGAATTTGAGAGAAGCCAGAATAACCATCGAGGTAACAAAAGTGGGTATTTTTGGATAACCTTTCAAGCATTTGGTCGATGAACGGCAACGGGTAGTGATCCTTCCTGGTTTCCTTGTTCAGCTTCCTGTAATCAATACACATTCTATATCCAATAATAATTCTCTGAGGTATTAGTTCATTCTTATCATTAGGAACCACAGTTGTACCTCCCTTCTTAGGAACACAATGTACCGGGCTTACCCATTTACTATCAGCTATAGGGAAGATAATACCTGCGGCTAGAAGCTTGAGAATCTCAGTTCTTACAACATCCATCATCTTCGGGTTCAACCGTCGTTGATGATCAACAACTGGTTTAGCATCAGGCTCAAGGTTGATAGTATGTTGACAAATAGATGGACTAATCCCCTTAAGGTCATCAAGGGTATAGCCAATTGCACCTCGGTGTTTACGAAGTACTTCCAATAGTCGCTCTTCTTCATATCCCGAAAGGTTAGAGTTGATAATAACAGGATATACTTTCTTTTCATCTAAATAAGCATACTTGAGCGTATCGGGAAGAGGTTTAAGATCGAACACCGGGTCTTCTTTTGGTTTTGATAAAATTCCCAAAGGTTCAACTGGAAGGTTGTGCTTCAGGATAGCAGGTTGTCGCAACAATATTTCATCTAGTTCATTTCTTTCCTGCATATGCAAAACATTCTCGTGGTCCTCCATATATTGCTGCAAAGGATCATTAGGGGGAATAGCAATAGAAGCAATACTTTCAATAATTTTATCATCACTAGGTAAATCTGTGCCACGAGGTTGCTTAGAGAACTTAGAAAAGTTAAATTCATATGGCTCACCATTGAATTCAACAGAAACTTTACCTTTCTTGCAATCTATTATAGCTCCACAAGTTCTGAGAAAAGGTCTACCAGAAATAATAGGACAAAAATTGTCCCTCACTGAACCAAGTACTAGAAAGTCGGTAGGGTATTTTACCTTTCCACATAGGACTTCAACGTCTCTCATAATTCCGATAGGAGAGATAGTTGCTCTGTTTGCAAGATGAATGGTAACATCAACTTCTTCAAGTTCACAAGGTGAAGTCTCACCGATGATCTCTTGATAAAGTGAATAGGGGATAGCACTAGCACTCGATCCCAAATCGCATAGCCCATAATAATTGTGATCTCCTATTTTAACAGATACTACTGGAGTAGCTGAAATTGGGCCTTTATTCTTGGCTGTGACAAGGTTAGTGGAAACAGCACAAAAATTTACATTGGAATCCAAAACATCATTAGTAACAAGGTCTTTAACCAATGCAACTTTAGGATCGACCTTGATCTGGTCCTCAGGCTCATCAATTCTTCTCTCACTTTTATTTATTATGCCTGTCACAAGAGAGTGCTCCCTTATCCTTGCGGGAAAAGGAGGCTTTTCATATACAACTGCAGGCAAAATAGGATCAGCAACATGAATATCAACAGGTAGCTCTTTGAAAGGTTCATGACGCTGGTCTTTCTTCTTTTTAAAAGAATCAACGTGAGAGGCAAAATCCTTACAGAAGTCAATCATTAGATGGGAATCAAGACCAATCTTAGAGCAAAAAGTATTGAAGTAATCAGTTTTCATGTAGCTCTCAATATAATCATGCTCATAATTTATAGCGGGTTCAATACCTTTATCGATTTCCCAATCTTCGGCATTCCTCTGGATCCTTTCAATGAGATCCCACCTTTCTTCAACACTCTTTGTCTGAAATACCCCACTAGAGGAGGCATCCAGCATCTCCTTATCCAGATGAGAAAGCCTGGCATAAAAATTTGTAAGTATAATTTCCTTGGGGAGCTCATGAATAGGACATTTGAGCATTAGGGACTTCAATCTCCCCCAAGCTTGAGCAATGCTTTCTCCGTCACGAGACCTAAAGTTATAGATATAGTTCCTGTCTCGATGAATTTCATGAAGAGGATAAAATTTGGTATAAAAGAGAGACTTAAGCTCTTGCCAATCAAGCAAGTGCGAGTTATCGAGAAGCTTATACCAATCTGAAGCTTTATCTATAAGCGATACGGAGAACAATTTCCTCATGACAAACTCCATTGATACACCTACAAGCTTAAATAATGAACATAGTTGTGACAGATATAGCAAGTGTTCACCGGGATGTCTGTCTCCTGCATAACGGTTAGCCAAAACATAATCGATAATACCAGCTGGTATTTTATCGGGCACAATTTCAGTAGGGGGAGGAGCAACCACCACAGGTGTGGGGCGTCTTCCCACAAGCAACGATCCAATAGCAAGGTTGTCCATAAGGACAAAGAGCAGCAACAGCAAAAAATAAAAACAGAAATGTAAAAACTTCCTTACCGGTTTCACTTTACCAATAGCGCTACACTCCCCGGCAACGGCGCCAGAAAACGGTACTTGATGACCCACAACCGTAAGGGATCTATTGCAGCGTTTTTGATAAGTAAGAGTGTCGAACCCAACGAGGAGCAGAAGGTATTGATAAGTGATTTTGAGTAAGGAATAACTGCAAGCACTGAAAGATAACTTTTTAGGGGTTTTCTTGATATAAGCAACAGGAAAGTAAAAGCGAGCAAAGTAAAAGGCACTAGAGAGTAACAAGTGGCCCAATCCTTTCTGAGCAAAGGAGAGGCCTAGCAACTGAACTTATAAAGGCTAAAGTGTTCTTGAGGACACACGGGAGAGGTAGTCATGTGCTTTCGCCATATTCCGTATCGGTACTATGTTATGTGTTGATAAGTGTTGAGTGGGTGGATCTATGCTTGTACACTCTCTAGACTAAGATGAGTGCACTCTTATGATTAAACACCTTGCAAGCATCCGCAAATACAAGATAGTATTTAAGGCAAAAGCCTAACCATAGCAATACGATCAATGATCCATTGTTCCCTTGTGCAAAAGCGTGCGAACTGGGGTTCAGGTTTCTGTCACTCCGGCAACCCACCGTAAGCATTCTTTGTACACAATGTATTCCCCTAGGTCCTTAATAAGGCGAAGTGTTGAGTGTTCGACTCACACAACACCACTAGTAGAATGACAACACAACTTAAGTATCAAACAACACATATTACTTCAACAGCATATGACTACTAACAACAAGACTTTTCCCATGTCCTCAAGAACTAAGGTAACTACTCACAAGACATAAAAGAGATCATGATCAGTGGAGATAAATGGATGATAAACAATCTGGACATAATGATATTTCTCCAACAAAACACAATAGCATTCACCACAAGGTAGTAATCAACACCGATGGAGTAGAGAGGATAGATAGTACGGATTACAACACAAGTTTGCACTTGTGAGATGAGATTGGATGAAGATGGAGATGGTGCTGATGTTGGGGATGATGTTGATGATGATCTCGATGATGCCCGTGACGATGGTGATGACGATGGCGATGATCTCCCCTTCCGGGAGGTGATCTCCCCGGCGGAATCTGCCCGCCGGAGATGGCTTTTTCTTCTCTGTAGGTTTCCGCCACGGAGCGGCGGCGGAACTCCGTCAAAACTCTTCTTTTTAGGGTTTTCGGATAACGAGGAGTATATAGGCAAAAGGGGGCAGGCGGAGGTGGGGCAGGGGCTCCAGGCGCCCCCCCCCCCCCCCCGGCGCGGCCAGGGGGGCCGCGCCCCCAGGGCGCCTGGACGCCCTGTGGCCCCCCTCTGGTTGCCCTTTTGCGTGCCTTCGTGATCCGTCTAGAAAATACCCTCCGTCGATTTTCGGGTAATTTGGAGGTATTCTTCTTCAGCAACTCAGCGTCCACTTTTTACCGCTGAATCCTGCGTCTGCTGCTTCGGCACCGGAAAGTTGCAAACTGTGTAAAACAGGCCAAAACAACATAAGAACATCATCGTAATGTGAAATATATCAATGAATAAGGATAAATTATGATACAAAATAGTGATGCATTTTGGACGTATCAGTCGGCCACGACCTGACTAACCACACAAGTCCCTAGTCCAGGTTTATCACCTATTTGGGTTCCTTCCATGGGGAAATCCGACCGGGGTGTCGCTCACGGCCCCAAACGATGTGCACAGGGTTCCCGAGTCACCAAACGGGCGACCGGTACACCGTGCCACGTACCTGCCGCATCACAGCCCACCTCGAGGGTCAGCGCTACGCACGACCACCATTATACTACAAACACCAGAAACTAGTTGCAACTCCTGGACAGAGGACAAGGGCAGTTAATAAGTCGAGAGAGCTTGGAGCACCTGGAGCCCAATGCGTGGTAGTAGCTGAATCTTGAATCACACATACAGATCTCAGGTCCTATGGACGGTTCCAATGAAACAACCCACCATGTACTCCTACATGGCCTTTCATCGATACCTTTACCAAACATATTCCACACTTCACTCTCATTACCAGACATGATCATTTCACTCTGATCCATCACCCAGATGAACCAGACCTGACACAACTCTAAGCATAGCAGGCAACATAAACAAATAGCATGGTAGGAAACACATCACATGGCTCAATCAACTCCTACACATGCTAGTGGGTTTTAACTATTTACTGTGGCAATGACAGGTCATGCAAAGGAATGGGGTTCAACTACCGCAGCAAATAGCAGTTCACACACTGTTGCCTTAATGCAGTAAAAGAGAGCTGGAGCGGGAAGATGGGTTTGTATCGGAATGATCAATGGGTTGCTTGCCTGACAGATTGGTTGTCGGGTACTGCTCTTCAGTTGGATATGCAGATGTATCCTCGGGAGCAGAACCTACCACGGAGAACACCGGTAATACAATCAATACACAAAAAATGCAACAATATGATGCATGCTCATGACATGGCAAGATGAATGTGTTTTGGGCTAATGCAACTATAAACAGAAAGGTTTGAGCTCATTTGAATCAAAGATTCAAATTTATACCCAAACCATAATTATTTAAAGTGCATTATCATGTTTTGATGTGAACATCAAGGTTAACTTGCTTAAACATGCATGAAACTAGTACCAATGGAAAGATTGGATTTTTTTGATCAATTTTCATATATAAAACTTTTCCATCTAAGCTACTGTTGAATTTATATGATTTTTAGAAGTTTAAAGCATTTTCTGGACTTTTCTGAATTGTTTTAAAACAAATAATTCCAGAAAAGGCTTTACTGCGTCAGCATGAAATCATGCTGACATCAGCAGATCAACAGACCTGGTCCAGGTCAAACCTGACAGTGGGTCCCGCGTGTCAGTGTAATTAGATTAACTAAATTAAATTAGTGCTAACCCTAGCTTAATTAGCCGGCTAGGCCCCACCTGTCATTGACCCCGGGGTGTCAAACTGGGCCCACCCGTGGTCAAATGGGGTCAAACTGGCCGGCATTTAGCCGCCGGCGAGGCCAGACGCGGCGGTGCGGTGCGGGTTTCGTGCTCCGGCGACCAAAACAACGGCGAAGCACGTCTACATAATGCAGGGAGTGAGCTGCGCCCAGTGGTGGTGGTGGTTGGCCTCTGGGTCACCGGAAACGTTGCTGGCGACGACCTTGGCGGCTGCCGGAGCTCGAGTGATCTCGGGCTCGTCGCTAGGAGGCACGGCGAGGCACGTGGAGTGGTGCGTCGGGCTCCTGGGGGTGCAGTGGAGCTAGTCGACAGGGTGGCGCGGCCGTTAGGTGGCCGGAGTCTCGTCGGCGACGAGCTCCGCGGCGGCGCGTGCGGGTGAGCTTCATGCAGACGCTACGGGGCTCGATAGGTAGGACGGAGAGGATGGAGAGGTGGCCAGGCTCACGGTGATTGCGATGGAGCTGACAACGAGGTCGGGGACGAGCTGGAGACGGCGCGAGGTCGCCGGCAATCTCGACGACCGAGCGGAGGAGAAGTCGACGGAGACGGCGATGCAGGGCGAACGAGCGCTCGAGGACTGGTCGAGGCGAAGTGGCGGACGACGGCGGAGCTCTCAGGCACGGAGGGGAGGCGAGGGGAGCACGACGGCTGCGGTGGTTACGGCGGCGAGCTTACGGGCGTCTTGGCCATGGCGGAGCAGAGCGAAGGAGATAGGCAAGGGGAAGTGCACGTGTCCAAAGGCTCGGGGCGGCGCCGAGGAGGCCCTTCGAGGCGTTGCGGTGGCGCGGACGACGCAGGCAGGCAGGGAGGTGTGGGGCGCCTGCGTGCGCTGTCCCTCCTCTGCCTACTGGCAGAGGTAGGGGGTGACTAGCACGGGCCAGGTGGGCCGGTCCAGTCCAGGTAAGTGGGCTGAGGCCTTCTCTCTCTCTCTCATCCTAATTTAGTTTTTGTTTTTGTTTTTCTGCCATTTTGTTGAATTAATAAAAATGCTAAAGCACTTTCATAAATCATGAAACTACTCATGCCCACTGTATATAATATGAACATCATGGAACATTTTAGTTTATGATTATTTGAGCATTTAAAATAATTTATAGCATTTAAATACCCAAATGCAAATACAATATGAATTAATCAAGTGACCTTAGGATGTCCTAGAAAATTGTGCACCATTTTTGTCAGAGGTTTGAGACCAAGGCAAAGATGATGAACATTTTTGAAGGGCATTTTGGGTACATTGGAAAAGATTTTATTAAACCCTAGTTGAAAGAAGAGGGGTGCTGGGGCTTCTGTTATCCCCATTTCAAGTTTCTGCAAAAAGTAAACATGATACACACTCAAGCTAGTCCTAATGCAAGCACTGACTAGGGATGTGACAACTCATCCCCACTCAAAAGAATCTCGTCCGGAGATTCAGGTTCATCCGGAAAAAGGGTGGGGTACTCAAGTCGAAGACGATCCTCCCTTTACCAAGACCAGCAGGATGGCAGGACCGAGGTCATCGCGGAGCCCACGACGGCGTCACCACCAGAGCCTTTGGCAGCGAAGACCGCCTTTTGTCAGGATAGCTTGTACTAGCTGTCCCCCATCAAATTTGGCCGTTGTGGGATCCCTTCCCACTCATTATTTGGGAAGAGTATCCTGGCCACTATAAATAGGGCCTAGCCAACACCACAGGATCATCTCATCGGAGACGGAGTTGATCTCATCTTGAGTGGATTGGATCATCGAAACCTCACACACACCACAAGCTCACCTGAGCTCACCTCTCCTCAGGAGGCAGTTCATCCATGTACTAGTTATCCCTGTGCCTACAAGGCCATCCACCACACCACACTGGATTAGGGTGTTACACCACAATGGTGGCCCGAACCAGTATAAATCTTATGTCCCTTGTTCATCGGATCTGACGAGCTAGGCTTAGGTTTGTTGGGCAGATGAGCTAGGGCGGAAGGAGAGATCTTCATGCGCACCCCAGAGTTCGAACCGTAAGGGTTTTGCCGGAACCCGGAATCCAACAGAAAGGTTTGAAAAAAAATTGAGTATGAAATAATTGCTTGGCTGAAACCGGGGTTGTGCATGATTTAAATATTTTATGTGATGAAGAGGGAGCATAGCCAGACTATATGATTTTGTAGGGATAACTTTCTTCGGCCATGTTATTTTGAGTAGACATGATTGCTTTGTTAGTATGCTTGAAGTACTATTATTCTCATGTCAATATAGACTTTTGTCTTGAAACTTTAGGATCTGAACATTTATGCCACAATAAAGAAAATTACATTGAGATCTATGTTAAGTAGCATTCCACATCAAAAATTCTGTTTTTACATTTACCTACTCGAGGACGAGCAGTAATTAAGCTTGGGGATGCTTGATACATCTCCAACGTATCTATAATTTTTTATTGTTCCATGCTATTATATTATCCTTCTAGGATGTTTTACGGGCTTTTATATACACTTTTATATGATTTTTGGGAGTAACCTATTAACCTAGAGCCCAGTGCCAGTTTCTGTTTTTCTCTTGTTTTAGAGTATCGCAGAAAAGGAATATCAAACGGAGCCCAATGGACCTGAAACTCAACGGAGGTTATTTTTGGACCAGAAGAAGCCCAGAAAGTGACGGAGGGGGACCAGAAGGTTCCCGGGCTGCCCACGAGGGTAGGGGCCACCCCCCTAGGCACGCCCCCCTACCTCGTGGACAGCCCGGAGACCCCCTTTACTTGTCCTCGACTCCAACACCTCCTATATACAGAAACCTCCGGAAAATAACCTAGATCGGGAGTTCCGCCGCCGAAAGCCTCTGTTGCCACCGAAAACAAATCTATACCCGTTCTGGCACCCTGCCGGAGGGGGGGAATCCCTCGTCGGTGGCCATCTTCATCATTCCGATGCTCTCCATTACGAGGGGGGAGTAGTTCACCCTGAAGGCTAAGGGTATGTACTAGTAGCTATGTGTTTGATCTCTCTCTCTCGTGGTCTTGAGATGGCACGATCTTGATGTATCGCGAGCTTTGCTATTATAGTTGGATCTTATGATGTTTCTCCCCCTCTACTCTCTTGTGATGAATTGAGTTTTCCCTTTGAAGTTATCTTATCGGATTGAATCTTTAAGGATTTGAGAACACTTGATGTATGTCTTGCATGTGCTTATCTATGGTGACAATGGGATATCACATGATCTACTTGATGTATGTTTTGGTGATCAACTTGCGGGTTCCGTGACTTTGGGAATCTATGCATAGGGGTTGGCACACGTTTTTGTCTTGATTCTCCGGTATAAACTTGGGGGCACTCTTTGAAGTTCTTTGTGAAGGAAATATGCCCTAGAGGAAATAATAAAGTTGTTATTTATATTTCCTTATATCATGATAAACGTTTATTATTCATGCTAGAATTGTATTAACTGGAAAATTAGTACATGTGTGAATACATAGACAAAACAGAGTGTCCCTAGTATGCCTCTACTAGACTAGCTCATTGATCAAAGATGGTTATGTTTCCTAGCCATAGACATGAGTTGTCATTTGATCAACGAGATCACATCATTAGGAGAATGATGTGATGGACAAGACCTATCCGTTAGCTTAGCACTATGATCGTTTAAGTTTTACTGCTATTGCTTTCTTCATGACTTATACATGTTCCTATGACTATGAGATTATGCAACCCCCGAATACCGGAGGAGCACCTTGTGTGCTATCAAACGTCACAACGTAGCTGGGTGATTATAAATATGCTCTACAGGTGTCTCCGAAAGTGTTCGTGGTGTTGGCATAGATCAACAATAGGATTTGTCACTCCGAGTGTCGGAGAGGTATCTCTGGGCCCTCTCGGTAATACACATCATAATAAGCCTTGCAAGCAAATGACTAATGAGTTAGTCATGAGACGATGTATTACGGAACAAGTAAAGAGATTTACCGGTAACGAGATTGAACTAGGTATTGAGATACCGACGATCGAATCTCGGGCAAGTAACATACTGATGACAAAGGGAACAACGTATGTTGATATGCGGTTTGACCGATAAAGATCTTCGTAGAATATGTAGGAGCCAATATGATCATCCATGTTCCACTATTGGTTATTGACCGGAGATGTGTCTCGGTCATGTCTAGATAGTTCTCGAACCCGTAGGGTCCACACGCTTAACGTTTGACAACGATCGGTATTGTGAGTTTATGAGTTTTGATGTACCGAAGGTAGTTCGGGGTCCCGGATGAGATCGGGGACATGACGAGGAGTCTCGAAATGGTCGAGATGTAAAGATCGATATATTGGACGACTATATTCGGACATCGGAAAGGTTCCGAGTGATTCGGGTATTTTTCGGAGTACCGGAGAGTTACGGGAATTCGTCGAGAAGTATATGCGCCTTATTGGGCTTTAAGGGAAAGAGAGAGAGGAGGCTGTGCCCTCCCCCCCAAGGTTCAGTCCGAATTGGACTAGGGGGAGGGGCTTCGCCCCCTCCTTCCTTCTCTTCTATTTTCCCTTTCCTTCTCTCCTAATCCTACTACTTGGAAGGGCTCCTAGTTCTACTAGGAAAGGGGGAATCCTACTCCCGGTGGGAGTAGGTGTAATGCCCAGGATGGGACTATACCTTCTACGTGTCGAGACACGACTTAAAGGTATAAGCCCATCCTAGAATGATCTCAAGTTTGGTATCTTTGCACGACTCATGTAAAAGAGGGATTAAATTGCAAAAGAAGATAGTTGGCTTACACTCGCCACTTCACACAATATATTACATAAGCAAAACATCATTCAAAACATCACAACCCGACTACGGGTGAAGATCCAAAGAAAGATACCAAAACAACATAAAACCACAGACCTGGATCGAATCCTAGTAGAAACCACTACTGAACGTCGTAACGTAACAAGCATACGGCCAAACTCTTCATCGAGCTCCCAGTGAAGAACTTGAGCCAGCTCCTGCATCAAACTCGGCTGAACCTGCAACTGGTGTTGTAGTATCTGTGAGCCACGAGGACTCAGCAATCCCATAACCATGGGTAACAAGACTAGCAAAGCTTTGTGGGTAGGAAGAGGTAAAGTGGTGAGGTTGCAGCAGCGACTAAGCAAAAATATGGTAGCTAACTTACGAGTACAAGAATAAGATGAGCATTTACGCAAATGGTCGCAAAAGTAGTGATCGCTAAAGATTCTGAACTACATACGAATCAAACATAACCCCACCGTGTTCTCTTCTCAAAGTGAAAAGAGATAGTCACGGTTACTCACACAGTTGTGTGTTTTACTTCGGATCCTCTGTCAAGTTTTCTACAACCGGACATTAACAAATTCCAACCTGCCACATAACCGCGGGCACGGCTTTCGAAAGATCATAACCCTGCAGGGGTGTCCCAACTTAGCCCATCACAAGCTTTCACGATTAGCTGAAGTGATAAATATAATATCATCACCCCTTATCTTAGGGAAATCAGATCAGGCTCGGCATCCCGGTAGCACAAGACATTTCGACAATGGTAAAACAAGTCGAGCAAGACCTCCCGGTGTGTCGACACCCTGATAGTATCGTCTCAGGCCACGACCGGATGGGCGATTCTACAGGTTATACCAGATACCTCGAGTTTCCCCAAGGCGGCCCCACAGAACCCACGTTTGGGACCAACACCATCAGCACTGGCCCCCCTGCTATGTAGAAAGAATCCTCGGGTAGCGCTAAGTCCCTATGCAATTTAATTAATTAATTAAGTTGTTATTATGAGCAAATTAAACCCAATGTTGGGCCTGGCTGGAGGAGTTTTATTCAAAGTCGAACTGTCAAGGGGTCCCCATCAACCCATCGTGTAAGGAACGCAAAATCAAGGAACATAATGCCGGTTTATCGGCGCCTAAGGTGGCATGAGTGGAACAAAACACCGAGCAAAAGGCCAAGCCTTCCACCCATGCCCAGTATATAGGTGTGTTAATAATAATTATAGACATTGTGATATAACAACAACAAGTTCCCTCCTGGAACGAACTTCATCTTCACCTGCAACTAACAACGCTATAAGAGGGGCTGAGCAAGCGGGTAACATAGCCAAACAGTGGTTTTGCTAGGAAGGTTTCAAGATTAGAGGTTTCATGGCAACAAGGAGAGGCTGACATAAAAGATGGGTAGCGCGACATGTAACGATAGCATCGAGACAACTAAGCGGCAATGGTAGTAAAGGTATCCAAGGGTATGATATCTTGCCTGGGATTCCACAAGGGAGAAGAACGGATCCATGAAGCAGAAGGAGCAACAGTTGAGCGAATCCTCACAACTCCGGAACGAATCCGAAGCTAACAAGAGAAGCAACCGGAAAGAAGCAAACAACACGGTAAACACACCAGCATAAACATGGCATACGATGCACATCCAAGTATGATGCATGTCCGGTTTAATTATGCATGGCATGGCAAGGTGCACAAACAAAACTACAAGTTAAGTGGAGCTCAATATGCAACGAGTTGCATATTGACAAAACACCACATTTATTTATTTAGTTGACTCTCGTTATTAACAAGACAAGATTAAATGTTTGTTAACATGGCAAGAGGTGAAGCATAATAAAACTACACTATTAAGACACTTTAAATGAGGCCAGAAAAATAACAACAACAATTCCGGAAAAATCCCCATGAGCATGTTTAGTAATTTTTAAAGCAAACAACAATTAAACATATAATGTTGTTAACATGATGCGGATGACATGATCAAGTTTATGCAATTTAATTAAAGTTGTCAAGAGAGATATGAAGTATTTGGTCGCCACGACGGAAGGAAAGGAGTGTCCTGGCGACGAGAATGGAAACGGTGCCACGGCAGCGTTCCGATGATCCGACAACTCGTCGAGAAGCCGGTGCAAAAGCAAGGTGGCGAAGCATGACATGCAGGAAGATGGGGTGATCCCGTTGCCGGGTTCCCACGGGTCAGCGACGAGGCAACCGAGGAACATGACAAAAGGACGAAACGGCACGGAGCACAAGGGATACATCATACAACACAACAAGCATCCACGGGGTCGACTCAGGGTTATACCTTCGGAACGTTCATTCTCGGCGGGGGCGGTTCGAGTTCGTAGTGGAAGTAGTGGCACTCGCGGTCGTAGAGGAAGTAGTTGTTCCGTTCGTAGTTGTACACGGGGCGACGGTAGTGGTACTTGGTTCGTCGGCGAGGGTCGTCGTACACGTTCCGTAGAGGTACTTGAGGGTCTCGGCGACGGTAGTTGTTCACGCACGTAGATGTTCATGTCATCATAGACGTTCGGTCGTCGTGGTACTTGGTCGTGGTACTTGGCATCGGTAGATGTACTCGTTTGGGTCATGTAGAGGTACTTGCCGCAACACCGGGTGTAGTCGTACACGGGTCTTCGGATTGCCGGTCTCGGGACTTGGCGACGGTAGTGGTACTTGGGTCTTGTGTAGATGCTCCGGTCGTCGTACACGGGTCCTCTGTCAAGTTCAACAGCACAAGGCAACACACAAAAACAAAGCGGCAGCAAAGTGGCAAGGCAGCACGGTCTTAGCGGCGCCGGGAAACGGAGGCAGAGCAGCGCATCTCTGCTGCTAGGGGAGGCCGGCGACGGCGGTGAAGGAGAGGGGCGTGCAGGGAGCTGCTCTGCTGCGGCCTCGGAGCTGGACGTGGACTTGGCGCGGTCCGGCGCTGGAGATAGCAGGGACACAGCGGCTGTGCGACGGAGAGGCACGGGCGAGGCTCCGCGCGGCGGCCTTGCTAGAGATGAAGGCGACGGAGGAGGCCGGAGGGAAGGCCATGGCGCGGCTTGAGGCGGACGGGGCGCTCGGGCTTGGAGAAGGGAGGAAGAGGCCCCGGGGCGCGCAGCACCTGGCGAGGCGGGGCGCTCTGGCCGGCGAGGGTGCGGTCGCGGGCCATGGCTGGAGCTCTGGAGGCGAAGGAGGGCGCCGGCCGCTGCGGGACGAGGGGAAGGCCGCAGGCTCGGGCGCACTGGAGGCGAAGGAAAACGAGGCGAAGGAGGACACGGGCGCGAGGGAATCGGGATGAGGGGATGGGTGCGGCGGCTGGGAGGCATCGAGAGGAGCGGTCGGCATCGGCCCTGGCTCGATGTGGGGTCGAACGACCTGGCGGCGGAGGTCGAGCGAGGAGAGGGAGAGGGAATCGGGATGAGAGCGAGCGCTGCGCTAGGGTTAGGAGCAGGGAGGCTGGGCCTGATGGAGGGATGGCTGCTGGGCCGGAAGGGCGCTAGGAGAGGTGCGGCTGGGCCAAGAGGCTGCTGGCCTGGGCCTTAGGGAGGCCTGGGCTGGAACTAGGTCCTCTCCTAATAAAAGAGAAAAAGAAGAAGACAAGAAAAAAATAGAGAAAACAAATAAAGGAAAGAAAGATGGGGGGGGGTTTAGGGCAAAAACACAAGAGGTTATTTTTCTCAGGCATCATAAAATGAGCACGGTCCGAGAAAAATAGAAAAGGCAAGAATGAGATATAATTCAAGCATATTTGAATTTAATTCAAATGGGTTTGTACTAAGACTTGATTATAGAAGTGTCCAAAAATGTTCGAATTTTCGGAGGAACCTCGAAACAACGGAAAAGAATTATTGGCAAGGTTTTGAAGGTGAAACTCGAAGTAGGAAAAGCATGGGGAAAAATTATGCACGTGTGTTGGTTAATTCCAAACAAATGGAATATTATTATATAGCTCCCTAATAATATTGAGAGGCTTTTATATGTTTTAAAGAGAAGACATTCTTCCCTCGATTTAAATGGACCGAAGGTCCACACGATTTATTTAAGTTGAGATTCAAAAGAAAATGACATGATGGCATGATGACATGATGCAATGCAAAAATAAATAACACAAGCACAAAAGAAACACACGGGGGACCCGGAACATCTGGAATCTTCTGGAATCTTCTGGGACGTCGGTCTTCGGGCGTCACAGTAGGACTCCCCTAGGGTGCGCCATAGAGAGGGACGGCCCTACCCCTCCTCCACTCCTTTATATACGGGATTGGGGGGCACCCCATGGACACACAAGTTGATCAAGTTGATCTCTCCCAACCGTGTGTGGTGCCCCCTCCACAGAAACACACATTGGTCATATCATTGCAGTGCTTAGGCGAAACCTTGCGCCGGTAGCTTCATCATCTCCGTCACCACGTCGTCGTGCGGACGAAACTCTTCAGTGAAGTTCTACTGGATCAAGAGCTCGTGGGACGTCATCAAGCTGAACGTGTGCTGAACACAGAGGCTCCGTACGTTCGGTGCTTGATCGGTCGGATCGCAAAGAAAGTTCGACTACATCAACCGCGTCATTAGACGCTTCCGCTTTCGGTATACGAGGGTACGTAGACACACTCTCCCCTATCGTTGCTATGCATCTAGTAGATAGATCTTGCGTGATCGTAGGATTTTTTTTTTTGAAATACTACGTTCTCCAACAGTGGCATCATGAGCCAGGTCTATGCGTAGATGATATGCACGAGTAGAACACAAGTGAGTTGTGGACGATACTAGTCATCCTGCTTACCAACATGTCATACTTTGATTCGGTGGTATTGTTGGATGATGCGGCCCGGACCGACATTACGCGTACGTTTACGCAAGACTGGTTCTACCGACGTGCTTCGCACACAGGTGGCTGGCGGGTGTTAGTTTCTCCAACTTTAGTTGAATCAAGTGTGGCTACGCCCGGTCCTTGTGAAGGTTAAAACATCACATACTTGACGAAATATCGTTGTGGTTTTGTATGCGTAGGTAAGAACGGTTCTTTCTAAGTCCGTAGCAGCCACGTAAAACTTGCAACAACAAAGTAGAGGACGTCTAACTTGTTTTTGCAGGGCATGATGTGATGTGATATGGTCAAGACATGATGAGTGATACGTTATTGTATGAGATGACCATGTTTTGTAAAGTTATCGGCAACTGGCAGGAGCCATATGGTTGTCGCTTTATTGTATGAAATACAATCGCCATCTAATTGCTTTACTTTATCACTAAGCGGTAGCGATAGTCGTAGAAGCAATAGTTGGCGAGACAACAACGATGCGACGATGGAGATCAAGGTGTCGCACCGGTGACGATGATGATCATGACGGTGCCTTGGAGATGGAGATCAAAAGCACAAGATGATGATGGCCATATCATGTCACATATTTTGATTGCATGTGATGTTTATCTTATTATGCTTCTTATTTTGCTTAGTATGATGGTAGCATTATAAGATGATCCCTTACAAAAATTTCAAGGTACAAGTGTTCTCCTTGAATATGCACCGTTGCAAAAGTTCGTCCTGCCGAGACACCACGTGATGATCGGGTGTGATAAGCTCTACCGTCACATACAACGGGTGTAAGCCAGTTTTGCACACGCAGAATACTCGGGTTAAACTTGACGAACCTAGCATGTACAGACATGGCCTCGGAACGCTGGAGACCGAAAGGTCGAGCGTGAATCATATAGTAGATATGATCAACATAAGATGTTCACCATTGAAAACTACTCCATCTCACGTGATGATCGGACATGGTTTAGTTGATTTGGATCACGTAATCATTTAGATGACTAGAGGGATGTCTATCGAAGTGGGAGTTCTTTAGTAATATGATTAATTGGACTTTAATTTATCATGAACTTAGCCCTGGTAGTATTAGCATATCTATGTTGTAGATAAATAGCTCGCGATATAGCTCCCCGTTTGTTTTTATATGTTCCTAGAGAAAACTAAGTTGAAAGATGTTAGTAGCAATGATGCGGACTTGTTCCGTGATCTGAGGATTTCCTCATTGCTGCACAAAAGAATTACGTCATCGATGCACTGCTGACTGACAGACCTATTGCAGGAGCAGCTGCAGATGTTATGAACATTTTGACAAAATCTCGGTATGATGACTACTTGATAGTTTAGTGCACCATGCTTTACGGCTTAGAACCGGGACTTCAAAAACATTTTGAATGCCACGGAGCATATGAGATGTTCCAAGAGTTGAAATTAGTATTTCATACTCATGCCCGTGTCGAGAGGTATAAGACCTCTGACAGTACTTTGCCTACAAGATGGAGGAGAATAATTCAACCAGTGAGCATGTTCTCAGATTGTCTGGGTACTACAATTACTTGAATCAAGTGGGAGTTAATCTTCCAGATAAGATAGTAATTGACAAAGTTCTCTAGTCACTATCACCAAGTTAGTAGAACTTCGTGATGAACTATAATATGCAAGGGATGACGAAAGTAATTCCCAAGCTCTTCGCGATGCTGAAATCGGCGAACGTAGAAATCAAGAAAGAGCATCAAGTGTTGATGGTTAACAAGACCACTTGTTTCAAGTAAAGGGCAAAGGGATAGAAGGGGTACTTCAAGAAGAATGACAAGCAAGTTGTCACTCCCGTGAAGAAACCCAAAGCTAAACTCAAGCCTGAAACTAAGTGCTTCTACTACAAAGGAAATGGTCACTGCAAGTGGAACTGCCCTAGATACTTGGCGGATAAGAAGGATGGCAAAGTGAACAAAGGTATATTTGATATACAGATTATTGATCTGTATTTTACTAGTGTTCATAGCAACCCCTGGGTGTTTGATACCAGTTCAGTTACTAAAATTAGTAACTCGAAACGAGAGTTGCAGAATAAACAGAGACTAGTTAAAGGTGAAGTGATGATGTGTGTTGGAAGTGGTTCCAAGATTGATATGATCATCATCGCACACTCCCTATACTTTCGGGATTAGTGTAGAACCTAAATAAATGTTATTTGGCATTTGCGTTGAGCATGAATATGATTTGATCATGTTTGTTGCAATACGGTTATTCATTTAAAGTCATAGAATAATTGTTATTCTGTTTACATGAATAAAGCCTTCGATGGTCATACACCCAATGAAAATAGTTTGTTGGATCTCGATCATAGTGATACACATATTCATAATATTGAATCCAAAAGATGCAAGGCTAATAATGATAGTGCAACTTATTTGTGGCACTGCCGTTTAGGTCATATTGGTGTAAAGCGCCTGCAGAAACTCCATAGTGATGGACTTTTGGAATCACTTGATTATGAATCACTTGGTGCTTGCAAACATGCCTCATGGGGAAGATGACTAAAACTCCGTTCTCCGGAACAATGGAGCGAGCAAAAAAATTGTTGGAAATCATACATACTGATGTCTGTGGACCGATGAGTATTGAAGCTCGCGGCAGGTATCGTTATTTTCTGACCTTCACTAATGATTTGAGCAGATATGGGTATATCTACTTAATGAAACACAAGTCTGAAATATTTGAAAAGTTCAAAGAATTTCAGAGTGAAGTAGAGAATCATCGTAACAAGAAAATAAAGTTTCTACGATCTGATCGTGGAGGTGAATATTTGAGTTACGAGTTTCGTCTTCATTTGAAACAATGTGGAATAGTTTCACAACTCACGCCACCCGGAACACCACAGCGTAATGGTGTGTCTGAATGTCGTAACCATACTTTATTAGATATGGTGCGGTCTATGATGTCTCTTACCGATTTAGCACTATCATTTTGGGTTATGCATCAGAGACAGCTGCATTCACATTAAATAGGGGACATCTAAATCCGTTGAGACGACGCCTTATAAACTGTGGTTTGGCAAGAAACCAAAGTTGTCATTTCTTAAAGTTTGGGGCTGCGATGCTTATGTGAAAAAGCTTCAACCTGATAAGCTCGAACCCAAGTCGGAGAAATGTACCTTCATAGGATACCCAAAGGAGACTGTTGGGTACACCTTCTATCACATATCCGAAGGCAAGATATTCGCTCCTAAGAATGGATCCTTTCTAGAGAAGGAGTTTCTCTCGAAAGAAGTGAGTGGGAGGAAAGTGGAACTTGATGAGGTAATTGTACCTTCTCCCGATTTGGATGGTAGTACATCACCGAAACTAGTTCTAGTGACTCCTACACCAATTAGTGAGGAAGCTCATGATGATGATCATGAAACTTTGGATCAAGTTACTGCTAAAATTCGTTGATCAACCAGAGTATGTTCTGTGCCAGAGTGGTACGGCAACCCGGTTCTGGAAGTCATGTTACTAGACCATGATGAACCTACGAACTATGAGGAAGCGATGATGAGCCTAGATTCCGCAAAATGGCTTGAGGCCATAAAATCTGAGATGGGATCCATGTATGAGAACAAAGTATGGACTTTGGTTGACTTGCCCGATGATCGGCAAGCCATCGAAAATAAATAGATCTTCAAGAGGAAGACCAACGCTGACGGTAATGTTATTGTTTACAAACCTTGACTTGTTGGGAAAGTTTTTCGACAAGTTCAAGGAGTTGAGTACGCCATTAGTATCAAAAAGTTTTTCTTTGAACTAGTGCGCATGTCCAAACATACTAATGGCGCATCCAGACAAAGTGCGCCATTACTAGTTGTAACTAGTAATGGCGCACATGCAGGAAAGTGCGCCACTAATGTTCTTTTTTTTATTATATTTTTTATTCTTTTTTTTGCAAAACTACTAATGGTGCACTGTTCCACAATGCGCCATTACTAGTTTAAACTAGTAATGGCGCACTATGGGACAGTGCGCCATTAGTATTTTTTTTTTCAAAACTAGTAATGGCGCACTTACTGAAGATGCGCCATTTGTAACCTTGATTACTAATGGCGCATTTATAGTGGGTGCGCCATTAGTAAGTGGGCAGCAACAAGATATTTTGGACAGCCTCTCCTACCCACACTCACTTTCTCCCCACTTCATTCTCTCCACCTCCTCCTTGTCTCGGGTCCCTCCTCTTTTTCACCTCATTTCCACCATAGATTCATTCAAATTAAGTGGTTAAATTACCTTGGTTTGATAGGTAAGTAAGGGGGGAAGCTATATTTATGCTGTTCTCCCTACAACAATGTGCACATGCACTTTTTATGGCCTAGCTAGTTCTATTTATGTTCGTGGTGTTGCATATGTTTGTTGTGTTGCATATGTGTTTGTGTTTGGAGGTGTACAGGTATTTGAAATGCGATAGTTGCCAATATTTTCCCGGAATGTTGATTCATTTCCGTTTCGGTGAGAATTTTGGCATTAAGCATTCTTTTTTGTCCTATTTTTAGGGAAAGTCATGGCAAAAAAATTCTTGGTTCTAAAATATCGTTTTGCTCTACCCCGCAGACGACCATGGTGCGCACGATGACCAAAGGCATCGTGAATAGGTTTTTGAGGTCCGCGAAGGCCGACATGCTTCAAAAGAACGAGACGGAGATAGGATGTCCGTGTCGAAGATGCAAGCTGAAGAGCCTTATTGCGGACCCGAAGTCCGGGCAGGTGCGGGACCACCTGCTCTTGTGTGGTTTCATGGATGGCTATCGGTGGCAAGGTGATGAAGATGACTACGAAGTCGTCCATGGGGGCCGGGCAAGAAATGAGGAAGGGCAGCAAGATAACCACTGCGGGTCGGGCGGGCGAGAAGACGAAGAATCCCCAGGAGATGATCACGACGGTGATGCTGTACACAGTCATCATGTAGAAGATGCAGGACATGATGATGAGGAAGATGCCGGAGCAGACGACGGGCATGATCATGAAGATGATGATGCCGGCGGAGCAGACGACGCTGGACCATCGATGGGCTGGGTGCAGGACCCTCATATTCAAGAGCTGCTTCTCAAGCAGACCGATAACTCAAGAGCTGCCGCCCAAGAGAAAGCCAAGATGGATCAACTTGAGTTAGACGCGGTTACTCCATTGTATGAAGGATGCAGGCCCGAGGATACCCGCCTGAAAGTAACGCTCATGGCTCTGGAGATGAAGGTAAAACACAAAATGACCGACGCATGCTTCGACGAGAACATGTCATTCTGGCACGAACGTCTTCCCAAGGGGAACAAGTGCCCCACCAGTTTGGAGGAGGCGAAGAAAATCGTGTGTCCTCTGGATTTACCGCACGTGAAATACCATGTGTGCATGAACAATTGCATCATTTATCGGGACAAGCACGCAGAGTCTACCATATGTCCGGTGTGCGGCGTCACTCGATACAAGAAGAGCAAGAAAGCTCCTCGAAAAGTGGTGTGGTACTTTCCGATCACTCCTCGTCTGCAGCGGTATTTCCCGGACCCTAAGGTAGCAAAGCTCCTGCGTTAGCACGCGGATAGGGAGGAGAAGAAGCGAGAAGATGACGCAAATGATCCGGAGATAGATAAAAAAGACAAGATGCTGAGTCACCCTAAGGATGCGAGCCAGTGGCAAGCGTTGAACTTCGAAGACCTAGAATTTGGGAACGATCCAAGGAACATCATGCTGGGCGCGAGCACCGATGGAGTCAATCCGTTTGGCAGCTAGAGAAGCACACATAGCACATGGCCTGTGTTTGTGTGGATGTACAACCTTCCCCCCTGGTTGTGCATGAAGAGGAAGTACATTCACATGAGTATGCTAATCGAAGGACCAAAACAACCAGGGAACGACATCAATCTGTATCTGGGGTTGCTGAAAGAGGAGCTAGACACGCTGTGGAAAACGCCAGCCAATACGTGGGACGCCGCAAAGAAAGAATATTTCCCTATGAGAGTCGCACTGCTCACGACGGTGCACGACTACCTCGGTTACGGATATGTCGTGGGGCGGGTGGTCCACGGATTTTCTGGATGCGTCAGGTGCAAGGATGACACAACGTATCGCCAGCTAGATAGAGATCCCGGGTCTTCGAAAACCGTGTTCATGGGACATCGAAGGTGGCTTCGTGACGATGACCTGTGGAGAAAACGCAAGGATCTGTTCGAAGGTGAAACCGAACCCCGAGGACGCCCATGTATGAGGAGCGGCGAGGAAATAGACTAGCTGTTGAAAAATTGGAAAGATTGCCCACTGCCGGGAAAGAAGCAAAAGGCGCTAGAGCCGGGAAAGAAGCGAAAGGCGCCAGAGCCGCTGCTGAAGGTATGGAAAACAAGGTCTGTTTTCTGGGACTTGCGTACTGGAAGATCCACCGTGTGCCTCACAGCCTTGATGTAATGCATATCATGAAGAACATGTGCGAGAGTCTGCTTGGTAGCCTGCTCAACATGCCAGAGAGGACCAAAGATGGGCCGAAAGCAAGGGCAGACTTGAAATCAATGGGCATCAGGCAGGAGCTTCACGCTATATATGATGATCATGATGATGATGATGATGATGATGAGGCGAAGCAGGACACGGAAAGTCGTCGCAAAGGAAAAAAGGCCAAGAAGACCGGAAATGACTACCCTCCCGCGTGCTTCATTCTAAGTCAGGAGGAGATCGAGCAGTTTTTCACCTGCCTCGTAGGAGTAAAACTTCCTTACGGTTACGCGGGGAAGATAAGCAGATACCTAGACCCAGCGAAGCTGAAGTTCAGCGGGATGAAGTCTCATGACTGTCACGTGTTGATGATGCAGATACTTCCAGTTGCAATCCGTGGGATCATGGATGCGCACGTCCGTGAAACCATATTTGGCCTATGCAACTTTTTCGACGTCATCTCTCGGAAGTCTGTTGGCGTGAGGCAACTCAGAAGGCTACAGGAAGAGATCACGGTGATACTATGCGAGCTTGAGATGTACTTCCCACCCGCATTCTTCGACGTTATGGTGCATCTGCTGGTCCATATCGTGGACGATATCATCCAACTCGGGCCGATGTTCCTGCACAGCATGATGCCGTTCGAAAGGATGAATGGTGTCTTCAAAGGATACGTTCGCAACATGTCACGTCCAGAGGGAAGCATAGCCAGGGGCTTTCTGACCGAAGAGTGCATCTCCTACTGCACGAATTATCTAGGCATCGAGAACCCCGTTGGTCTGCCCGTCAACAGGCACCTCGGCAGGCTCGCTGGATGAGGTCACCGTGAGGGTCACCGCGAAATGCATGTCGACTTCGAGGGTCGACTCGCCGACTTTGAAAGAGCAAACCTAGTCGCGCTACAACACATAGACGTGGTCGATCCTTGGGTGGAAGAGCACTAAACCTTTATTGAGAAGACGTACAATGACCGAGGCCAACAGAGGACGGACGGAGATATAATCAAAGAGCACAACTTATGTTTCACGCGTTGGTTCAAGCAGAAGCTTCTGTCGTAGCCTTTACATGAGGATTCTTCCGCGGAAGAACAACTCATATTCGCCTTGTCAAAGGGCGCCGAGCACAACCTGATGACCTATGAGGCGTACGATATCAACGGCTACACATTCTACACCGAGGCCAAGGACATGAAGAGCGATGGTTATTAGAACTCCGGGGTAACGATGGAATCCTACACCGGTAATGACAAGGACAGATACTACGGAAGGATCGAGGAGATCTGGGAGCTGAGCTACGCTGGAGAGAAGGTCCCGATGTTCCATGTCAGATGGGCCAAGAGCGTCCTAAAAGAAGACCGGTATTTCACCACCATGGTTATACCCGAAGCCAAATCCAAGACCGTGGGCGCAAACGTCACCGCGAAAAATGAGCCATGGGTAATGGCTTCCCATGTTGACCAATGCTTCTTCATTACCGACCCGTCAAAGCCCAGTCGTGTTGTCGTGAGGAGAGGCAAAAGGAAGATCATCGGAATGGATGGACTAGCCAATGAGCAAGACTTCGACAAGTACGGCGACCCAAGGATCGAACATGACGACGATGATGAAGTAGCAGCATACACCACAAGAAGAAGCAGGACCACCCTACCTAAAGGACGTCCGTTCCATAGAAGAACTCCATTTGCGAAAAAGAAGGGCAAGAAGATTGTGAACAGATAGCTAGCTAAGATCGATTGTATTTAAATCGTAGCCTTCATTTCTCGATTGTATTTCATGGGCACTTTTTGAACTATCATGAATATTTTTAAATTTCATGGACACTCGATCTCGA
>LR738713.1:769730510-769759518 GCA_902687465.1 Secale cereale
CCCCCGCACCCTCGATTCCCCTACTCAACCACCGCCGCCGACCCCCCGCACCCTCCCCCACTCCACCGGCATTACTGTTTGATGATATTTTTTAAAAAGTTATTACTGTCTTATAAAAAAATATTACTGTTATGATTTAAACAAGTTTGAACATATTTAAACACAAATAAGTATCAAACAGCATTTTAAATGCATAAAAAAGATTGTGGAGCCTGGGAATCGAACCCAGGACCTCCTGGTGTGAGAGCTGGCTGCTGACCAGTCGAGCTAGTAGAGGCCACTTGATGTGGATCAGGTCAGGTGGAAGATAACCTGTTGGCTCGAGCAAAAAATATATATACTAATGGCGCACCAGAGTGAGGTGCCCCATTGGTATGGATGTACTTATGGCGCACCGAGGGGTGGTGCGCCATTAGTATTGCGCCGCCCCCACCATCCATATCTCCTCCCCAGCCGGCCCAAACCTAGCTATCCCCTCTCTCTCCCCGACTCCACCCCCGCCGCCCCCGTGCCCCCGCGCCCCTCACCACCGCAGCTCCCTCGCGCCGCCGCCCCCACGCCCCCGCGCCCCCACCACCCGCCACGCGCCGCCCCCTCCACTCTCTCCGATCGCCGTCGTCGCCTTCGCGCGGGGAGGACATCCAGGAGGTCCGCGCCGGCCGGCTTCGTACGTCCACCAGGAGAGGAGGCCCGCGACCTCCCCGCCGTCTCCGCCCTCCGTCGTCTCCGCCGTCTCCGCCCTCCGTCGTCTCCGCTCCGGCCACCACATCATCGTGGTCAGGTAACCCTCCTCCCTCTGCCTCTCTTCCTCCTCTCCTCCCTCCCGGCCATGCCCTCTTCTTCTCTCTTTTGCTAGGTTTAGTTCAAATCCCTCTCGAATTTAGGTCAAATTAGGTTCAAACTTGCTTGCTGGAGGTTAACTAGGTCAAATTAATTAACTGCTAGGGATTAATTAGGTTAACTAGGTCAAATCCCTCTCGAATTAATTAACTAGGTTAACTAGGTCAAATTAGCAGTTAATTTAGTCTGAAAATGATAGTCCATAGTTGCACTGCAAGGCCTTTGTAACCTCAAAACAAGAAGGACAATATTCATGCTAAAACGATATTCAAAGATCGTCCTTGACACTGATGTTCAGAAGTTTAGCCAGCTCGCTGCTTTCATATGCGTCAACGGTATCTTCAGTTCAAGCTCCTTAAACACAGCTTTCGCCCTTTTACAATACCTGCAAAAATTGAGTACTTAAACACACTGTTTCTTCTGAGAGTACGAAAACACTGAAATGTGGTAAGTTGACAATAGTTGGGTTCTGCATCTATGGGCAGCAACAGAGCCAGGAACAGAGTAGGTGCGGGGCTAAATTATGATAGGCGATTTTTTTACCAAATATTAAACAACACACACCATAGTAGGAGCACATTACCACTGACACTAACATAAATCTCTAATCTCCAGATCAAACTCACCAATTGGTTTTCGAAGCCATAGATCGGCAATAATTTCATCTGTATTCACTATGTGCTCTTTTCTTTAACAGCACAATGTGTGTGCATCTTTGTGTTACAAACTTTTGCTAGTGCCTGGCATCTTTTGGGTATTATCTATCCACCCTATGCAAATTATGAAATTACAAAAGACAAAACACAGTCTAATTAGAATTAAGCATGCATCCATTCTAACATACACTAGTTTTCTAGTTACAATATATTTGGGGTTTCACGAGATGGAATAAACAAGGATAAATTTACACACCACCCTAGGGTTGGCCTTTGCTGAATGGCTAAATTGGGGAACAGCTTGTCGGGGAGTTGATCGTACTATCAATACCGCTAGGTCAAATTAGGTCAAACTAGGTCAAACAGCTTGAATGGCTAAATTAGGTTCAAACTTGCTTGCTGGAGGTTAACTAGGTCTAATTAATTAACTGCTAGGGATTAATTAGGTTAACTAGGTCAAATCCCTCTCGAATTAATTAACTAGGTTAACTAGGTTAAATTAGCAGTTAATTTAGTCTGAATCTGAACTTGTGTTGCTGCTGCATCTCTCTCGAATTATTTAACTAGGTCAAAGGGAGGGAAAGAGAAGTCAATCATGTGAAGGAAGGAAGGAAGGAAGGTGCCTGAGTTTTACTAGTTGGTTGAATTTTCTTCCTTCCTTGTAAAACTGGTTGAAAAAGAAAATGAAAGGTCCAACTCGCTCTAGCAAGAAACAAACTTGCTTGCTGGAGGTGGTGCCTGGCCTGGCATGCTAGTTGCTTAGCTTAATTGTTGTTAGAGTTAGTAGTTAATTGCTGTTAGAGTTGAGTTACAGCTGATGCATGATGGAGCTGTCAAATTAAGTTAAGTGTATATACACTAGCAGCTACCCTATATATGTGCGTGTCTTTTTTGGTTGATAAATAATAAGTCCACGCATACAACTTTATTTTTGGAAGGGAATGCAAATCTGGCTCATTTTATTACAGCAAGTGTTTGTCTCTCTTATATATTTTGTTTTCTCTCTTATATTTCATAAATAATAAGGCCACACATACATTTATTTTTTGTTTGTTGAAGGGAATGCAAACCTGGCTCATTTTATTGAGATAATACATCAGGTGTTTCTCTTATATATGTGTTGTTATTAACAGTGGGTAATTAACCTAACTATTCATTTTTCCTTAGGTTAATATAAAAATGTCCAGTGGGCACATATAAATTCCTTTTACCTACTGTCTTGTATATATATTTGAAAATAATTGCTGCTAGCTGTTAATTTTACCTGAAGAGAAAAACTACTGGTACTAGCTAGAATTTGGCACTGAAAAGCAAAAGCTACTATTAGCTGCTGGTATTAGACATGCTTGACATTATATATCAGTTTGTCTGGTTCTTGTTTTGGTAGTAGTAGTTTGCTTTGCTTATCCATGAGTATCAGTCAATTGGTGAACCTGGAGCAGCTTTTTGCTGGGTTTTGTCTCCAACCATCGTGTCGTGATGATTTTGCAGGTACCCCGAGAGGCCCTTGTGTTTGCTGGAATGTCGATTAACTTCCGTTCCGGCAAATTCGGGTACTCCATATGTCCTATTTTCAGCAAAGGTAATGCTGAAATTTTCCGTGAATTTTAGCATGACTTTGCTAAAAATAGGACATATGGGGTACTTGTGACTAATGCATGGGCCGGGGTATCTTAGTAGTTAATTAAGTAGGATCAAGTGCCCCTTTATTCTAGCTGCATTAAACCATAGGCGGCAATAGAGCCAAGTGATTAGGCCCAACTTAGAATTCTCCTTCCCAGCTTAGCTTTTAGGATGCCTCGGTGTCGACAAACCATAAATTATAAAACCTTGGCTTTTAGGGTGCCTCGGTGTCGATAACAAACCGAAATGATGAAAGCTTAGGCTTTTAGGGTGCCTCGGCGTCGAAAAACCCTCAATTATAAAAGCTTATCTTTTAGGATGCCTCGGTGTCGACAAACCCTAAATGATGAGACCATGATCTTGTTCCTTGACAATAACCAACTTTTTGACCAAACTTTGTTCCTATTTAGAGAGAAACATGGCCAACAACGATGAGGCCGGGGCTTCGGGCGGCAAGGCATTCTGGGAGCTGTCCCAGGAGATGGAGGAACAACCTCACTTGTATGAGGACGCCGCCTTCCCCACCGATCCTGAGACCACTGATGGTACCGCCGAGGATGACCCCACTGATGCCACCACTGATGGTGCCGCCGAGGATGCCACCACTGATGATGGCGGCGCACGCACAGATGGAAGCCAACCAAAGAGGCAACGGAAGGACCGGCGCCCGACCGTGCTCCACACCCTCAAGGAGGAAGTTACTGAAGTGGACTCCGACGGGAATCCAACGGCGCCCGAACGAATAGTCAAGGGGTACTCGCTTCAGCTCGGGTGCATTCTCCGGAGCACCGTCTCGATCAACACCGAGAACCTGAGGCATCCTGACCGAGGGAATTTGCGCAACCTCCTGTTCACGAAGGTCCACGAATGATACAAGTTCCCCGCTGAATTTGAAAACACAAGCCTCAAAGGGAATAAAGTGAACAATGCTGCCCTCACGAAGATGAGCAAGGCCCTGTCTACTTGGAAAAGCAATGTGAAGAGAATGATCGAGAAAGGTGAGAGTTATGAGAAGATCAAGGAGAAAAATCCTTCGATCACCGAAGATGACTACAACGACTTCAAGATCAATTGCTCGAGCACCGCACACTCTGAATCAAGTCAGTGGGGGAAAGAAATGCGGGAGCTGAACTTAGGGGAACACACACTCGGTCCCGGCGGTTACAGAGTGGCAGAGCCTATATGGGACAAGGAGGAGGCGGACCGTGCCAAGCAAGGCCTACCGCCCCTCTTCGATAAATACGGTGACAAGCAGACCAGGAACTTTGTCAGGGCCCGGTACAAGAAGGACCCGAAAACAAAGGAGCTTACCACGGATCTGAAGACCAGGGCGCTTGAGCTTGTTCTGGTAAGGAATACACCCCCGCGTAATTAGCTCCATATGGTTGCATTCTAATTAATGAAGCCAAATTTCTAAATGGTTCACATTCCTTCTGCAAGCGACTGAAAGCAGTAGCGCGGGGTCGACTAAGAGCAACCCTTGGGACACGACTCTAAATAGGGCATTGAATGTAATGAAGAACAAGGATAAGCTCAGTAAGCCGACGTCAGCTAGTCGTGTGGCCGGCAAAGGCTTGTCGACAAAAAGGTCGTCATACTATAACACTGGTGGGAGAAAGGAGAAAAAGACCAGCTCGGAAAGCCAGGCGCGCGAGGTTCAAGAACTCAAGGCACAGGTGGCGCGGATTTCGAAGATTGTCCAAGAGCAAGTGCAACAACAGCTCGGAGCGACGATCACCGCCATTGTGCCTACCTTGATCGAGGGGTTGAGTGCGTGGATTGCGGGCGGCCAACAGGGGCCGCCCCCGATTCCTAGCTTCACGGCCAGCAACTCGCAGAACGCGATGGCGGGGCCATTGGTGTCTCCGGCGGAGGCGGCATTGGTGTCTCCGACGCCGGCACGGGTGCTTAATGCACCCGGGTGTACGCCGGCCGGCACCTCTGCAGCAAGCGGCCCCTCCGTCAACTGCACGCCCGCCGTTGGCGGTGCCTCGACATTAGCCGAGCTCGACGCCATCATCACGGTAACTAATTAAGCCTCTCTTGGCCGAGGACTTCATCTCCTTGCCTTTGACTGGGCATCCCTGACGCCCTACATGTTTTCGCAGGGCGCCGCCGACGTTCCGTGCACTCTCCTGCACTTCGTGAACAACGAGCTGGTCGATGTCGCCAAGGGCAAAATCGTTCAACCGGGCAGCCCCTTGTTCCACGGTACCCAGATGCCACCCAACTTGTTTAGGGTTCAACTGGTTCGGGTGCTACCAGGCTGCGACGAGGTGTTACCTCCGATTCGACCCGTCGGGGCCGACGATGATGACGTGATGACCCTCAGTGCCTGCCTGAGCTAGCCCCTGCTTTGGCCGAAGAGCCAGATTCTTTTGGGGCAGGGGACACGACCCCAAAGACAACACCACCAGTCGTGCCAGCGCCAAGTCGGCCCCATGGCAAGACCGCCGCAACGGTGCCGGACATCCCTATGCCACTGGATCCAAACATGCATATGGCACAGGATCAGAACGACGACGACGACGATGCATTTGCCAACGTCGATCAGTACTTTGCCGATCATGGGTACGGTGGCAACTTCATGGGGCCTCCTTCTCAAGAACCCAACCCAACAAAAGACGTGCGCGATCTAGCTGGTACCGCGGAGAAGCCAAGTTGCAATAGGCGTCGTCTGCCGTTCAGCTCTCAGGAGACGCCTCCAGCTGCCGACTTCACCGAGCCTCATATAGGCGAGGTGGGATATATTATCAGCCCCAACACACTCAAGAAGGCGGTCTGTGAGCAGAACTCGGTCCCATTACAAGAGAAGAAGAAGGCACGCAAAAGAAAGACTAACAAGGGTGCGAGCCAGCCGGCACCGAGTACGATCCGTGCTCAGGACGGGCCACCTTCACCTGAGGATGTAATGAGGAGGGTGCATGTGGCGGGTAGGCCGATGCTACCGACAAATATGCTCGATGCTGCAACCGGTGCTATGCGGAGTCTGCATGACAGTGTTCTTTCTTTGGAGAAGCGGCGTCTCAAAGAGAAGGATGTGGCATACCCGGTTTTCACGGCCAAGGTGCCAGAGGGCAAGGGCTTTGTGGATAACTCCATCGGGGGTACGATCGTCCTGCGGTTTGATGACATCCACGCTATGTTGAACCTTCATCCGCCGCACTACACCTTCGTTCGGCTATTTTCGCTGAGTATGGAGATGCGGATCATTCGCGACAAACCCCGGACATCATGATAATCGACCCCTTCTACATGCGTGCCAAGATCTTGGGCAGCGCTGGGGACCGGCAAGTCGCGAGTTCTTACCTCGAAGGCGTCATTCTGGCAAACCGAGATAAGGATAACTTCCTCGTGCCTTACTTTCCCGAGTAAGTCCTCCCCCTCAACCGCCCCTTAACATATGAATTCTTAGATTTCGATCGTTTTTCTTTTAACATTCCGTGTTTTCTGCAGTAACACACATTGCACGCTCATCCTCCTAAGCCCCAAATATTCCATGGCCACGTATTTCGACCCAGACCGTCAGTCGAACAAAGACTACACAAATGTCAAGAAGGTTCTTGATGATGTTCTCCCCAGCTACGCCAAATCTGGAGGCACCTTCACCAGGCCTATTCGTAAGTACGGCAAGCACGTGTTCTCCCACAATACGACGTTCTGCTGCGTCAAGCAGCCGCCTGGCGGTCAGAAGGGTGCCTACTACGCCATACATCACATGCGGGCGATCGTACGGGGCCATCATCAACTTCTGCTACCGAGTAAACGCAAAGATTGGGCCGCGAGCGTGTCGGCAATCCAGGACGCGGACATCAGACAAGAATTCTTTCGCATCCAGTCGGAGTTTGTGGAAATCATCCATCAAGATGTCCTTCGTACCTCGGGGCAGTTCTTCCTCAGAAATCAACCGTCCAACAGTGACATCGACATAATGCTACAAATGCAGGCTGACAACGCCCGTGATTTCATGACTCCCACGATAGACGGTGGCTTCATCCACGCTCCGGTCCCTTGAGTCGAGTCGAAAGCAGTGATGCTGTGTCTAGTTCTAAAACATCGATTAGCTCATGTTGTAATTAAACTTTAATGAACTTGTAGTATGTCTCTTTGGTTTCGAGAGTCGTTCAACTTAGATGTAATCGATGCTATTAATGTCTTGCTTTTCTCGTTCGATCGTTCTGTTGAATACTTATATATTGCTTATGTATTGTTTGTGAATTGGTACTAACATTTCGTTTGGCTAGTGCATAGCGATGCCGTCGTATGTCGTGTACAAGGGTAAGGTTCCCGGAGTCTACGACGACTGGGAGGAGTGTCGGAGACAGGTTCACCGATTCAGCGCTAACAGTTACAAAGGGTACACCACTAGGGCCGAGGCCGAATCTAGATACGCCCGCTATCTAGCGGGAGAGGGGAGGGAGCGTTGGAGGAACCGGATGAAGACGAGTTTCATCGTGATGATGCTCATCGTGATGACCGCAGCTCTCTTCTATGTGATGGTAGTTTAGATGATCGATATCGACTTGTAATGTGAAGACAAACTCGCTACTCGCAGTCTCGAGACTTGTAATATAATGTTCTATCTTTGTTCGGTCTTTTCAATTCGGAGACTAATATGATGAATTGTATTCGGAGACTAATATGATGAATTGTATTGAGAGACTAATCTTCTATTGTATTCGATGAATCTGTTGTTGATGTGTGCTGTCTATATTCTATCCAATTATACATTTTGTAACCTGTGCAAAAAACAGAAAATTAAAAAAAAACCTAATATTCATACTAATGGCGCATCACATCACAGTGCGCCATTAGTATGCCAAAGGATACTAATGGCGCATCATTAGACAGTGCACCATTACTATGCCGAAGTTACTAATGGCGCATCTTGTTGTGGTGCGCCATTAGTATGCCAAAGCAACTGGGTATACATGGCCCCCTGGGGGGCATACTAATGGCGCACTATTGTGTACACTAATGGCGTATCTGTGGTGCACCATTAGTATACCAGATACTAATGGTGTGGCACTAATGGCGCACCACTAATGCGCCATTAATGGCCAAATTAGGTGCGCCATTAGTAGGCCTTTTCCTAGTAGTGAGCGGTGCATCAAGGACATAAATCTTTTGTGCAGCAATGAGGACAATCCTCAAGTTACGGACCCAGTTCGTGTAGTTGCTACCATCATCTTTCAACTTAGCTTTCTCTCGGAACGCATTAGAATTCAATGGAATGGTAGCATGCCATTGATCTACAACACAGATATGCAAATACTATCAGGACTAAGTTTATGATAAATTAAGTTCAGTTAATCAAATTACTAATTAACTCCCACTTAAATTAACATCCCTCAAGTTATCTAAGTGATACATGATCCAAATCAACTAACCCATGTCCGATCATCACGTGAGATGGGGTAGTCATCAATGGTAAACATCTCTATGTTGACCATATCTATTATATGACACATGTTCGACCTTTCGGCCTCCAGTGTTCGGAGACCATATCTGTACATGCTAGGCTCGTCAAGTTTAACCCAAGTATTCTGCATGTGTAAAACTGTCTTACACCCATTGTATGTGAACGCAGAGTCTATCACACCCGATCATCACGAGGTGCTTCAAAACGACGAACTTTAGCAATGGTGCATACTCGGGGAGAACACTATTATCTTGAAATTTAGTGAAGGGATCATCTTATAATGCTACCGTCGTTCTAAGCAAAATAAGATGCATGCATAAAGGATAAACATCAGATGCAATCAAAATATGTGACATGATATGGCCATCATCTTGTGCTTTGGATCTCCATCTCCAAAGCATCGTCATGATCTCCATCGTTACCGGCTTGACACCTTGATCTCCATCGTTGCGTTGTAGTCGTCTCTCCAACTAATGCTTCTAAAACTATTGCTAACTCATAGCGATAAAGTCAAGCAATTACATGGCGCTTGCATCAACAATTAAGAGATAACCATAAGGCTCCTGCCGGTTGTCGATATTACAAAACATGGTCATCTCATACAATAATGTATAACTCATCACATATTGACCATATCACATCACAACGAGCCCTGCAATAATAAGTTAGACATCCTCTACTTTGTTGTTGCAAGTTTTACGTGGCTGCTACGGGCTTCTAGCAAGAAGCGTTATTACTTACCTCAAACCACAACGGTGATTTATCAAGTTTTTTGTTTTAACCTTCAACAAGGACCATCCGTAGTCAAATTCGATTCAACTGAAGTAGGAGAAATAGACACCCGTCAGGCACCTTTATGCAAAACAAGTTGCACGTGCCGATGGAACCGGTCTCATGTATGTGGACATGTATTGTTGGTCCGGGCCGCTTCATATTACAATACCGCCGAATCAAAATAAGACGTTGGTGGTAAGCACTATGACCATCACCGCCCACAACTCTTTGTGTTCTACTTATGCATATAATCTACGCATAGACATGGCTCATGATGCCACTGTTAGGGAACGTTGCATGGAAGACAAATAAAATCTACGCACATGCAAGATCTATACATGGAGATGCATAGCTACGAGAGGGGGAGAGCATCTTCATACCCTTGAAGATCACTAAGCGGAAGCGTTTATCAACGCGGTTGATGTAGTCGTACACCTTCACGATCCGTCCCGATCAAGTACCGAATGTACAACACCTCCACGTTCTGCACTCGTTCAGCTCGATGACGTCCTCGCCTTCTCGATCCAGTAAGAGGGGCGAAGTAGTATATGAGTTCCGGGAGCATGACGGCGTGGTGACGGTTGGTGGTGAAGAACAATCTCCGCAGGGCTTTGCCAAGCACTACATAAACTAGACGGAGGATAAACTAGAGGGGCGGGGTTGTCGGCACACGACTTGGTATATCTTTATGTGTTTTGGGTGCTAGCCCTGCCCATCTATTTATATGTTGAGCCATGGGGTCGAAACTTGGAGTAAAAGCCTCCTCAAAATCAGTTTTTCCCAAAAGGCCAAAGTCCTACTCGGACTCCAGGCCCAGACGTCGGGGTTCCCGGCGTCTAGCCCTAGACGCTAGGGTCCCTGGCGTCTAGCCCCTGTCCTCAACAAAACTTTCTTTTGCACTTTCCAAAAAACACATGGACTTTACCTCTTGGCCCAAATAAAGTGTTCTCGTGTCCAAACATTTCGGGAAACATCCAAAACCCCATCCAGTGAATTCCGAAATCTTTCTGGAGATCGAACACAATTAGCCCATATATTAATATTTACCTCTGTACTATTCCAGAGCTCCTCGTCATGTCTGTGATCTCATCCGAAACTCCGAACAACATTCGGTCACCATCATACATAACTCCTATAACACTATATCACTAGTGCAGAACTGGGCTATAGCACCGGTTCATAAGGCCCTTTAGTGCCGGTTCTATAACTGGCACTAAAGTGTGGGGACTAAAGGTCCCGCCCCCCTTAGTACCAGTTCAGCACGAACCGCCACTAAAGGGCCACCATGTGGCACGAGCCAGCGCCGGGGGCGGGGACACCTTTAGTACCGGTTGGTAACACCAAGTGGTACTAAAAGGTTTAGGGGATTTTGGGTTTATGATTTATTTTTCCTTTAATTTTGTGTTTTCCATTTAGTTCTTTTTCATTTGCTCGTATTTTACGATACTACATATTATACACGTTATGCATATATATAAATACAGTTTCTCGTAGCACAAATCATGGGAATGTTCTCGCAAACGTAGTATGCACATAAATCAGTCCCCGGCGCCTGCCTCATGGCCTTTACGAGAATAGAATTCCATCAGATAATAATTAATCAAGCATAATGGTATTGAAACTAGAAATAAATAGATGGCAGCTTCTGATTCCATGTGCCTGGAACCTCTTTGATGAAGTTTTGCCAAGCCCTGCCCGCCGGCAAAGAAAATGAATAAAGGAGTTATTAATTAGTTGATATCAGGAAATGACGAACTAAAGAGGCCGGCATATAGTTCAATAATGATTGAAATTTCCTGTTGACTATCCCCTTCACGATTGACTAGTCAGTAACATCTCTAAGTAGTGAGTCCAGTACTTCAACTTTTCCTTCTTCAACTTGAATCTCTAACAAGATCCAGTGGAAACTACATGCGCACACGTTTGCACATATAAATTAAGCGTGCATGTGCATAACACTCATCAACTACCCTAAACCCTATAGTCTTATATATTAACATCTAGCTAGTAAGCAAGAACATAATTTGTAGTACAAGACTGTCGTGGAATTAACACGGCAGATGTCCGGTCTAACGGACTTAGTGACGGAACCATCGCACGGGTTAGCTTGAAGGGGTTAAAAGCACACAAAGGACACAAAGGATTTATACTAGTTCGGCCCCTTCGATGAAGGTAAAAGCCTACGTCTATTTTGATTTGGTATTGCTTGGGCGTCAATGAACAGGGAGCGGATCGCTTGCCTGTGTCTCGGCGGGTTGTTTCTTGTCCCTGAACCGTCGCCGGGTCGTCCCTTTATATAGAGGCGACGCCCGGTCCGGTTTACAGAGTCCCGAGGCCGGTTCATACTTGTGTCCGCCTCGGTCTCTGCTCTTTCTTCCTTATCTCTCAAGTTACATGATCAGGCGGTTTACAAACCATAACTCTACACATGGGCCCTAAGCCTTCATGGGCCGTAACCTCTATTGGGTATTATAATTATACAACTAAATTACCATAATCCGGTTTACACTAGCCGGTTTATACCTGCTAGTAATATCCCTGACATTAGGCCCCAGAATGATTTGAACTTGTTCACATCAATCTTCTCAGTCTTGCACGATCTTCTTTTCTTGTGTCTTCTCATTCTTGTAAACCGGCGATGACGTCATCCTTGGAAATCATTTAATTCGACCGTGACATCACTTCCGCATTTAACGCGTGCAGCTGTCTATCACTTTTGTTTAAAGGCCATCCCGAGAATCGAGGCGACAGGGAATCTTTATCCAATCTCTTGCCTCCTCAAATCTCGCGCCTGCCGTTTCGTCTCTGCCACTTTATAAATACTGCCGCCTCTCTTCCTCATCTCCTTCCGTTCGTTCTTCTTCCTCCGTCGCCCAAGCTCAAGCCTCCGCCGTCGTCCGTCAAGCTCGTCGTCGCCAGCAAGTCCGGCCGCCGCATCAACCTGAACGTGACCAAATAACTCCGCCGCCGTCTCCCGCTGCCTCAGGTAACCTTTCTCCTTTGCTGTAGATCTGTAGTTTTTAGGGTTCTTCTTACGCCTCTACCATTGAACCTAGAGAAAGCTTCATCTGTTCGTCCTAGATGTCAGGCTCATAGTGGTTTCAATCCTTTAGACTTGTTTTTGAAATCTGTTTCTGCTCCGCCACCTTATGCTTAGATCTCGTCCTTTAGATTCAACCTTTAGATTTGTCCGCTCTGTATATGATCCTTGTAGTTCTCCCTGTAATAGATCTGTATAATTTTTCTTTTTTTTTACTGCTCAGATCTGTTTTACCTTAGCTTTCGGTAGAAACTTGTTTCTTCATCCTTTTAGATACGTAATAAACTCGCCGGTTTAGTCAGTCAAATATTGATTCTGCAATGCATCGACAATGAATACGATGGTTTAGCTCCTCTCTTTTGTTATTTCTAAACAGGCGGTAGTGCATTTCCTGCTTACTGCCGGGTTAACTATGTCATTAGTCCCTTGTCTAAACCGTCGGTGTGACTTCACATATGCGATCCAGTTTATATATCTGTACTTGAATAATCCGGAGTTTATATTTTATCCTTTCAGCACTTCCATTCTGCTACTATGTCTGCCAAACAGTTTGTTGCTTGTGACTGGGTCCGTTTCGTCGTTACGGAAGAAGATTTAATCAATGCTGCATCAGTCGGCACTCTGGGCCCTCGGTCAGTTTTGAAATGGCGGGCCCCAGGAAACGAATGCACCCTTGCTCCTAAAGAAGGGGAGGTTATTGTCTTCTTTGATCACATGGCCCGAGGTTTTTCTCCTCCCGGTTCAAAGTTCTTCCAGGACGTGCTTGCCGCTTTTCAGATTCACCCTCAGGATATAGGTCCAAACTCCATTTCAAACATCTATGACTTCCAAGTTTTCTCAGAGGTGTATCTGCAAGAAGAGCCATCAGTCGACCTGTTCCGGGATTTCTTCCACTTGAACCGGCGAACTGAGTTTACTGGCGGTCCTCATCAAGAGTTAGGCGGGGTCAGCATCCAAAAGAGAAGAGACGCAGTCTTTCCCCATGCCGCTCTCCATACACACCCGAAAGAGTGGAACAAGTCTTGGTTTTATTGCGTTGACACTTCACCTGAAGGGGAAAACCCACTGCCGGGTTATCGCGAGCATCGTCTTCCTGAGGATCACCCTTTGCCGCAGCGTCTCAACTCCTCAGAACGGCCCCGGTTTGCTTCTCAACTTGCCAGGCTGAAAGCCTTTAAGGCCAACGGTTTAACCGGAATTGATTTTATGCGCTGCTGGCTTTCTTGGAGTATCCTTCCTCTGAGTCCGTGCCCGAGTCTGATGTGCAAATATTCTGGTAAACCGGATGATCCTCAACGATTTTCCAAAGAAAAACTTTCTGAATCAGAAGTTATTGAGTCTGCTATGAAAAATGCTCAGTGTCTCCTTGGAAGAATGTAGCAAAACCGGACTGGCTCCGTATTATAAGAAGAACAAGCTGCCTGCAGTAAGTCTCACTTTCTTCTGTATGTTTTTAATCCGTTCATATGAACCGTTTTCCAATTAACTCTCTTTTTTTAACAGGCCGACGATCCTTTCTGGAAAAGGAAACCTCAGGAGAAAGCAGGCAAACAACCACGCCGGAAAACTTACGCTATCAAGAAGAAAAAGGCGGCTACTGGCTCTGGTTGACATGCTGAAGATGACGATCCGGACTCTAAGGTATGAGTTAATCCGGCTATAATTTGTTCACTTTTATCCAGACTTTTGTTAACGGTGTCTTTTCGCAGGATTTGGCTGAAGGAGATAAAGCGGCAGAAATTGAGGTAACTATTCTTTCTTCAGATTCAGAACCAGCTCCACCAAAAATTTGTCGGACAGTCCGGAAATATCAGTTTTCTCACCCTTATGCTCAATTGGACCCCAATTTTCTTTTGAAGAAACAGCAACATGAAGCTCGCCGGGCTACACGCCACATCGGCCTCGTAGTTGAATCGTCCGGAATATCTCTTACTCCGGCTCGGAGGCGCCGCTCTGAGGTTATACTCTCTCCAACTCTTCTTCATCCCAAGGCCGGGCTTATACGCAAACCACTTAAACCGTCTGACCCTAATTATCAAGAGACTCCTTTATCTTCTTCTGGTGAATCCACTGCCACACAAGTCACGGTTCTGAAGACTGTCCCTGGGTAAGTCCTTCACCTTATCCAGTTTATCTTTGCATTTGCTTTACAGTTCTGACCTCTTTTCCAATTTCTTTCAGCAAGCCTAAACCCAGCAAAAGGGCCAAAGCCAATAAAACGGCCGCTGAGACTGCCACTGATGATCCGGCGGCTGATCCGGACACCACCATCCCTCCTGAGAATGAGCCTATAGTTCCGCTTGAAGATCCTGCTCCCATGGATCACACTTATACCACCGCTCCTGAAAATCCCAGTATTGAAAACATGCATGAACCGGCAAGTCCTGCCCGGGCCAATCCTCCTCAGAATAACCCGGCTCCTGCTAGCCCGGTTCAAACTGCTACTCCACCACCAGCAACTGCTCCTTCTCCAGAGGTTCAAGTAACTGGTACAGCTTACACCGCTCCTGCTGAGCCCACTGTTTTAGCTAAGCATACAGCTAAAGCGGAGAAAATCCATCAAGAGAAAGGCAAATGGAGCACGGAGTTGTCTGGTTTTGCCGAGCTGAGTGCCCAAGAGCTGTATTCCGGGTATTTGAACCGGCTTCACACTGGTCGGGACTATGAAGCGGGCTTAATCAGCATGATGAAGGAAAAATACGAGGTAATTCCCTTGTCTTTGTTTTACCTTTATTGCGTTTCTGTCTGTCTCCCGGTAGCCCCCAAGTTCCGGTTTAGCTATGCTTAGAAGGTGAACCGGTACTTCCAATTTGAGCAAATGATCTTACATTAGCCCCCAAGTGCCAGGGGCTTAATTTGGTTTATGCGTCTGGGACTTGTCTAAATTTTCCCTTTGATGTTTCAACTGTACATTAGCCCCCAAGTGTCAAGTAGACAACTTGTTTGTGTGCTTGAGACTTGTTTTGAATTGCTACTCTTGATGCTTCAACTGCCCATTAGCCCCCAAGTGTCAAGTGGATAACTTGGTTGTGTGCTTGAGACTTGTTTTGAATTGCTACTCTTGATGCTTTAACTGCCCATTAGCCCCCAAGTGTCAAGTGGATAACTTGGTTATGTGCTTGAGACTTGTCTGAATTTTGCCTTTATTCCACTTGATTTTCCTTGCAGGCTGATTTGAACCGGAGAGCTGAAGAAATCACTGAACTCCGGAACAGACTTGCCGAAACTGAATCTGCTGCTGCTAAGGCCAAGAAAGACTTGGCGGTGAGCTTAACTACTGCTGAACAGCTGAAGAAATTTTTTGAAGAGGAGCGGACCGCCTTTGAAGTGCAAAAGAATGATCTGGAAAAAAGAGCAAAGGATGCTGAGGAAGCCCTTAATCCGGTGACTGAAGAGTTAACCGGTTTAAAGCGGCAAATAGAACTGATGACTTCTGCTGTCTTCGGTAAGTACTTAATCTGTGCTCATGCTTTTCATCCTTGAAATCTGTATTCCGGCCTGGTTTAACTGTAATGATCTTTATGTAGGGCGCCGTGTTTCCCATCTCGGGGACGATTTACGGAAGAAGCTCAAAGCGTCTTATACTCTGGTCGAGCAGCTGTATTCCGGCGCTCAAAGGATCATAAGTGCAATGTCTTTCAATAAACCGGCCCCCACGACTATCCAAGGCACACTAGATAAACTCTATGTCTTGCCAGCGCGCTTGGAGGAAACGAAGAAGTCTGCTGCTCGAGCCGGTTCTCTCATGGCGCTTACCAGAGCTAAACCATGGGTTCCAGATTTTGATCCGGAAGAAGCCTTGAATGGGTATCCCAGCACTAAAGAAGACGAATCAGCTTTCACTGCCAAAGACCTTCACGCTTTGACCAAGGAGATGCGTCCTCTCGCTAGCAAGCTTGCTGCCGAATCAGATTTATCCAGGTATCATCCGGGATATGATTTACAGAACGAGCGGGTGGATCAGCCGGTTTATGATACCGTGAATCTAATCCCACCAGTGCGCCCTCATACTTTCGCCCCAGATATTGATCCGTCTGAACTTATCACGGAAGAGATGTACTTCCGCGCTTTAACGAAAATTGATTGGTGCGTCCCTGACTTCCAGCCGCTTCAAGAAGAGGAAGAGACTCCGGAACAAGTTGATCCCCAGCCGTCGCAGCAGGAGGAGGCATAGGCCATAGTGTATCTTTGTAGTTGCAGTCTCATTTTGCTGGACAATTTTTAATCCGTTCAGGCTTGCTATGCCTTGTAATAGGATAGCATAAAACATTTTTTCGTCTTGATCCGGATGTTCCAACTTCTTGCTTTGACGTTTGTCAATTTAAATCTGACCTGATGTGATTGATCTTGCATATTGTCTGCTTTTGCATGGATAACATTTAAAAGATGTCCTAGCGGTTTACCGCTGGACCAATTAAATTGCTCATAAAATACATCAAACAAGTGTTTGTTTGTACCAGAAATAACTTCATACTTGATATCAAGTATGCTTGATATTCTTAATCCGGCGAAATTTGCAATTTTCTGAGGGAGCCTTTGATAGACCCAATAATAATCCCGGGTTTTATAGAAGCTACCGGTTTAGATCATGCTGGAGCTCTGTCCAGACTTTTGAAGATATGTGGTCAACTCTGGAGTTGTCCCACTCCGGATCAAAGAACCATAAAACACAAATACCAGAAATGCAAGTTTGCAAATAAACCCATGTAGTCGAGGCTTTTTGTGAGCTGCCAGGCTCAAAGCAAGGTTCAACCAGGCAATGGATTCGGGTACAATCCATTCAGCTTTATGGTTCGGATACGACCATAAGAACCGGATACAACCACAGGGGCTAAGCTAGGATTCGGATACGATCCTGCCCCCTGCTGGCCATATAAAACTTAGCCAAGCAATGGATTCGGATACGATCCATTGAGCTTATGTCATGTTCTCTTTGGTTCGGATACGACCTATGTTTGAACAGAATGGCATTATTAGGTTTGGGTATGTTCTCTTTGGTTCGAATACGACCTATGTTTGAACAGGAATCCCGTCAATAAGTTTGGGTATGTTCTCTTTGGTTCGAATACGACCTATGTTTGAACAGGAATCCCTTCAATGGATTTGGCTATGTTCTATTTGGTTCGAATACGACCTATGTTTGAACAGGAAGCCCTATGCTCTCTTTTGTTTGAATACGACCTATGTTTGAGCGGGACGGCTGTGCTCTCTTTGGTTCGGATACGACCTATGTTTGAGAAGGAAGCCTATTAGTGATCACAGCTCCAGAGTATATCTAAGACAATTGTCCTACAGAGCCTGATAGACTGATCACAGCATTGTAATATATGACATATAATAAGAAACATAAGTTGTATATGGCCATCACCATAAGATAATTATATTGGAAAAAAGGCTTAGCCCCCGGTTTACCGAGGGTGCCAGTTTATTCATTAATCATAATATATACATAGGATACAGCAGAGCTCCTGGCTCAGGTATAGTAGGGCCGCAAGAGGGCGATGTTCCATGGCCTCTTTGTCTCTTCTTCCGATGTCCGTGAGTCCTTGTGTTCTCGAACGTCCACCAGGTAATATGAACCGTTGTGCAGATTTTTGCTGACCACAAAGGGCCCTTCCCAAGGCGGGGATAGCTTGTGCATATCTGTTTGATCTTGGATGAGCCGGAGCACCAAATCTCCCTCCTGTAATGTCCTGCTCTTGATCCGGCGACTGTGATATCTGCGCAAGTCTTGTTGATAGATTGCAGACCGTGCTGCTGCTATGTCACGTTCTTCATCCAGCCGGTCCAAACTGTCCTGTCTTGCTTGTTCATTGGCCGCTTCCACATAAGCCGTCACCCGTGGCAAATCATGACGGATATCACTTGGAAGGACCGCTTCAGCACCATACACCATAAAGAAAGGTGTATAACTTGTGGATCGGTTTGGTGTAGTGTTGATACTCCAAAGGACAGAAGGTAACTCTTCAACCCAGCACCCTGGCGTTCTTTGCAAGGGAGTCATAAGCCGGGGCTTGATACCTCGCAAAATCTCCTGATTTGCTCTTTCAGCTTGCCCATTGGATTGAGGGTGAGCTACAGAAGACACGTCTAGGCGAATATGCTCCCGTTGACAAAACTCTTCCATCTCTCCTTTAGATAAATTGGTGCTGTTGTCTGTGATGATGCTGTCTGGAAAACCAAATTGGAAGATTACTATTTTGATGAATTTCACCGCTGTTGCCGCATCACACTTGCTCACAGGCTCTGCCTCAATCCATTTTGTAAACTTATCCACAGCCACCAGTAGATGAGTTTTCTGATCTTGGGAGCGTTTGAAGGGTCCAACCATATCAAGCCCCCAAGTTGCAAATGGCCAGGTTATCGGTATCATCCGGAGCTCCTGTGCCGGAACAAGAGCACGGCGTGAAAACTTCTGACAAGCATCACACTTCCGGACTAAATCCGCCACATCAGCATGGGCTGTCAACCAATAGAACCCATGTCGAAAAGCTTTAGCCACCAAAGATTTTGAACCGGCGTGATGGCCACAATCCCCTTCATGGATCTCGCGAAGAATATCACAACCTTCCTCAGCTGACACACACCGCTGAAACGCTCCAGAAACGCTACGATGATGAAGTTCTCCGTTTGCAATAGTCATGGACTTAGAGCGCCGGATTATCTGTCTTGCTTCGATCTCATCGTTCGGCAGCTCTCCCCGGCTTAAATACGCCAAGTATGGGAGCGTCCAATCCGGAATAACATGAAGTGCTGCAACCAGCCGTGCCTCCGGATCAGGAATGGCCAGGTCTTCCTCCGATGGTACTTGAACTGATGGACTGTGCAGCTCATCCAAAAAAGTATTCGGTGGTACCGGTTTACGTTGAGAACCCAGCCGGCTTAGAGCATCGGCCGCTTCATTCCTTCGCCGGTCTATGTGATCCACCTGATACCCTTTGAAACATCCTGCAACTGCTTCAACTTCTCGTCTATAAGCTGCCATGAGAGGATCTCTTGAATCCCACTTGCCGGATACTTGTTGTGCCACTAAATCTGAATCGCCGAAGCACTTGACCCGGCTCAAGTTCATCTCCTTGGCCATCCGCAAGCCATGAAGCAACACTTCATACTCTGCTGCATTATTAGTACAAGGAAACAATAAACGGAGGACATAACAAAACTTGTCTCCTCGCGGGGAAGTTAAAACAACTCCAGCCCCCGAGTCTTCTAACTGCCTTGAACCGTCAAAGTGAATCGTCCAGTATGTAAGATCCGACTTCTCCTCTGGTGTTTGCAGTTCTGTCCAATCATTGATAAAATCCACCAATGCTTGGGATTTGATAGCGGTGCGTGGCACATACTTCAATTCGTGTGGACTAAGCTCAATGGCCCACTTTGCCACTCTGCCAGTAGCTTCCCTGTTCTGGATTATATCCCCCAACGGTGCTGAACTAACGACAGTTATTGGGTGGCCTTGGAAATAATGCTTCAACTTCCGGTTTGCCATGAACACACCATATACTAACTTCTGCCAATGTGGGTATCTTTGCTTGGACTCAATGAGAACTTCACTAACGTAATAGACTGGACGCTGAACCGGGTATTCTTTCCCTGCATCCTTGCGCTCAACCACGATTGCCACGCTGACTGCTCGTGCATTGGCGGCGACGTATAACAGCAACGGCTCATTATCAACAGGGGCAGCCAGGACCGGTGGCTTTGCCAGCTACCGCTTCAAATCCTCAAACGCAGCATTTGCTTCATCACTCCATATAAACCGGTCTGTCTTTCGCAGCATTTGATAAAGCGGAATTGCCTTCTCTCCCAAACGGCTGATGAACCGGCTCAATGTTGTGATCCGGCCGGCGATACGCTGAACATCATTGATGCAAGCCGGTTTAGTCAAAGATGTGATTGCCTTGATCTTCTCCGGATTAGCTTCTATTCCTCTGTTTGACACCAAGAATCCAAGGAGCTTGCCTGTCGGAACACCAAAAGTGCACTTCTCCGGATTAAGCATCATCTTATAGGCTCGAAGATTGTTAAAGGTCTCCTTGAGGTCCTCTATCAGCGTCTCCTCGCTCCTTGACTTCACCACAATGTCATCCACGTAGGCATGAACATTCCTCCCTATCTGCCCCTTAAGGCAATTCTGCACGCAACACTGATAAGTGGCTTGGGCACTCTTGAGCCCAAAGGGCATAGAAACATAGCAAAAAGCACCAAAAGGCGTTATGAAGGACGTCTTCTCCTGGTCTTTAACTGCCATCTTGATCTGGTGATACCCTGAATATGCATCCAAAAAACTTAGCCGCTCACATCCCGCTGTAGCATCAATGATCTGATCAATGCGAGGGAGAGCAAAAGGATCAGTTGGACAAGCTTTGTTTAGGTCCGTGTAATCCACACACATTCTCCACTTTCCATTCTTCTTTAACACCAGCACCGGATTAGCCAACCACTCCGGGTGAAAAACTTCAACTATGAACCCTGCGGTCAAAAGCCTGGCCACTTCTTCTCCTATAGCCTTGCTCCTTTCTTCATTGAAGCGGCGTAGATACTGCTTGACCGGTTTAAACTTCGGATCAATGTTAAGACTGTGCTCAGCGAGTTCCCTCGGTATACCTGGCATGTCAGAAGGTTTCCATGCAAAGATATCCCGGTTCTCACGGATGAACTCGATGAGCGCGCTTTCCTATTTAGGATCAAGGTTAGCGCTGATAGTGAACTGCTTGGATGAATCGCTCGGCACAAAGTCAACTTGCTTGGTCTCCTCTGCCGATTTAAACTTCAACGCCGGATCATGCTCTGTAGTTGGCTTCTTCAATGGGGACATATCCGCCGGATCAACATTGTCCTTGTAAAACTTTAACTCCTCTGTAGCACATACTGCTTCCGCGTAGGCAGCGTCTCCTTCTTCACATTCCAATGCAATCTTGTGACTTCCATGTACCGTGATGGTTCCTTTGTGACCCGGCATCTTGAGCTGTAAATAAACATAACACGGCCTGGCCATAAACTTGGCATAAACTGTCCTTCCAAACAGAGCGTGGTAAGGGCTCCGGATCTTGACAACTTCAAAAGTTATCATCTCTGACCTGGAATCCTGTTCATCTCCAAAGGTAACTTCTAGGTCAATTTCCCAACTGGGTAAGCTGATTTACCTGGCACCACTCCATGAAACACCGTGTTGGACTGTCTCAGCTTCTTATCCGTCAGCCCCATGCGACGGAAAGTTTCATAATACAAGATATTGATGCCACTGCCGCCGTCCATGAGGACTTTGGTGAACTTGTAGCCACCCACCTGTGGTGCTACTACCAAGGCCAGGTGGCCCGAATTATCAACTCGCAGCGGGTGATCTTCCCTGCTCCACACAATGGGCTGCTCTGACCAGCGTAGGAATTGCGGCGTCGCCGGTTCAACCGCGTGGACCGCCCACTTCAAAACTTTTTGATTCTGTTTACACAAACTCGTAGTGAACACATGATACTGCCCACTACTCAATTCCTTCGGATTACTCTGATATCCGGATTGCTGCTGCTGCTGCTGCTGACGCTGCTGATTGCCTTGGTTATTGTGATAACCCTGGCCCTGCTGTTGGTTTTTTAGGTTATTGTAACCACCTTGACCATGCTGCTGATTGCCTCGGTTATTATAACCACGGTTGTTGCCACGATATCCTGATCCGGAGCCGTTCCCCTTGTGACCCGGACTTTAAAACCCCGGGCCTGAACCACCGCTCGGAGGCCCGCTGTTAGAGCTGAACCGGCTCATCATGGCTTCCATCATGGCCTTGCATTCTCCTATAGTGTGTTTTGCTGGACGTTCCCTTGAGCTATGTTTCGGACAAGGCTCATTTAACTCTTGCTCCCAGCTAACAGGCCCTCCGCCGGTTTGTGGAGGCGGCTTACCTTTATTGTGCTGGAAGCCCCCTTGAACTTGGGTATTGGCCACGAAATCGGAGCCACCTTCCGCCTTTCGCTTGCCTAAGAAGCTTGTACCGACCGGATTAGCCTGCGCCGGTTTACCCAATTTATTTCCCTTTCCTGTTTTATCTCCATCCGCTTCTGGATACTTAGTGTTGTCTGAATCTCCATACTTCACCAGAGCGCTCATGAGAGTTCCCATATCATTACAATCCCGCTTGAGCCGTCCCAGTTTTAACTTCAGAGACTCAAACCGGCAATTGTTTTCTAGTGTCACTATTGCCGTACTGGGATTGATACCGTTTGAAGAGTGCAAGATTTCTGATACTCGCCGCACCCATGTGCTTGTAGACTCCTGTTCTCCCTGTATACAGGCTGCCAGATCCACCACTGACATTGGCTGCTTGCACGTATCTTTGAAGTTTTTGATAAACTGACGACGTAGTTCTCCCCATGATCCGATGGAGTTAGGTGGTAAGCCTTTTAGCCAGGTCCGGGCTGTACCCTCAAGCATCATGGTAAAGTATTTCGCACAAGCCGCTTCATCCACGTCCAACATCTCCATAGCCATCTCGTAACTCTCCACCCAAGCCTCTGGGGCTAAATCTGCTGTGTAATTAGGCACCTTCCGCGGACCCTTGAAATCCTTGGGTAACTTCACACTCCGTAGAGCGGGGATAAGAAACTGCACCCCAAAAGAACTCGTCGTGACTCCTGTCTCTGCTGTGGTTGTGTGAACCGGCGTCGTTTGGCGGACCTCCTCACGGGCCGCAGACCTAACCCGGTTTGCATCCTGAGCCTGTGCATCTGCGCCTGCCGGATTATCTTGTCTGTGACGGTGTCGCCAGTGTTCACTACTAGACACCTCTGGCTCCTCCCAATGCCTAGTGTAACTCCGGCTGTGTCGTGGTGTTGAATGAAGCCTCTCCCTACTATAAGAATACGCTTGCTGTTGTGTTAATGCCGTGTTAAGCAGATCCTTGACCCTGCGTGCTTCCATCGCCACGGGGGATGTCCCCTCAATGGGTAAAGCGGCCAGGCGTGAAGCGGCAGCAACAATGTTGTCCAAAGGATTTGAGTAATGACCCGGAGGGGTAGGGACGTGAGGCATAGACATAATCCGCCGATCTTCTTCTGCAGCGGGCTGCCGAACCGGCTCGTCCCTCGCCGGGGCCGCCCTCCAGTTTACCACCGGATCATTGCTGGTTCCTGCTCCTGGCGTCCTGAAAAGATCCGTTGCCTCATAAACCGGCGGTAGACGAGACTGGTACTTCCGACTCCTTACTCCCTGCACGGAGGCCTGTTCCATCCTTAGCTGAAAAGCCTGATCATCAAACTCTGCTTGCCTCATTGCTATCATAGCCTTCTCCGCATTTAGATTTTCTTTTGCTTGATCGATCCGGCCCTTCAGCTGAAGGAGCTCTGCATCGTGTTGCGCCTTATCTGCTGGAGCCACCTCTGCCATGGCTCGGGTTGTGAACTCCTCGATTAAGGTGGATAGAGCGTCAGAGGGCGAAAGGGCCTGGCCGCTCCGTCCTGCACCAGTTTCTGCTGTCATCGCACCGTTCACCGTGGACTGCTGCGTAGGTTGTGAACCGGCCATAAAGACAGCCACTCGGTTTGGCGGATCAAAGGAGTCCGGAATACTGTCTCCGTCGGACATACCCTCAGACCGGCCGTCCCGCAACTGATACAAAGACTCACTCTCTCCGGATAAAGATTCATTGTCGGAATAGATAACTGTCTCGCCACCGGAATCCGATCCGTCCTCGGCTTGAACCCCGTGAATTGCTCCAACGAAAACGCGCTTCATGGCAGGCTAAATCCGGGCCGATCTCGCACTCTGAGCCGGCGCGACGATGTTGGGGAAGACGTCCGGCTCAGGTCCCAGTTCACCAATCCAGCCGATGAAGACGTGGATGCCGCCGAAGGGAACCCGGTACCCGTATTCGATCGAATCGGCTTCCGGTCCCCAGCTTGCGTCATCGATGTAGATCCGGCCGCGGTGACTCTTGGTCATCCGGCCGACCGCGTAACCCTTGAGCCCTTCAAAGCTGCCCTTCAAGAACTCGAAACCATCGTGCGGAGGCCCCACGGTGGGCGCTAACTATCGTGGAATTAACACGGCAGATGTCCGGTTTAACGGACTTAGTGATGGAACCATCGCACGGGTTAGCTTGAAGGGGTTAAAAGCACACAAAGGACACAAAGGATTTATACTAGTTCGGCCCCTTCGATGAAGGTAAAAGCCTACGTCTAGTTTGATTTGGTATTGCTTGGGCGTCAATGAACAGGGAGCGGATCGCTTGCCTGTGTCTCGGCGGGTTGTTTCTTGTCCCTGAACCGTCGCCGGGTCGTCCCTTTATATAGAGGCGACGCCCGGTCCGGTTTACAGAGTCCCCAGGCCGGTTCATACTTTTGTCCGCCTCGGTCTCTGCTCTTTCTTCCTTATCTCTCAAGTTACATGATCAGGCGGTTTACAAACCGTAACTCTACACATGGGCCCTAAGCCTTCATGGGCCGTAACCTCTATTGGGTATTATAATTATACAACTAAATTACCATAATCCAGTTTACACTAGCCGGTTTATACCTGCTAGTAATATCCCTGAAGTATGACTCACCCGTAGTTGTAAGGAAGTAGTATATCTCGATTGGTATTGAGGCGCTTCAAGAACTCTAGCATGTTTTTCTCTACCTCATCTCAATACCATTTTAAGTGTCCATGTCTTTTCATTAATGGTATTTGTGTCGATGAACCGAATGCCATAGCGTCCAGCTTTTTGTATTTCATAGATCTTCATCCCGCATAATACCACAGAAAAGAATATAGTGAGGATAATTACACGTAATGATCAATGAGCACTAAGCTAGCTTGAGACTTAAATTACAGAAAGAAATCACTTATAGACAATAGCAACTTACGATAGATTTGTCGAGTGCGTCTTGATTGAATAACTGAAAATTTTCTATAAACTCAACATATAGAGGCATCTCATTGAAGTAATGCTCTGCCTTGACTTTCACCATGAGGGGCTCTCGATTGGTAGTCTTGGCAATTTCCATTTACCATTCATGCAATTCATACATTCTCGTTGAGAGCTTCTTGACCTCCTCAGGCTTGACCATAGGTTCGCCGCGGGCATATTTCTGTTTTATGTCCTCCTCTCTAATCGTATCCATGGGCTTGATCTCTAGGAGTTGATAAACACTAATACTGAGCTCTACAGCCTGCCTTCTATGCTCGTTGGTTATTACCAGCTGATCGGCACCGGTACTCGCATGTGTCGGTACAATGAGTGGGGGCTCGATTGCACCGCATGTTCTCCCAGCTGGGGAACAAATTTCCGCTTTTTGGCAGCTGCTTGGCTCGAGCTCGAACTCGACTCCTTCTTTTGTTGTGCTTGATGTGCCTTCCTGATTTGGCGCTCATAGTTTGAGTCTACAGGCTTGGGAGCCATACGGATAAAGTGGTCAATGTCTTCCTCAGGCACTTTCTCCTTTGGCGGCGGTGGCGGTTCTGGTACAAAATGGGCGTCCAATTGGGCTCGTTATTCGTCTTCATTTTCCTCCGGAGTTAGGTCGTAAAGCCTGTTCGGAAGAGGCGCGAGGCTGCTTGGACCATATTGAAATCGCTTGCCTCATGTACCTCTTGTACCTTGACTTGTACCGCTATGCACCATAGCTACGACGACTCTCTTCCGCTGTTGCTAAGGCGGTAGAGACGGCTGACGTGGCTGACTTGGAGGAGGAGGAGTGGGCTGACACGGTGCCAAATTTGGAGCAGGAGGACTGGCCTGACGCGGTGCCGGACTTGGAGGAGTAGGAGTGTCCTGACACATTGGGGGACTTAAAGGAGCAGGACTCTGCTGAGGCGGTGGTTGATGCCTTGGAGGAGCGGGCGTTTGCTGACGCGGTGGCGGACTTGGAGGAAGAGTCGCCTGACGCGATGTCAATGGCCTTGGAAATATGATGCAATCCTTTCTCCATAGGATGCTATGATGTATGGCCTCTCCCAGTGTGTGCTCTTCGTCACCTCCAGGAATTTCAAGGTCTAGCCCTGAATATTGTGCCACCACTTCATCTACCACAACACGTGCATAGCCAGCTGGAATCGGGTTTCAGCAGTAGGTTGCTCTAGGGGGATTTGTGTAAGCAACGCTGTCAGCCACCTTCATGGATATGTTCTTCATTTTGAAGTGTAGCTCACAATTAGTATTATCCATGATGTCATCCACAGGGTATATATCCAGCAGCAGTGCCTCATCGCCCGGGGTGGAACCCACACCGCTTCTCCGTATGGATGGGACGGTGCTATCCAATGCTGGATCCGCTAGCTGCTGTTGAGACCCCGTTTCCTAGCTAAGTGAGTTGATCTGCTGCTGATGCCGCTCGAATTGGAGTGCCAACTCCGCGTGCTTTGATTCTACTATGCGAAGATGTTCTGCTTCTTGCCTCCTCTCCTCCTCGTCCAGCTTCTTCTCCTCCTGCATCTTCTTTCTTGCACGGCTTCTGTAGTCAGTGTTCCAGTCATCAAACCCCTCATACCACGGAACAACGCCTTTGCCTCGTGTTCCTCCCGGATGTTCAGGATTTCCCAGGGCGCGCGTAAGCTCGTCATTCTCTCTGTTGGGCGTGAACACCCTCATTCGAGCCTCTTCTATTGCAACAAGAAACCTGTCGTTGGCTCCTTTAAGACTTGCCTTCTTCAAAATCTGGCATGTCTTTGGGTCCAACGCCCCCCATGCACATAGAACCAAGTCCTGCACCTTTCCGGCCAGCTCAATGTAACTAGAGTGACCCCTGCATCCAGCATCTGTTGCTCAGACTTATCCCACTTAGGCCAGGCCACCGCGTAGCCACCTGGCCCCAGCCTATAGAAATTCCTTTTTCCGGCATTGATCTTGCTTATTCTCGACCGTTCCTTAGATAATTTTGATTCCTTGAATTTTACAAAAGTGGGCCAGTGGTCTCTTTGCTTCTCCGGTGTTCCTGTGAATTCTGAAGTCTTCTTTTCGCTTTCGACGTACTTGGCCCATATCTTTTTCTTGTGGGTGCTGAATGCAATCGCCATCTTCCTAAGATCAGTGTCCTTGACTTTCTGCACATATGTCTTTGTGAAATGATCTGGTAGGTTGAAATGTTCCATGAGAGATTCCCAAAGCCGATTTTTTTTCTCTTTGGTCGACAAAAGTAAGATTTGGACGTGGCTTTGCTGGCTCTTTCCATTCTTGAATGGAGATCGGGAGTTGGTCCTTCACAAGAACTCCCCACTGACGAACGAACTTGTGCGCATTCTTCTTAGGCTCGCTTGGTTCACCATTAGGTTTGATGGCATCGATGTTGTACTTTACGCCTTCCTTCAACTTTTTGGCCGGGCCTCGCACTGTCCTGCTGCCTGTAGAAGATTTGCTCGATCTAGAGGGCTGAAATAAGAAAGATCGATTTGTTAATATATATACAAATCATTTAGAACATGTGATGATCACCAGATGCCTGCTTATATAAATATACCTCGCCGGTCTTTGTTATTTCAAGATCAACATTTTCTTCGCCATCATAATCATAGTTCTGGACTTCATCAATTCGGTCGTCTTGATCGAATATCATATCACCCTCCCCGATATTGTTCAGATATTGGGAGTCGTCATCTTCTTCATTCTGATCCTCTCACCGGCGAGAGCGTATGATCTCGAACAGGGCATGTTCTCCTTCTCTGTCGGTATTGTCAGACATAGCTTTTATTTAACTAATCCAAAAGAAATATCAAACAATTTAGTACGCGTCTCAAATAATAGTAGATAATTGATATGCATCTCGAATAATAGTAGATGATATATATGCATCTTGAAAGATAAAATTGAATCATGGTAGATAATAAGCATCATCGAATATAATCTCGAATCCATCATCTCGAATATTATCGAATACATCACTAGCTAGCTGATATAGATCGAATACTATCAAATAATCTAGTTCACTCGTGGTTCCGGAGGCGCGGGGGGTGGACACCCAAAGAGAAGGAATCATCACAGGATCATAGCTCGGGTGAGATCCCTGAAGAACCTGCCAGGTATTGGAGAAACTAACGTTCGTAGCATCCATGTAGCGATGGATGTGCTCGTCCTCCTCCTTGACACAGCGACGTACCACCTCTGGTGGGGTCAGCTCCCTCTGCACCGAAAGTGGCACACGCAAACGCCACCAAAGGAGCTTCGGGTCGACGACGGGACCCAGGGCCATGTTCCTCACCAAGCGGCGCGCCCTCGAAGATAGCACCTCCCAGTGCCAGTCCGGCGGAGCCCGGTCCTGGACATGGCTCCTCTGAAGCAGGATGTCGTCGCGAACGGGTCGACGGCGAGGATGCGGACCGGGCATCGTTGACGTATAAAAAATAGAAATATAACATTTATAATTAACATTCATATATCTAATTAACATTTATATATATCTAAAATTCGTCTAACATTTCTATTACTAAAAGTATAAAAACCTAAAAAAACAAGCATCTAACATTTATATATCTAATTCATCTAACATTTATATATATGTATAACTAAAAGTATAAAATTCCTTTACTTTTTCTATATACATCTAATCATCTAGTGAAATAAAATGTCTAATTCGATCATCTAATTAACAATTTGACATTAATCTAATTCATCTAGCTAGCTAACACTTTGACATTAACAATTTGACCTTAATCTAAAAAACGGAAAACGGAAAATAAGTAAAAAATGTG
>LR738713.1:769759688-769843530 GCA_902687465.1 Secale cereale
GGGTAGGGGGGCCCAAGCTATCTATACCTATACTAATTAGGCACTCCCTAGAAATTCCCACGTTAATCAGTAATTAGGAGCCGTTAATCTTGTGGGACCGAATTATTACGGTGTAGATCTACCGAAATTTTAAACATCTATCTACAAAAAAAAACATGAGTCAGAGACAAATTCTCTTTTTTTGATCTATATATAGACAAATTCTATTTGGCCGATCTATCTTTTTTTACTCACTATATGAGCTTTGACGTTTAATCTTTTTCTTTGACCTGTTCACGTTTAATATTGAAAGAGCTTTCACGTTTAATCCCTCAAATATATTGGATATGTTGTATTTTATCAATCTGACCGTCCATTGGCAGCTGCCTTACATATTCGCATAGGAAATCTTTAAAATACGGAGTCCTATTCGCATTAGAAAGAAAACTAGGAGGCCAATGGAAAGAAAAATAATCCCTCCATGCTTCCCATGCAGGAAATCTCCTTGGTCGCCACGTCTCCTACGATTCCTCTATTTCCTATACCACACGATGTCCGCCGCCGCCTCAAGCTGCTCCAGCCGCCGGCTCATACATGAAGTTTTCCGGCAAGTTCAAGATTTCCTCCGTCCCATGATCTCACAATAACCATGGCCTCCCAGAGGTTCCCAACGCCAGTGTCTGACCTGCCTCTCAGCATGTTGCCATTGGATTCTTCACATAGCGGCTCGCTGATTGCCTTCATATGTACGCATCTAGGCTGCACCTGCCAACGTTGGGCCTGCCCTTCGGTGTATGGTCCATCGCTTCTACCCATAGTGGCACATTGATGTTTTTCTCTGTACGCATCTCCGCCACGTCCTAGATAGACTATCATCGGCGCCTGCATCCAAGTTGAGGTGTTGTTGCCACGTTTTATTTTGCACGGTGGTCATCGACCGGTTATAGGGCGCTGCAGGACTCGAAGGCCTGGCGCTACTGCTCCTCGACATGGAGAGCTGGTGTGCTGCTCCTCAGCAGCTTTGAGCGGTCTGCTAATAGGAGGCAGCTATACAATATCACATTCGTACATATATATTCTCCTTTCCATAGGACCATCAATTTCTTCTGATCGCTCAACCTCTAGATATTTATACGTTTGATTCATATTTTCTTTTTCCAGATATTCTCCACCCCGCAGGAGACATTATAATTTAAGTGGTGTACGTGTACTATATATACCTACAAGAAGATTACCTATGTTCGTGACTCTACAAGTACTGAGAAAAGTTTGAACTAGAAATATATAGATCCTGCAGCACGTGGTTAGTTTACAATATCACGATGGTCATCAATCGGTTATAGGGCACTCCAGGGCTGGAAGGACAGGGAGAGCTGGTGGTGTTGGTGCTCCTTGGCACCTTGGAGCGGTCTGCTAATAGGAGGTGTGAGGCGAGCTGCAAGACTTCAGGAACACAAACAGCTCAATGGCAAGAGCTGTACAATATCACATTGGAACGTATGTATTCTCCTTTTCATAGGACCATCAATTACTTCTGATCACTCAATCTATAGATATTTATACGTTAGATTCATATTTTCGTTTTTCAGAATTCTGCACCCCGCAGGAGACATTATATATTTAAGTGGTGTACATGTACTATATATACCTACAAGAAGATTACCTATGTTTGTGACTCTAGAAGTACTGTCAAAATTTTGAACTAGAAATATGTAGATCCTGCAGCACGTGGTTAATTAGATTTTTGTTATTTACTAGCCAAGAATACTTGATAAATTAGGATATTCGCTATTTACAAGGAACGGTCTATAGCAAGCAGCAGCGAGATCAGTTAGCTTTCTCATATTATATATTTGGATCTGTTTTTTTTTCTTCAGATTCTATTCCTAAATGGTTCTTGGGTACACATCCCTTTTCCAGGTTTGTTTCTCTTTTTTTTTCTCCTCATAGTCTATCCCATGAATATTATAATCCCTTTTCTATCAGGTTTCTAAAGTGTATGATTATTTTGCTTCCAGGGTTATTCTGGCCATGCCTTGGCTTTCACTTGGATGGACAAGAGTTTCTTCTTCAATGAGACACCCAGCTGCAAGTTGTTGTTTGACCAATTGTGAGATGTCTCACAGGCACCGAATGGATGTTTATAATGTTGATCTATCTACATATCATGTGGTACGTAGCCCAGAGAGGACCAATAGGATGGTTGGTCCAAAACTAAGCTCAATCTTAGCATGGGATCACTGCCGAGACTTCACTCTCTTAACAAGTAACATCATTGCTTACACCAGGTTAGAGAAGCTTCCTTTTGAAAAAATCATCTTTTAGCATTGGAAGTTTTAAATATTGAGAACAGTAGATTGTGCAATTTCCATTTCTTTAGGTGACATACGAGAACACCCTTGATGTATTTGATTTCTTTTGTTTTTCTTACTAAAATCAGGAAGTACTGTCCTTTTCATTAAAATAATGATAACGCTTTGAGTTGTAAGTACAATTAACCATGGGATCAAAACACAGAAAGTAAATGCTAGAGCATTTAAACTTGGCATGCCATGAAGTTATTAAATAGGAAACCATACTTACTGATTGTGCTATAAAATAATGACTGCTACACCCATTACAAGATATAATAGTTCAACACGATGATCATCGAGGAGCCACCATGGAACGTGACTCTGTAAATAGGACACTAATTTTGACACAAATTTAGCATGTTCAGGTGAATGACCCTACAATGCCAGCACACGAGATAGATACATGAACATTAAGATTTCATTCAACCCGAATTTTTGTTCAGTCAAACTCGACAATACGGATGCTCGATGTGAGTTAACCCCTAGATAAATTCTAGATAGAAAAGTGAAGAGCCTTAGATTTAATTAGTAGTTTGGCCATTTAGTATTTCCTATTTTGTGGGGTAGTAATTTTCACACATGCTTACGCCATAATATCTCCAGATTCCAAATCCTATATTACACACACTTTATTGCTACATTTTATTTTCATTTTGTAATTCTATATTTTGATCGGTCCGAAAAGAAATTCATTGATGTGATTAAAAATTGTGAATATTGCAGTGTGCCTTCATTGGCTATTATCTTTATTTAGTTCCCATTATTTTATTCTACAACCAAACGCTTTTACCTCTAAACTCCCAATACCTTTTTCTCATTCCTTACACTAATGTTGTGTTGTTTTATGTGACTGGAGGTTTCACATATTGTGGTGAACACAAACAACAGGCCATGGGAATGAACAGGTTCACTACTAAGCTAGGTTTTGGACGGCGTGACGTGCTTCTGATCAATTAGCTATTTGGTCTTCTAACCCGCATATAGGTAAGAGGTGAAAATATCTATGAATTTATCATCGAGTTTGATTTATATATTTTCTTGCTTTATCTCTTTATTGCTTAGATATTGCACGAAATAAGTAGTACGCAGCTGTGGCACATTAGTTTCAGCATAAAAGCATGTACACCATAATGTATTTGTACTACATGTTATTATTTTAGTCTTTTTTTCCTAGCAATTCGATATGTCTCATTATTTTAATCAGTAGTTACACATGAATGAAAGAAGAGACAGTGACACGTGAAAATCACTAGAAAAGGTTATTTTGGGTGTAGACAAAAAATTAGATGTCCGGCAAAAAAAAGATAAACAATTAGATGGCCGTGTGAAGCAATATTAGATGGATGTTCAATCAGGGTCACTTCTATCATTATATGCATACTATAGTATTGTGATGACCGGGGGTGACAAGTTTGTTGGGCTGATGTGTGATGACAATACAATGCAGGAGTTCTTTAGCGGGGGCAAAGAGTCAAGATGCAGAAATGCAGATGCATCGTGCAACATCAAGTGAACAAATGGCGTGGCAGGAGAAATTATGGGGATGGATACGAGCACTACAGTTGTCCTACTAAAAAGAAGTTATTTTGATGTTTCTGATCAAGACATTCTTTAATAAGGAAATCCATTAACTTATGAACAAATGCATGTGGCAACTTCCATGGTTCATCTAATATCATTCTTTAAGCGATCTGATTCGGCTTTAAGTGTGTAGGTTTGGCTAGATCGTCATTTCCATCGTTCGAGTGGGACATGTTCTCAAAATGTTATGTCATTGCAATTGTTAGTAAAGACAGGTATAAATCATAATAATTAGCACCCTAGCCCGTGCAAGCGCACGGGTTGACGACTAGTACATCTAAGGACCGATGGTAACAGGAGACTGGGGACACGATGTTTACCCAGGTTCAGGCCCTCTCGATCGAGGTATTACACTACTTCCTGCTAGATTGATCTTGATGAATATGATTACAAGAGTTGATCTACCTCGAGATCATAATGGCTAAACCCTAAAGCCTGGCCTATGAGGATGTAATGATTATGTCGTTAGCCTCTACAGACTAAACCCTACAGCTTATATTGTAATGCCCAGTATGCGGCTATGTCTCCCACGTGTCGAGGCACGACTTAAGGACATAAACGCATACTAGAATGATCTCAAGTATGCTATCTTTGCACATCTCATGCAAAATTCAGGGATGAAATTGTAAAATTATAGTTGACTTACACTCGCCACGTCACAAAATGAATACAATAACATACATCATCCAAAGAACATCAGGGTCCGACTACGGACGAAATCCAAACGAGAAAGATAGCATAAATAACACAAGCCCGGATCCTCCTAGTAAGAACCACTACTGATCATCGGGATAAGACACATAGTAACGACCACGCTCTTCATCGAACTCCCAGTGAAGCTTCGAACCATCTCCTGCATAGTTCTCAGCGGTACCTGCATCTGGTGTGTGTTGAATCTGTGAGCCACAGAGGACTCAGCAATCCCGTTCTCGGGTATCAAAACTACCACAACCTTAGGTGTGGAAAGGCCATAAACAAGGGTTGCAGCAAGCACTAAGCACTAGCTTACGAGTTTAGATCGAGAAGAGAACAAGTGCCAACCATCGCCAAGTTGATCAAGAAGTTATCCTAGCTACTCACGATCAACCATAACCCCACCGTTTTCACTTCCCGAAGCCCTTTGGAAAGAGACCTTCACGGTTACTCACACAGGTAGTGTATTCAAGAATAAGGTGTCATCTGCCACATAACCGCGGGCACGGCTTTCGAAAGATCAAACCCTGCAAGGGTGTCCCAACTTAGCCCATCACAAGCTCATGATCCCGTGCTCAAGATATTTTGTCAAAGGTAAAACTAATCCAGCAAGACCTCCCGGCGTGCCGACACCCTGATAGTAGCCGCGCGTATCTCGTCTCAGGCCACGACCGGATGGGACAAGCTACGGGTGTATACCAGACCTTGAGTTTCCCCGAGGTGGCCCCGTAGCACGCCCAGTTTGGACCAACACTCATGAGGAACACTGGCCCGGGTTATTAATTAAGAACTCGGGTATGCAACGCCCTATGCAAGTTTTAGTTATTAGGCAAATGTAAAACCAATGTTGGGCCTTGCTGGAAAAGCTTTAAACAGAGCGAATTATCAAGTGGGGCCCATAAACCCCAACTGTGTTAGGAACACAAAATCAAGGAACATAACATCGGTTTATCGGTTCCGAGGGTGGCATGAGTGGAACAAAACACCAAGCAAAAAGGCTTAGCCTTCCACCCATTACCAATATATAGGTGAATTAGTTTATCAGATATTATATATTGTGTTATCCCAACAATAACTTCAACATGGAGCAATCTTCAAAACTTCACCTGCAACTAACAACGCTATAAGAGGGGCTGAGCGATGCGTACTTAGCCAAATAATGGTTTGCTAGGAAGGTGGTCAGAGTGTTTCATGGCAACAATAGGAGGGCTGACAAACAGGAATAGGCATCGAGGCAATATCTAAATAGCGAGACATCTAGCATAGGCAAAGATAGAAGTGATATCTGGGAATGGTCATCTTGCCTATTGATTCCACGAAGGAATCGTAACCTTGCTCCTCAAACTCAGCCTCGAAAGGAACCTCAAACTCCGAATCGTCACCGGGCTCTAACCAACACAACAATGCAACACCGGAACGATAATCAATCATTATGCGATGCTCAAACACATGATGCATGAATATGATGCATATGGACATGGGTAGGACATGATGCAACTTCTTGGAACAAGAAGAGTGCACAAGCATCATGGCAATAACAAGATGACAACACATGTGGATCACAAGCAAAAGGAACAAAACTAACATGGCCACAAATGGTTATGTAGATTATTTATACAAGCACCCAACAAGTTTTATAAGTTGTTTAACATGGCAAGGGGTGCATCTAGGACTAACAGCAACATGCTAGCATTTTAAATGGGCCGGAAAGAACAAACAACCATTTCCGGAAACTCCCATATACATATGAATACATTTGGGACAGAACTGAGATAGTCATGTTTTAAAGTTGTTAAACATGCAAAACAACAGTACCACATTAATCTACACATTTTTTCACCCAAAATGCATATAAAGTTTGTCAAATTTGGAGTTGTAGATATTTAGTTATGATTTTTACAAGTTTAAGCATTTGTAAACACAAAATAATTCGAACAGCATTTTAAATGTTTTAAACATGGCAACAAACAGAATATTAATATTCTACATGAAAAACTAAGCAGTTTTCATATATAACTTATTTTCATCAGAGGCATATCTTAAAAGATATTAAATATGCAAAGTTCATGCAGAAAAAGAAAAACAAAAACAAAACAGAAAAGAAAAACTAAAAGAAAAGGTCAAACTGACCCAGGCTGGATCTAGCCGCAGCCACTGACCCGTGGGTCCAGAGGCGCTGAGGCGTCAGCGGCGGGTGCGGGTGTGTGTGAATGGCGCAGAGAGGCCGACGGGTGGGGCCGACCTGTCAGCGACACAGGAAATGCAAAAATGGGGGGAAATCCACTGCCCCCGGCGGGATCGAACCCGCGACCTCTTGGTTAACTGACGAATAGACGAGCCACTGGGATAGGCGTGTGTTGCTGATAGATAACAGGTGTTTTGCCTTTTGTGTTAACTGAAGAAGCAGACAGCAGAGGGAAACAGCGCACGTCGGAGCTGCTCCGGCGACCCAAACTGGCGGCGGAGGGGTGCGGTCTGTTCCTGGGGGAACTCCGCATCCACGACACGCACTCGCAGCACCTAGCGTCGACTACAACAACGACAACGAGCAACAAATAGAGCGGCGGCGGCGGACCTCGACGAGACAAAACAGGGGCCTAAACGGAGCGGCGATAGCACTAGCAGCATCTACGCGACACGGCGAACACTACGGGCAACGGCAGAGGAACTAAAGTGGTCGGAACACTCGCCAGAGATGAGGCCCGACGGCGACGAGCTCGGGTGCACGGAGAACTATGAGCTAGACGGCGCGACAGGAGGGGAAAAGGGCACGGGGAGGTGCGCGCACGTACCACAAATACAGAGGTGTGCTTGGTTAGCCTGGAGGTGGACGGAGTTTACGGCGGCGACGATCGAACACCCGCGGCTGCAGGAGTTGAAGAAGAGGAAGAAGAAGTCGCAGCCGAGGCGATCGGCTCCGTGTAGTGGACGTAGTCGAAGTAGACAACGTCGAGGAAGAAGACCGGCAAGGTTGGTGAGGCAGAGGAGGACGGGAAGCACGCCGGCGACGAGCTCGCGCTCTCAGATGCGCTCGGGATAGCCGCGGAGCGGAGGATCTGGTGGCTCTCAGCTCACCAGGCGGCGGGAGGAGGAAGAGGGAACCCTAGAGGATGGGTTGGACACGGAGAGGGGAGGATCTGGTGGCTCTCAGCCACGACGGTGCGGCGACGGTGTCAGGCTCGCGGTCCCCATGGCGTCGCGGGAGGAGGAAGAAAAGGTGGGTGAGCTTTCTGGTGCAGTCGCTGACGATCAGGCCTTGCCTGGCCACATGGGAGCGAACCAGCGGGGGCACGGGTGAGAAAGGGAGAGAGGGACGCGCTGCGGGTTGTGCTGGGCTGCGGGCGCATGCTGGAGCTGGGCCGAGGGGGAAGAACTGGCCCAAGTTGGCTTGGCTGAACTGTTGCGGCTGCTGCTATATAATTCTTTTTCTTTTTCCATTTTCCTCAGACTGAAAATAAATGAAAAAGGATAGGCTCAAGGAAAAGGAATTAGGAGATAAATAAAATACCCCCATGCTCCTGCATTTATGCCATATTTTATAAAAATGACTTGGGCATTTTTAGAGGTAAAAAAAATAAGTTTGAATATGGTTCAGACTTCTGTCATTTTTGAACCTAATCAAATCTTTTCAAATTGAGGCAAGGCTTTGCAATGTGACTCATGACAGTGAAACTTAGATGTGAGGAGGAGATGAACATTATTGGAAGAGGCTAAGTCACTTGCAAAAATACTTAAAGAATAAGGAAAGAAAAGGAAGGAAAGGAGAAGAAGTGCTAGAAGAGGAAGTAGAGGGGTTTAGGGTTAGCATGGGCATGGCTTGCCACCACCATAAGAACAAGAAGCACTCAATTGGCATGCTAGGACAAGGATCAACACATATGCAAGTAAAAGCAAGCTAAGATGAACATGATTCCATGGTGATGATGAAGCAATGCATGGATGCATAAGGAAAAAAATAAAATGACAATGCAATAACAAAAGAATGGATAATGAAAAAGAACCCCCAAGGAAAGGACAAGGATCAAATTGATGAAAGCTTAATTTCCATATATGGAAGGTGTTACACTTGGGGTGTTACAAACTCTCCTCCACTACAAAAAGATCTCGTCCCGAGATCTAGGACTGAAAGAAGGAGGAATACTTGGAACGGAGATGATCTTCTTGTTCCCATGTAGCTTGTCGGTCGGTATGGTGTGACCACTTCACTTTCAAGAATTTGGTGGACTTGTTGCGGGTCTTGCGCTCAGTTTCTTCAAGAATAGCAACGGGGTGCTCACGATAAGACAAGTCTTGTTGAAGATCAATCTCTTCGAATGGAATGGTGCGTTCAGGCGTCTTGAAGCACTTGCGGAGTTGAGACACGTGAACCACCTCATGCACATTTGCAAAGTTGGAGGGAAGCTCGAGTTGTTAGGCTAGATCGCCTCTCTTGCCAAGAATCTTGAAAGGGCCCACGTATCTTGGAGCAAGCTTGCCCTTGATACCGAACCTCTGAGTGCCCTTCATTGGAGAAACACGGAGATAGACATAGTCTCCAATGTCGAAAGCCAAGTCACGATGCTTGCCGTCATAGTTGCTCTTTTGATGCGATTGAGCGGCTTTGAGATTCTCACGTATGACTTTGCACATTTCTTCGGCTTCTGAGATCAAATCATTTCCAAGGAGTTGACGTTCACCAGTCTCGAACCAGTTGAGAGGGCTACGACACTTACTGCCATAGAGGATTTCAAAAGGAGCTTTGCCGGCACTTGCTTGGAAGCTATTGTTGTAGGAGAATTCGGCAAATGGAAGGCAATCTTCCCATTTCATACCAAAGGAGATGACACAAGCTCTGAGCATATCTTCAAGGATCTGGTTCATTCTTTCGACTTGACCACTAGTCTGAGGATGAAACGCAGTGTTGAAGCGAATCTTTGTGCCCATGGCTGACTGGAAGAAATCCCAGAACTTGGAAGTGAACAAGCTTCCACGGTCTGAAGAGATCACTTGAGGAATGCCATGCAAAGAAACAATTCTGGAGGTGTACAGCTCTGCCAGCTGAGCTGCGTTGATGGATTCTTTGACGGGAAGAAAATGAGCTACTTTAGTTAGCTTGTCAATCACCACAAAGATAGCATCATTTCCTTTCTTGGACTTTGGAAAACCGGTGACGAAATCAATCTCAATGTGATCGAATTTCCACTCGGGAATAGGTAGAGGTTGAAGGAGTCCGGCTGATGTTGATGCTCTGCCGTCACTCTTCTGCAGACATCACATTCATTCACGAATTGGGCAATCTCCCTTTTCATGCGAGTCCACCAATATGATTGCTTGAGGTTTTGGTACATCTTGGAGCTTCCTGGATGTATTGAGAGAAGGGAGTCATGTGCTTCGTTCACTATGAGCTTCCCGAGATCACCTTTGGGAACCACGATCCTGTCCTTAAAGAACAAGGTGTCTTTCTCATCAATGCGATAACACTTATACTTGGGAGTACCCTTGGCAATACCATGTTTCACTTTCTGCACCATAGCATCACTGAGTTGGGCCTCACGGATTTGATCTTCCAAGGTAGGAGCAACTTGAAGGTTTTCAAGAAAGCCTTGCGGAATGACTTGGAGGTTGAGCTTCCTGAATGATTCACAAAGTTAAGGCTGGAACGGTTTGAGAAGGAGACTGTTGCAATACACCTTTCTGCTCAAGGCATCTGCAATGACATTGGCCTTGCCAGGAGTATACTCAATGCTTGGATCGTACACTTCAATAATCTCAACCCAACGAGTCTGGCGAAGGTTAAGGTTTGGCTGAGTGAAGATGTACTTCAAGCTCTTGTGATCGGTGAAGATGTCCACTTTTCTGCCCAAAAGAAGGTGTCTCCACGTGATCAAGGCATGAACAACTGCTGCTAGCTCAAGATCATGTGTGGGGTAATTCTTCTCATTTGGCTTCAGCTGACGAGAAGTGTATGTTGGAAATATGCCCTAGAGGCAATAATAAAAGTATTATTATTATATTTCCTTGTTCATGATAATTGTCTGTTATTCATGCTTGAATTGTATTGTGCAGAAACATCGATACATGTGTGAATATGTAGACCGCAATGAGTCCCTGGTAAGCCTCTAGTTACCAGCTCGTTGATCGACAGATGATCATGGTTTTCTGATCATGGACATGTGACGTCAGTGATAACGGGATCACATCATTAGGAGAATGATGTGATGGACAAGACCCAATCCTGAGCATAGCACGAGATTGTATAGTTCGTAATGCATAAGCTTTTCGATGTCAAGTATTTATTCCTTAGACCATGAGGTTGTACAACTCCCGGATGCCGTAGGAATACTTTGGGTGTGCCAAACGTCACAACGTAACTGGGTTGCTATAAAGGTACGCAACGGGTATCTCCGAAAGTGTCTGTTGAGTTGGTATGAACCGAGACTGGAATGTTGTCACTCTGTATGATGGAGAGGTACCTCTGGGCCCACTCGGTAAGACATCATCGTAATGAGCTCAAAGTGACTAAGGAGTTGGTCACGGGATGATGGATTACGGAACGAGTAAAGAGACTTTCCATGACAAGATTGAACAAGGTATCGGGCATACCGACGATCGAATCTCGGGCAAGTACCATACCGATGGACAAAGGGAATAACATACGGGATTAAGTGAATCCTTGACACAGTGGTTCATCCGATGAATATCATCGAGGAACACGTGGGAACCAACATGGGTATCCAGATCCCGTTGTTGGTTATTGACCGGAGAGTGGTCTCGGTCATGTCTACGTGTCTCCCGAACCCGTAGGGTCTACACACTTAAGGTTCGGTAACGCTAGGGTCGTAGAGATACATGCACGTGGAAACCCGAAAGTTGTTTGGAGTCCCGGATGAGATCCCGGACGTGACGAGGAGTTCCGGAATGGTCCGGAGGTAAAGAGTGATATATAGGAAGTCCAGTTTCGGCCATCGGGTCAACTCCGGGGGTCACCGGGAGTGTCCCGGGACCACCGGAGGGGTCCCGAGGGTCCATCGGGTGGGGCCACCCATCCCGGTGGGGCCCCTAGGCCGCAAGGGGAAGGGGGCCAGCCCCTGGTGGGCTGGCGCACCCTACTGGGCCCTCCGTCATGCGCCTAGGGTTGGAACCCTAGGGGAGGGAGGCGCCCCCTATGCCTTGGGGGGCAAGTCTCCCCCCCAGGCCGCCGCCCCCCTTGCAGATCCCATCTGCAGGGGCTGGCGCACCCCCCTGGCCCCCTATATATATGTGGGGGGGAGAGGGCAGCCGCACCCAAGTCCCTGGCGCCTCTCCCCCTCCCGTCACACCTCCATCTCCTTACGCAGGGCGCCGGCGAAGCCCTGCAGGATTTCCCGCTGCATCCACCACCACGCCTCGTGCTGCTGGATCTCTGACGACCTCTCCTCCCCCCTTGCTCGATCAAGAAGGAGGTGACGTTGCTATACCGGACGTGTGTTGAACGCGGAGGTGCCGTCCGTTTGGCGCTAGATCATCGGTGACGAAGAGCGCGAAGAGTACGACTACTTCATCCACGCTTCTTCGAAAGCTTCCGCTCGCAATCTACAAAAGGGTATGTAGATGCACTCTCATATGCTCGTTGCTAGATGTCTCCTTAGTTGGATCTTGGTGAAAGCGTAGAAATTTTTTGAATTCTGCTACGTTCCCCAACAGTGGCATCTGAGCTAGGTCTTATGCGTAGCATCTTGCACGAGTAGAACACAAAGCAGTTTTGGGCGTTTGAGTTTGCTCAACTTTCTTGCCGTTACTTGCCTAATCTTGATTCGGCGGTATTGTAGGATGAAGCGGCCCGGACCTACTTTACACGTACGCTTACGTGAGACTGGTTCCACCGACAGACATGCACTACATGCATAAGGTGGCTGGCGGGTGTCTGTCTCTCCTACTTTAGTCGGATCGGATTCGATGAACAGGGTCCTTATGAAGGGTAAATAGAAATTGACAAATCACGTTGTGGTTTTGGCGTAGGTAAGAAACGTTCTTGCTAGAAAACCTATAGAAGCCACGTAAAACTTGCAACAACAATTAGAGGTCGTCTAACTTGTTTTTGCAGCATGTGCTATGTGATATGGTATGGCCAAGAAGATGTGATGAATGATATATGTGATGTATGAGATTGATCATGTTCTTGTAATAGGGAATCACGACTTGCATGTCGATGAACTTGACAACCGGCAGGAGCCATAGGAGTTGTCTTAATTATTGTATGACCTGCGTGTCACTGAATAACGCCATGTAATTACTTTACTTTATTGCTAAACGTTAGCCATAGTAGTAGAAGTAATAGTTGATGTGACGACTTCTTCAAGACACGATGATGGAGATCATGATGATGGAGATCATGGTGTCGAGCCGGTGACAAGATGATCATGGTGCCCCGAAGATGGAGATCCAAGGAGCAAGATGATATTGGCCATATCATGTCACTTTAATTGATTGCATGTGATGTTTATCATGTTTATGCATCTTGTTTACTTAGAACGACAGTAGAAAATAAGATGATCTCTCACTAAAATTTCAAGAATAGTGTTCCCCCTAACTGTGCACCGTTGCTAAGGATCGTTGTTCCGAAGCACCACGTGATGATCGGGTGTGATAGGTTCTAACGTTCGCATACAACGGGTGTAAGCCAGATTTACACAAGCAATACACTTAGGGTTTACTTGACGAGCCTAGCATGTACAGACATGGCCTCGGAACACGGAAGACCGAAAGGTCGAACACGAGTCGTATAGAAGATATGATCAACATGAAGATGTTCACCGTTGATGACTAGTCCGTCTCACGTGATGATCGGACACGGGCTAGTCGATTCGGATCATGTATCACTTAGATGACTAGAGAGATGTCAATCTGAATGGGAGTTCATTAAAATTTGATTAAGATGAACTTAATTATCATGAACTTAGTCTAAATTCTTTACAATATCTCTTGTAGATCTAATGGCCCACGCTCAAGTTTCCCTCAACTTCAACGCGTTCCTAGAGAAAACCAAGCTGAAAGACGATGGTAGCAACTATACGGATTGGGTCCGTAACCTGAGGATTATCCTCATAGTTGCCAAGAGATCATATGTCCTTGAAGCACCGCTAGGTGATGCACCCGTTCTCCCGGCGACCCAAGACGTTATGAACGCCTGGCAGTCGCGTTGTGATGATTACTCCCTGGTTCAGTGCGGCATGCTTTACAGCTTAGAGTCAGGGCTCCAAAAGCGTTTTGAGAACAACGGAGCATATGAGATGTTCCAAGAGCTGAAAATGGTTTTCCAAGCTCATGCCCGAGTCGAGAGATATGATGTCTCCGACGCATTCTACAGCTGTAAGATGGAGGAAAACAGTTCTGTCAGTGAGCACATCCTCAAGATTTCTGGATTGCACAACCGCTTGTCTCAGTTGGGAATGAATCTCCCAGATGAAGCGGTCGTTGACAGAATCCTCCAGTCGCTCCCACCTAGCTTCAAGAGCTTCGTGTTAAACTTCAATATGCAGGGGATGGAGAGGTCCATTCCCGAGGTGTATTCAATGCTGAAATCAGCGGAGGTGGATATCAAGAAAGAACATCAAGTGTTGATGGTCAATAAAACCACTAAGTTCAAGAAAGGCAAGGGTAAGAAGAACTTCAAGAAGGACGGCAAAGGAGTTGTCGCGACCGATAAGCCAGTTTCCGGGAAGAAGCCAAAGAATGGACCCAAGCGTGAAACTGAGTGTTTTCATTGCAAGGGAACGGGTCACTGGAAGCGGAACTGCCCCAAATACTTAGCAGACAAGAAGGCCGGCAACGTCAAAGGTATATATGATATACATGTTATTGATGTGTACCTTACCAGCACTCGTAGTAGCTCCTGGGTATTTGATACCGGTGCAGTTGCTCACATTTGTAACTCTAAGCAGGAGTTGCGGAATAAGTGGAGACTGGCGAAGGATGAGGTGACGATGCGCGTCGGGAATGGTTCCAAGGTCGATGTGATCGCCGTCGGCACGCTACCTCTACATCTACCCTCGGGAGTAATTTTAAACCTTAATAATTGTTATTTATACCAGCTTTGAGCATGAACATTGTATCTGGATCTCGTCTTATGCGACATGGCTACTCATTTAAATCGGAGAATAATGGTTGTTCTATTTATTTGAGAGATATGTTTTATGGTCATGCCCCGCTGGTCAATGGTTTATTTTTGATGAATCTCGAACGTGATGATACACATATTCATAGTGTAGATGCCAAAAGATGTAAAGTTGATAATGATAGTCCCACATACTTGTGGCATTGCCGCCTTGGTCATATTGGTGTCAAGCGTATGAAGAAGCTCCATTCAGATGGACTTCTAGAGTCTCTTGATTATGAATCATTTGACACATGCGAACCATGCCTGTTGGGCAAGATGACCAAGACTCCGTTCTCCGGAACAATGGAAAGAGCAACCAACTGGTTGGAAATCATACATACCGATGTGTGCGGTCCAATGAGTGTTGAGGCTCGCGGAGGCTATCGTTATGTTCTCACCCTCACAGATGACTTGAGTAGATATGGGTATATCTACTTAATGAAACACAAGTCTGAGACCTTTGAAAGGTTCAAGGAATTTCAGAATGAGGTTGAGAATCAACGTGACAAAAAAATAAAGTTCTTACGATCGGATCGTGGGGGTGAATATTTAAGTCCTGAATTTGGCACGCACCTTAGGAACTGTGGAATTGTTTCACAATTGACACCGCCCGGAACACCTCAACGTAACGGTGTGTCCGAACGTCGAAATCGTACTCTGTTGGACATGGTGCGATCTATGATGTCTCTCACCGACTTACCGCTATCTTTTTGGGGTTATGCTTTAGAGACTGCCGCATTCACTTTAAATAGGGCTCCGTCGAAATCCGTTGAGACGACACCATATGAACTTTGGTTTGGCAAGAAACTGAAGCTGTCGTTTCTGAAAGTTTGGGGTTGCGATGCTTATGTCAAGAAACTTCAACCTGAAAAGCTCGAACCCAAATAGGAAAAATGTGTCTTCATAGGATACCCAAAGGAAACGATTGGGTACACCTTCTACCACAGATCCGAAGGCAAAGTCTTTGTTGCCAAGAATGGATCCTTTCTAGAGAAAGAGTTTCTCTCGAAAGAAGTGAGTGGGAGGAAAGTATAACTTGATGAGGTGACAGTCACCCCTCCTGAACCGGAAAGTAGCGCAGCGCAGGAAATTGTTCCTGAGGTGCCTGCACCGACAAGGGAGGAAGTTAATAATGATGATCATGAAGAAACATATCAAGTTACTACCGAACTTCGAAGGTCCACAAGGGCACGTTCCGCACCAGAGTGGTACGGCAACCCTGTCCTGGAAATCATGTTGTTAGACAACGGTGAACCTTCGAACTATGAAGAAGCAATGGCGGGCCCGGATTCCAGTAAATGGCTTGGAGCCATGAAATCCGAGATAGAATCCATGTATGAAAACAAAGTATGGACTTTGGTGGACTTGCCTGATGATAGGCACGCCATAGAAAATAAATGAATATTTAAGAAGAAGACAGACGCGGATGGTAATGTGACCATCTATAAGGCTCGGCTTGTCGCTAAGGGTTATCGACAAGTTCAAGGGATTGACTACGACGAGACTTTCTCTCCCGTAGCGATGCTGAAGTCAGTCAAAATCATGTTAGCTATTGCCGCATTCTATGATTATGAGATATGGCAAATGGACGTTAAAACGACATTCCTCAATGGCTTCCTCAAGGAAGAGTTGTATATGATGCAGCCGGAAGGTTTTGTCGATCCAGAGAACGCTAACAAGGTATGCAAGCTCCAGCGCTTGATTTACGGGCTGGTGCAAGCATCTCGGAGTTGGAATATTCGCTTTAATGATGTGATCAAAGCGTTTGGCTTTATACAGACTTATGGAGAAGCCCGTATTTACAAGAAAGTGAGTGGGAGCTCTGTGGCATTTCTCATATTATATGTGGATGACATATTGCTGATGGGAAATGATATAGAATTCTTGGAAAATGTAAAGGCCTACTTGAATAAGAGTTTTTCAATGAAGGACCTTGGAGAAGCAGCTTACATATTAGGCATCAAAATCTATAGAGATAGATCAAGACGCCTCATTGGTCTTTCACAAAGCACATACCTTGACAAGATATTGAAAAAGTTCAATATGGATCAGTCCAAGAAGGGGTTCTTGCCTGTTTTGCAAGGTATGAGATTGAGCAAGGCCCAGTCGCCGACCACAGCAGAAGATAGAGAAAAGATGAGTGTCATTCCCTATGCCTCGGCCATAGGTTCTATCATGTATGCCATGCTGTGTACCAGACCTGATGTGAACCTTGCCATAAGTTTGGTGGGGAGGTACCAAAGTGATCCCGGTATGGAACACTGGACAGCGGTCAAGAACATCCTGAAGTACCTGAAAAGGACTAAGGATATGTTTCTTGTTTATGGAGGTGACGAAGAGCTCGACGTAAAGGGTTACGTCGATGCTAGCTTCGACACAGATCTGGATGACTCGAAGTCACAAACCGGATACGTGTATATTTTGAATGGAGGGGCAGTCAGCTGGTGCAGTTGCAAGCAAATCATCGTGGCGGCATCTACATGTGAAGCGGAGTACATAGCTGCTTCCGAAGCAGTGCAGGAAGGAGTCTGGATGAAGGAGTTCATCACCGACCGAGGAGTCATTCCAAGCGCATCAAGCCCGATGACTCTCTTCTGTGACAACACTGGTGCTATTGCAATTACCAAGGAGCCCAGGTTTCACAAGAAGACCAAGCACATCAAGCGCTGTTTCAACTCCATCTAGAATTATGTTCAAGATGGAGACATAGATATTTGTAAAGTGCATACGGATCTGAATGGCGCAGACCCGTTCACTAAACCCCTTCCACGGGAAAAACATGATCAACACCAGAACTCTATGGGTGTTCGATTCATCACAATGTAACTAGATTATTGACTCTAGTGCAAGTGGAAGACTGTTGGAAATATGCCCTAGAGGCAATAATAAAAGTATTATTATTATATTTCCTTGTTCATGATAATTGTCTGTTATTCATGCTTGAATTGTATTGTGCGGAAACAGCGATACATGTGTGAATATATAGACCACAATGGGTCCCTGGTAAACCTCTAGTTACCAGCTCGTTGATCGACAGATGATCACGGTTTCCTGATCATGGACATGTGATGTCAGTGATAACGGGATCACATCATTAGGAGAATGATGTGATGGACAAGACCCAATCCTGAGCATTGCACGAGATCGTATAGTTCGTAATGCATAAGCTTTTCGGTGTCAAGTATTTATTCCTTAGACCATGAGGTTGTACAACTCCCGGATGCCGTAGGAATACTTTGGGTGTGCCAAACATCACAACGTAACTGGGTGGCTATAAAGGTACGCAACGGGTATCTCCGAAAGTGTCTGTTGAGTTGGTACGAACCGAGACTGGAATGTTGTCACTCCGTATGACGGAGAGGTACCTCTGGGCCCACTCGGTAAGACATCATCGTAATGAGCTCAAAGTGACTAAGGAGTTGGTCACGGGATGATGGATTACGGAACGAGTAAAGAGACTTGCCATGACGAGATTGAACAAGGTATCGGGCATACCGACGATCGAATCTCGGGCAAGTACCATACCGATGGACAAAGGGAATAACATACGGGATTAAGTGAATCCCTGACACAGTGGTTCATCCGATGAAGATCATCGAGGAACACGTGGGAACCAACATGGGTATCCAGATCCTGATGTTGGTTATTGACCGGAGAGTGGTCTCGGTCATGTCTACGTGTCTCCCGAACCTGTAGGGTCTACACACTTAAGGTTCGGTAACGCTAGGGTCGTAGAGATACATGCACGTGGAAACCCGAAAGTTGTTCGGAGTCCCGGATGAGATCCTGGACGTGACGAGGAGTTCCAGAATGGTCCGGAGGTAAAGAATGATATATAGGAAGTCCAGTGTCGGCCATCGGGTCAACTCCAGGGGTAACCGGGAGTGTCCCGGGACCACCGGAGGGGTCCCGGGGGTCCACCGGGTGGGGCCACCCATCCCGGTGGGGCCCCTAGGCCGCAAGGGGAAGGGGGCCAGCCCCTGGTGGGCTGGCGCACCCTACTGGGCCCTCCCTCATGCGCCTAGGGTTGGAACCCTAGGGGAGGGAGGCGCCCCCTATGCCTTGGGGGGCAAGTCTCCCCCCCAGGCCGCCGCCCCCCCTTGCAGATCCCATCTGCAGGGGCTGGTGCACCCCCCTGGCCCCCTATATATATGTGGGGGGAGAGGGCAGCCGCACCCAAGTCCCTGGCGCCTCTCCCCCTCCCGTTACACCTCCATCTCCTTACGCAGGGCGCCGGCGAAGCCCTGCAAGATTTCCTGCTGCATCCACCACCACGCCGTCGTGCTGCTGGATCTCCGACGACCTCTCCTCCCCCCTTGCTGGATCAAGAAGGAGGTGACGTTGCTGTACCGGACGTGTATTGAACGCGGAGGTGCCGTCCGTTCGGCGCTAGATCATCGGTGACGAAGAACGCGAAGAGTACGACTACTTCATCCACGCTTCTTCGAAAGCTTCCGCTCGCGATCTACAAAAGGGTATGTAGATGCACTCTCATATGCTCGTTGCTAGATGTCTCCTTAGTTGGATCTTGGTGAAAGCGTAGAATTTTTTTGAATTCTGCTACGTTCCCCAATAGTGTATGCCACAATCTTCTTGTGTTGCATGAGAACACCACCAAGACCTTGCAATGAAGCATCACAAAAGACTTCATAAGGCTTGGACTCATCCGGAGGAGTAAGAACTGGAGCAGAAATGAGCTTCTCTTTGAGTGTCTTGAATGCCACATCACAATCAGGAGTCCACGAGTACTGGACATTCCTTTGCAACAGGTTGGAAAGAGGCTTGGAAATCTTGGAGAAGTTCTCAACGAACCTTCTGCAGTAGCTAGCGAGACCAAGGAAGCTTCGGAGTTGCTTGACATTCTGCGGAGGTTCCCAATTGACAATAGCTTCAACCTTCTCGGGGTTCACAGAAATGCCCTCGGCAGAGATAATATGACCCAGATAGAGGACTTTATCCAGCCAGAAATCACATTTGGAGAACTTCGCATAGAACTTGTGCTCATGGAGCCTGTCATGGACCAAACGGAGGTGCTTGGCATGGTCTTCTTCATTCTTGGAGAATACCAAGATATCATCTAGATAGAAGAGAACAAATTCATTGGTGTAGGGGTTGAATATGAAGTGCATCATCCGAGAGAAAGTGGGTGGAGCATTTGCAAGGCCGAAAGACATGACCGTGTATTCATAGGAGCCAAAACTCGTTCTGAATGCGGTCTTAGGAATATCCTCTTCACGGATACGAATCTGATGGTAACCCATCCGGAGATCGAGCTTTGAGAACACCTTTGCTCCTTTGAGCTACTCGAACAATTCATTGATATTGGGGAGCGGGTACTTATTCTTTATTGTCTTCTTGTTCAATGACCGGTAATCAACGCAAAGGCGTTCCGTGCCATCCTTCTTCTTGACAAATAGAACACCACAGCCCCAAGGAGAAGTACTAGGCCTGATTAGATCCATACATTCTTGCTCATCGAGTTGTTTCTTCAGCTCCTTCAACTCATCAGGAGAAAGCTTGTACGGACGGCGACATGTTGGCTCGGTACCGGGTTCAAGTTCAATGACGAATTCAACTTGACGATGGGGAGGCATGCCTGGAAGCTCTTCAGGGAATACATCCTCATATTCATGAACCACCGGAATCTAAGAAATGGCAATAATATGTCCTTGTCATTGAGAGAGAATAGCCTGATTGTGTTATCTCGAGAAGTGAAGATAATCATGTCTTCGTAAGGATGAGTTAGCTTGACCTCCTTGTTTGCACAATCAATGTTTGCATCATGCTTGCAGAGCCAATCCATCCCAAGAATAAGATCAATGTTGGAGTTGCCGAGAATAACCGGGGAAACCATAAAACTGTAATCACCCATGTGAATAGATATATCCGGAGCATACAAACTTCTGCTGCTTGGCAACCACTTGAGAGGAAGAGGAGGAGTGAACAGCATCTCTAATCCTCTTTTTTGAAGCTTCACACTTGAGCTGAGCTGCCTCTTGCTTGAGAGCCATATTGTAGAATTGATCAAATTCATCCAGCTCGAACAAGGTGAAAGCAAGTTGGAGTTCGTCTTTGAGACCACCTCGGAACTAATATATATGTTGCTCTTGGCATCGGGGATGTCTTGCTTCGCATAACGGGCAAGATTCTGGAACTTGAGATTGTATTGATAGACGGACATAGTGCCTTGCTTCAGGTTGCGGAATTGCTCACCATGCCTTCAATGACACTGGTTGGAATGTGATGAGAGCGGAAATCTTTGCAGAAGTCAGTCCATGAGATCTCATGATCACCTCTGGAGTCTTTGTACTGTTTCCACCAATCAGCAGCTTGATCTTTGAGTTGGAAAGTGGCAAACTTGACATAATCCTCAAGCCTCATGTTACTGCATTCAAAGTGCTTTTTGATGTCAGTGATCCAATCATCAGCATCTAGCGGGTCCACACAGTAACTGAAAGACTTCGGTTGGTTTGCCAGGAATTGGTTCAGTGTCGCAAAGTGAGGTTGATTGAACAGATTGCCTTGGCCTTGGTTCCCATGATTGCCTTGATTTGCTTGGTTGTCTTGAAAATTCTGCATCATCTGCATGAGCATCTGAGTGTCCTGGTTGGTTGCTTGCATAATTGCTCTCCATGCCTCAAACGGAGGAGGAGGGGAAGGAGGACGTTCAGGAGGACGCTCTTCTTCTCCCTCTTGGTTAGGGTTGCGAACTTTCTAAGGAGCCATCCTGAATATGATGACAGCTGTTAGCCATTGATGCAAAACAGATAAGCTGAATCAACGGCTAGATATTTGCAACATAAGTCTTCACAATGAACATTCGAACAAAATGAACGAATGAATTCCATAGTTTAATGGTACAACAATCTTGTCGAGAAGCCACTTGGGAGAACAAAAGATAAAATAAAAACAACAAGGTGCAGATGGAACAAATACATGATAGATGTTTCGTCCCACATGTTCGTGCTGAATGCCCCATGGTACATGTTACAAAGGGTGTTGCAATCCCCGGATCAGCATAGCCAAAGACCCTTTAAGATGCAACTCCCAATTGGAACAACGCCCATGAAACCTCTTCACTCGATGTTGAACCCCAAACCTCATACCATGCACTCATTGGAAGAATGCCTACGATCTACTTGAAACCCACCTATTAATTCCCGAAGCTTTCCGATTATGCAATCTGGTGTTGGGGATACAGGGGAAGCACCGCGCACTCAACTATAAAACTACATCCAGTTGTATCCATCCGTCAACACATAACAAGTCATCCTCGGAAACTGTTTACCTCGGACCTTCGAAACACATCCGCTATACTAGTTGTGGCAATACTCCCAAAGTATCTCCCCAGTACTGGGTGACGTCGGGGTTATCTCACCACCAGACAGTCATAGAAGAGTTTTCGATGTCGGCCGTCTTAAGTATTCTAGAACCGCTATCATACATTTGTGACGACAACACCTCGGAGCTCAACTCCCCTGGACACTGCCACAACCCCTAAATGACAGGAGGCATCGAGAACAATGTTCTCGTCACAAAGATATCGGAACAATCCAAACAATACTCGCGTGATCCTAAAAAAAATTAGTGATTTTTTTAGAGTAGAGGAGATAGAACAACGTCAGGAGTACTCACCAGAGCGATGAAGGGGATTAGGAGTAAAAAGAAATCCTACTCTCCTCTGTGTGTGTGTGTGCCTAGACTCAACCGTCAGTGATTCGATCAAATAGGGGGCTCCTAGGTCGGAGAAGGCTCTGAATACCAACTTGTAATGCCCAGTATGCGGCTATGTCCCCCACGTGTCGAGGCACAACTTAAGGACAGACTCAAAACATTTTGTGTGTGTGCCTAGACTCAACCGTCAGCGATTCGATCAAACAGGGGGCTCCTAGGTCGGAGAAGGCTCTGAATACTAACTTGTAATGCCCAGTATGCGGCTATGTCCCCCACGTGTCGAGGCACAACTTAAGGACATAAATGCATACTAGAATGATCTCAAGTACGGTATTTTTGCACATCTCATGTAAAATTCAGGGATGAAATTGTAAAATGATAGTTGGCTTACACTCGCCACATCACACAATGAATACAATAACATACATCATCCAAAGAACATCAGGGTCCGACTACGGACGAAATCTGTCAGGAATATTACTAGCAGGTATGAACCGGCTAGTGTAAACCAGATTACTAGGAATATCTTTATCATTGTAATATTTAGTAAAGGCTACAGCCCATGAGATCTTAGGGCCCATGTATAGAGTTACGGTTTGTAAACCGCCTGATCATGTAACTTGAGAGATAAGGAAGAAAGAATAGAAACCGAGGCGGACACGAGTATGAGCCGGCCTCGGGGATCTGTAAGCCGGACCGGGCGTCGCCTCTATATAAAGGGACGACCCGGTGACGGTTCAGGGACAAGCAAGAAACAACCCGTCGAGACACAGGCAAGCGATCCGCTCCCTGTTCATCGACGCCCAAGCAATACCAAACCGAACTAGACATAGGCTTTTACCTTCATCGAAGGGGCCGAACTAGTATAAACCCTCTATGTCCTTTGTGAGTTTCTAACCCCTTCAAGCTAAACCGTGCGATGGTTCCATCATCAAGTCCGTTAAACCGGACATCTGCCGTGTTAATTCCACGACAGTTGGCGCCCACCTTGGGGCCTCCGCATGATGGTTTCGAGTTCTTGAAGGGCAGCTTTGAAGGGCTCAAGGGTTACGCGGTCGTCCGGATGACCAAGAGTCGCCGCGACCGGATCTACATCGATGACGCAGGCTGGGGACCAGAGGCCGATTCAATCGAATACGGGTACCGGGTTCCCTTTGGCAGCATCCACGTCTTCATCGGCAAGATCGGCGAACCGCGACCTGAGCCGGACATCTTCCCCAACATCATCGAGCCGGCTCAGCGTGCGAGATCGACCCGGATTCAGCCCGCCATGAAGCACGTTTTTGTTGGAGCAGTTCACGGGGTCCAAACCGAGGACGGATCAGAATCTGGCGGCGAAACAGTTGTCTATTCTGAAGACGAATCTTCATCTGGAGAGACTGAGTCTTTGTATCAGTTGCAGGACGGCCGGTCTGAGGGTGAGTCCGACGGAAACAGTATTCCGGGCCCCTTTGACCCGCCAAACCGGGTGGCTGTCTTCATGGCCGGTTCACAACCTACGCCACAGTCCTCGGTGATTGGGGCGACAGCAGAAGCTGGTGTAGGGGGGAGTGGCCCGGCCCTCTCACCTACCGACGTTCTATCCACCTTAGTCGAGGAGTTCACAGCTCGAGCCATGGCAGAGGTACCTCCAGCAGACAAGGCGCAACAAGATGCAGAGCTACTTCAGCTAAATGGCCGGATTGAACAAGAAAGGGAAGCTCTGAAGACAGAGAAGGCTATGATAGCAATAAGGCAGGCATAACTGAATGACCAGGCTTTCCTTCTAAGGATGGAGCAGGCCTCTGCACAAGGAATAAGGAGTCGGAAGCATCAGTCTCGTCTACCGTCGGTTTATGAAGCAACAGATCTTTTCAGGACACCCGGAGCGGGGACCAGCACTGATCCGACCTTAAACCGGAGGGCACCCCCAGCCAGGGATGCGCCGGTTCAGCAACCTGCAACGGAGCAAGACCGGCGGATCATGTCAACACCTCATGTTCCTACCCCTCCGGGTCACTATTCAAATCCTTTGGACAACATTGTTGCTGCCGCTTCACGCTTGGCCGCTTTGCCCATTGAAGGGACGTCCCCTGTAGCGTTGGAAGCACGCAGGGTCAAGGAGTTACTTAATACGGCGTTAATACAACAGCAAGCATATTCTCATAGTAGGGAGAGGCTCCATTCAACAACGCGTGCCAGCCGGAGTTACACTAGGCATTGGGAAGAGCCAGAAGTATCTAGCAGTGAGCGCAGGTGGCACCGTTATAGACAGAATAATCCGGCAGGCGCAGATGCGCAAGCTCAGGATGCAAACCGGGTTAGATCTGTGGCCCGGGAGGAAGTCCGTCAAACAACGCCGGTTCAAACAGCAGAGACAGGAGTTTCGGCGAGTTCTTTTGGGGTGCAGTGCCTTATCCCCGCTTTACGGAGCGTGAAACTACCCAAAGATTTTAAAGGCCCCCGTAAGGTACCTAATTACACTACAGATTTACCTCCTGAAGCTTCGGTTGAGAGTTATGAGATGGCCATGGAGATGTTGGATGTGGATGAAGCGGCTTGTGCGAAATACTTCACCATGATGCTTGAGGGAACAACCCGGACCTGGTTAAAGGGCTTACCACCTAATTCTATCGGATCATGGGGGGAGTTACGCCGTCAGTTTATCAAAAATTTCAAGGATACATGCAAGCAGCCGATGTCAATAATAGACTTAGCAGCATGCGTGCAAGGAGAGCAGGAGTCTACAAGTGCATGGGTGCGGCGAGTATCAGAGATCCTGCATTCCTCGAATGGTATCAATCCCAGTACGGCAATAGTGACCTTGGAAAACAATTGCCGGTTTGAGTCTCTAAGGTTAAAACTAGGACGGCTTAGACGGGAGTGTAATGATATGGGAACTCTCATGAGTGCCCTGGTGAAGTATGGGGACTCTGACAACACTAAATATCCAGAAGCGGAGGGGGACAAAGCAGGGAAAGTTAACAAGCCAGGTAAACCGGCGCAAGTTAATCCGGCTACTACGAGCTTCTTAGGTAAGCGAAAGGCGGAAGGTGGCTCTGATTTCGTAGCCAATACCCAAGTTCAAGAGGGTTTCCAGCACAACAGGGGAAGACCACCTCCACAAACCGGCGGAGGGGGTATCAATTGGGACCAAGAGTTGAATCAGCCTTGTCCGAAGCATAGCACCAGGGGACGACCAGCGAAACACACTATAGGAGAATGCAGGCCCTTGATGGAAGCCATAATGGGCCGCTTCAATTCTAATGACAGGCCTCCAAATGGTGGTTCACGCCCGGGGTTTTATGGTCCGGGTCATCCGGGGAGCAGTTCCAGATCAGGATATCGGGGCAATAACAGTGGTTATCATGGCAGGTCTGGTAATCAATATGGTCAAGGTGGTTATAATAACCAAGGCAATCAACCGCATGGTCAGGGTGGTTACAATAACCAAGGCAGTCAGTAGCCTGGCCAAGGTAATCACAACAACCAAGGTAATCAGCAGCGTCAGCAACAGCAGCAGCAATCCGGGTATCAGAGCAATCCGAAGGAGCTAAGTAGTGGGCAATATCATGTGTTCACCACGAGTTTGTGTAAACGAGATCAAAAGCTTTTAAAGCGGGCAGTCCACACAGTTGAACCGGCGACACCGCAATTCCTGCGCTGGTCAGAACAGCCCATTGTATGGAGCAGGGAGGATCACCCGATGCGGGTGGATAATCCGGGCCACTTGGCCTTGGTGGTAGCACCAAAGGTGGGTGGCTATAAGTTCACTAAAGTTCTTATGGACGGCGGCAGCATCATCAATATCTTGTATTATGAGACCTTACGTCGTATGGGCTTGACGGATAAGAAGCTAAGGCAGTCAAACACGGTGTTCCATGGAGTGGTGCTAGGTAAGTCAGCCTACCCAGTTGGGAAAATTGACTTAGAAGTTACCTTTGGAGATGAGCATGATTCCAGGTCAGAGATGATAACTTTCGAAGTGGTTAAGATCCGGAGCCCTTATCATGCCCTGTTCGGGAGGACGGTTTATGCCAAGTTTATGGCCAGGCCGTGTTATGTTTACCTACAACTCAAGATGCCGGGTCATAAAGGAACAATCACGGTTCATGGAAGTCGCAAGATCGCATTGGAGTGTGAAGAGGGAGATGCTGCTTACGAGTGGGGACCCCGACTTAGAAGTCGAGATCACCGAATGCACGTGTACAGTGATCCCAGAGATCAATGCTCACTGAACACACAGAAGCTGAAATAACAAGAGTCTTACATCCATACAAATAGTCTTACACGAATTATGGCCATTATGGCCAAGTCTTACATAGATAGAGCCTCACGGGCTGAATAGCAAATAACTCAAATAACGGAAGTCTTCGTTAAACGGGTAGAACCCATGCCATCTGCCTTAACCCTACAGGCATTCTGACTGGGATAGCGTCCTAGTTCGCATGTTCGTCTTCAAAGAACTCTTCCTCATATTCCTGTTCTTCCATGCCTGGCCAATTAAATAACTAGTGGCAAGCCAATGAGTACTTTGAATGTACTCGCAAGCAACCCATGATGTGGTTCAAAGTAACAATGCAATTGAATAATAATGATCAATCTAGCAAGGCTAGAACAAACATTCTACCATCTAGTTAATGCATCAATAAACTTGCGTAACCTTGAAGACAGGTTACCGATATCAACATGAATATGATTCGACTCATCGAGTCAAGTCACCACCTTGACTCACATACACATGCATGGTTTCACAAACATTGGACGTAGCCCAAGAGCGGTTACCCAACTGTCCATGACCATGGACACGGCTATTCGAATAGTTTGACACTCTGCAGAGGTTGTACACTTTACCCACAAGATCCGGGGAACTTCCGTGTCATCCATGACCCGCGGTACCTCAAGTACCCGGGGTAAGCACCCGGTCATTATCTTTCCTTAGACGACACTAACATAGAGTCCACTCGTTGGTACACGGCCCTCGGGTACAAACAATAGATCACGGGACTTGCCCTAATTTCAATGTCACGCATACCCGAAGGGACCAACGGTGTGTCCGGTGCCCTGTGAAAACAGTCATGGTCGTCTATCCAAGCACGACCCCGTCCCGGGAAAGACCTCAAGTCTCCCCGTCACTAGTAATGCGGGCACCATGCTAGTATCGACCTAAGTAATCAATAAAGCCCCATCCCATAAGGGGTAGTGTGGTTGCACATGTATGGTTGGAATAACGGTCGCAACTTAAACCAATCCGTTTGAAAAACACACACACTTGCCTTGGCACACCACTTCGTCATCAAGTGGTCACCCAACTCATCATCATCACCCTCGGGCATGAATGGCACCCGACGGGGCTTTATGCAAAGACTTCAACCATGAAGGTTCATGTCACACATGCATCACTATTCATAACCACTAACCATATGCAAGTCATCTAGCACATAGCAAGATCAAGATCATGGCATGCATCATATGGTGGAATCACTAGGTCACTATCGTAACCCTAATCATCATGCATCGGAACAAACGGGTTCCGAAGAACAAGTGTATCATGGTCAAAGGGCTGCTTGCCTTGATTGGCTTGGTCTTCAAAGTCTTCAAATCCTTCTCCTTCTTCTTCCACAGCAACTTCGTCAAATACGGGATCTATACGTCGCATAATAACCACAGGAAAATAAGAATACAAACAATACAGAAAAATCAAAGTGCTCAAAAAAATGTCAACTCATTTTTGTAAAATACTAGAGGAATTTCTAAGGTGGGGAAAAATCTTAGTTGGAGTTTTGGAGTTACAGAATAGAATATATTGATTTTAGAACAGGAGTATTACTGCCCAAATTTGAATTTAAATTTGAACAGTACAGCAAAGTTTCATGGATTTGAGTGAAAGTGGTACCATTAAATAGGTTGGAATATTACAAGATTTTAGGAGTTGGAAATATTTAATTTGGACCATTTTTCTTTTCTGTAGAAATGTTTAAAACAATTACAGAAAAGAAAAAGAATAAAAAGACCTGTGCAACTGGGCCAGAGGGGCCACAGTGCACGGCCCAGGGCGGTCCAGCCCAGCCGCACGGGAGCCTGCGCGCGCACGTCAGGTTTTTAAACCTGACGGGCGGGGCCCGTGGGTCAGTGACAGAGAGGAGGGGGAGAGAGGTGTGGGGATGACAGGCGGGGCCCGCCTGTCATCTCCAACCTTGCGGCCACGGCGACGGCGAGCTCACCGGCGAGTTTTCCGGCCACGGCGACGGCAACGGAGGCCAGGGATGGAATCAGCGTCGTGTCGCGGATGCAGGGGTGGTGGTGCGGCACGGCGGGGAGGTCTGGTTCACCGGCGGTGAGGTGGGACGGCGGAAGCTCGTCGGAGGGTCGTGGTTTTGGTCGTTTCCGACTGCCACAGAGAGGGGAAACAAGGGGGAAAGGATCAGTGAGGCGAGGGGGTTCCGAATCAGGTGAAAGGAGGGGCAGGGAAGGCCCGTACCACGAGATCACCGGCGGCCCGACACGGCGGCGCTCCGGTCGATCCCGAGTACTGGGACCTCTTGGGGTCGAACTGAAGATGTTGGGGGGCTCAGTGGAGTGGAGTGAGGCTTGTGGTGCTACTGGAGAGGCTCGGGAGGGGCTTATATAGCCGCGCCCACGGTCCACCGTGGACCCGTGCACCGGCGAGGTTGCAGGCGAGGCTAGGAGGGGTTCTGGAGCCTGGGATCACGCCGGGGAGGACCGTGGACTTGCTCCACGTCCAGCTGAGGGGAAAAGAGGAGCGGGGGAAACGTCTGGAGTGCGCGCGCGTGTGAAGCAGCAGAGTGGCCGTCGCGGGCGGCCAGCGCGCGTGCGACGTCGGCCACTGGAGGGCGCAGGAGGAGGGGGGACAGCGCCGGGGAGGTTGCGGACGTCGAGCCACCGTGCGGAGGTGCACTGTTGCGCGCTCCAGAGCGTGCGTATTGCTGGCATCATCGCGCTCTCGCCGTTTTGGTCCAAACCAGCGTGTCCAACAGTGTCTAGCACGCTGAGGAAAGAGTAAAGAAATGGCCTGAGGCCTTGGATGCCCTGGAGATGCCGAGAAAGAGGGAGGAGGCTGGTATCTGGGTGAAAACCTGCTGTCCAGCAAGATAAAACAGGGCTTTCACCCCTCAATCATGGAGCTGGGGTGCTGGGGGAGTTACTGGAGGTAGCTGGTAACTCAATGATCATGTGGTAAAAAGTATAGGCCATGGAGAAGAGTCAAAGTGATCAAGTTGGAGGTTTTAGTAAAAAGCCAGATGGTGTTTGATCAGTGTTTGGTCAAGTAAATGACCTCCACTTGACATGGCACTTAACAGGGTTGAAAGACATGAGAAAATAGGGTGCTTCACCAAGTTTGGGCCCATTTGAAGAAACTAGCCAATGTAACTTTGGTGAACCCTAGAAATCAACAAAAACAGTTTCATCTTGTTTGAGTCAAGCTAATCATCTCCCCTTGATGCACCACTTGGTGTAGCATCATCATTTGGGGTATTGATCATGCCCACAAAGTTTGAAGCTCCAGATAAAAAGTTGGTAATGTAAAGTTGTTCAAATTTGCATTTGAACAGAAAGGGTTTTGAGGTGATCAGATCAAGTTGCTCTATTCCAATTCTTGTGCCATTTGGTCTAGATGCCTTATTAGGTCATTCTAGCATGTGCACCAAGTTTGAGAGCATTTGGACAAGTTTGGCAATGTAAAGTTGCTCAAACTTCAAATATGGACAGAATGGTTATGAAGGGGTTTGAGGATGTTTTCTTGCTTCCCAAGGCATGGGACTTGGCAAGATCATCAAATATGTCATATATGACATGATAGAATTTCCCTGGAATTTTTGGAGAAAGTTTCCTTTGTAAATATTTCAAAAGCTTGAAATATCCAGAAAGGGTTTTAGAGGGTTTAGCCCATTATTTTGAACATGACCAAGTGTTGAAACTCTTATATATGGACAATATATGTCCTATGAGTCTCTCTGAATTTTGGCAAATATTTTTGAAACAGTTAAATAATTTTTCCCTATTAAAGACCATTTCTGGCCTTAAGAAAAAGCTTTTAAATAAAATAGGAAAATAACTTTTAAAATTATACCTTTGTGGTTTCTGGGAGTCCTATGACTACTAGGTCTCAAATAAACCTTTTGAAATAATTTTCTCACCCTAAATCAAGTACTTGCAGTGCAAATATCAATTCAGGGGTTTTTGGAAAACTAAATTTAAAAAATACCTTTTTGGCCAAATTAATTTTGTAAGAAAATACTATACTGTTATATAACACTTGGCATGATCATTGGGCAGAAGTTTTGAGTATGGAGATGAAATCTACAAGAGGTCATAGTTGACTTTAATGAGCACATGAAAAAGCACATGAAGAAAACTCAATTCCAAATAAAAGCCAAATGATGCTAAAAAAATTTGCTGGTCCAAATTTTCATGCTTCAAAGATACAAATAAAATGTTACAAAATGCAGGGTGTGACAGACCTACTCCCCTTACAAGAATCTCGTCCCCGAGATTCCTAAACTAGGGCTTAAAAGAGGTCGGGAAACTCGGATCTAAGATAGTCTTCTCGTTCCCAGGTTGCTTCTGCTTCGGTGTGGTTGCTCCACTGGACCTTGAAGTACTTGATGGTACGGCTTCGTGTACGTCGTTCTGCTTCGTCCAGAATGCGATTGGGCTTCTCGCGGTAGGTCAAATCAGGCTGCAGATCAATGGCTTGGTGATCCACATCCTTGTAGAGATTGGGCTTGTCTGGAACTTGGAGACATTTCCGGAGTTGTGACACATGGAATACATTGTGCACATCGGATAGCTCAGGTGGTAGTTCCAACTGATAAGCCACTTCTCCTCGTCGGTCGGCGATCTTGAAAGGGCCAATGAACCTTGGCGCGAGCTTCCCCTTGACGTGGAAACGCTTGGTTCCCTTCAGAGGAGTTACCCGCAGGTACACATGATCTCCGACACGGAAACTCATGTCTCGGCGTCGAGTGTCAGCATAACTCTTCTGCCTTGACTTGGCTGCCTTTAATCGCTCTCTGACTAGTTGGACTTGCTCTTCTGCTGCGCGGAGAATATCCGGTCCAAAGACTAGTCCTTCTCCAGTCTCCGACCAATTGAGGGGTGTGCGGCATCTGCGTCCGTACAATACCTCAAATGGTGCCATCTGAAGGCTTGACTGGTAACTGTTGTTATAGGAGAACTCGGCAAAAGGGAGACAGTCTTCCCACTTGGCTCCATACGCCAGGACACAGGCTCGGAGCATGTCTTCGAGAATCTGATTGACTCGCTCTGTTTGACCTCCGGTCTGTGGGTGGAAAGCTGTGCTGAAAGACAACTTGGTTCCCAAGGCTTCTTGGAATCTCTTCCAAAACCTTGAAGTGAACTGGGTGCCTCGATCTGACACAATCTCCTTGGGAACACCGTGATGACTTACGATTCGGTTGATATAGAGAGTTGCCAACTGGTTGCCTGAGTAGGTAGTCTTGACAGGAATGAAATGGGCCACCTTGGTCAAATGATCGACTATGACCCAGATAGAGTCATGTCCTTTATTCGACTTTGGTAATCCGGTGACGAAGTCCATCCCGACTTTATCCCACTTCCACTCAGGAACCTTGAATGGTTGAAGCAATCCAGCAGGTCGCTGATATTCAGCCTTGACCCTTTGGCACACATCACACTTTGCAACATAGGTTGCAATCTCTCTCTTCATACCGTGCCACCAGAATCGTGCCTTCAAGTCTTGGTACATCTTGGTTCCTCCGGGGTGGATGGAATACGGAGTGTCATGGGCTTCTTGCAGAATCAGCGTCTTCAGCTCGGTGTTGTTTGGTACGCAGAGGCGACCTTTGTACCAAACAATCCCGTGCTCGTCTTCGGAGAATCCTGGGGCCTTGCCCAGCTTCATCTTCTTCTTGATACCTTCGATGCTTGCGTGTCCATCTTGTGCCTTCTTGACGTCGTCCATCAGGGTTGGTCTGACTTCCAAATGATCCAGAAATCCAGGGGTGACCAAATCCAAACTGAATTGTTCGATCTCCTTAAACAAGGCTGGCTGCCTTTCTTGAATAACGGCATTCAAAGAGCAAGCCTTCCTGCTTAAGGCATCGGCCACCACGTTGGCCTTCCCAGGGTGATACTGAACACTGAGGTCATAATCTTTGATGAGTTCCAACCATCTCCGCTGCCTCATGTTCAATTCCTTTTGGGTGAAAATGTACTTCAGACTTTTGTGGTCTGTGTAAATCTCACACCGTTTCCCTAGGAGGTAATGCCGCCATGTCTTCAAGGCATGAACTACTGCCGCTAGCTCAAGAACGTGAGTAGCGTAGTTCTCCTCATGGGGTCGTAGCTGCCTGGAGAGGTATGCTATGACGCGGCCTTCTTGCATCAGAACGCTTCCCAATCCGGTCCGCGAGGCATCACAATATATCACGAACTCCTTGTGAATATCAGGTGTTGCCAGAATTGGGGCGGTGGTCAATCTCTTCTTGAGCTCTTGGAAGCTTTCTTCGCATTTTGGCGTCCACTCAAACTTCTTGTCCTTCTTGAGGAGCTGAGTCATTGGTCGTGCAATGCTAGAGAATCCTTCCACGAACTTGCGGTAATAGCCCGCTAGTCCGAGGAAGCTTCTGGCTTCCTTGACGGTCGTTGGAGATTTCCATTGGGTCACAGCTTCGATTTTTGCAGGATCAACAGATAATCCTTCCTCGGTCAAGACATGACCTAAGAATCCAACTTTGTGCAGCCAGAACTCACACTTGCTGAATTTGGCATACAGTTGGTGCTCACGAAGCTTGTCTAGGACCATCCTCAGATGTTGTTCCTGCTCTTCCTCCGACTTCGAGAACACAAGAATGTCATCAATGAAGACAACAACAAACTTGTCCAAATATTCCATGAAGACTTTATTCATGAGATACATGAAGTAGGCTGGGGCATTGGTCAACCCAAAAGACATGACCGTGCACTCGTACAGGCAATATCTGGTTACGAATGCCGTCTTCGGAATATCTTGGGGTCTGATCTTCAGCTGGTAGTACCCAGATCTGAGGTCGATCTTGGAGAATACCTTGGCTCCGCTGAGCTGATCAAACAGATCTTCGATCTTGGGAAGTGGATACTTGTTCTTGATTGTATCTTCATTGAGGGAACGATAGTCAATGCATAAGCGGATGGTACCGTCCCTCTTGGCCACAAACAGAACAGGAGATTCCCAAGGGGAGGCACTTGGGCGGATAAATCCCTTCCTTAGCTACTCTTCCAGCTACTTCTTCAACTCGGCTAATTCTTCCATCCCCATTCTATAAGGCTTCTTATAGATGGGTCTTGCTCCGGGCACGAGATCGATGATGAACTCAATGTCACGGTCAGGGGGCATTCCCGGGAGTTCATCCGGAAAGACATCAGGATACTCACATACCTCCGGTACTTGATCTAGCCCAACTTCAGACAGACAGTTGACTTTAGCGGCTTGAGCGGAAGAGGAGTTGGAAGCAAACTTAACTTCGACTCCTTGGTCATTGGTCACAGTGACTGTTCGATTGGCACAGTCTAACAAGCCTTGGTGCTTACTGAGCCAATCCATCCCTAAGATCACATCCAAGCCTTGCGATATCAGGATGATAAGGTCTGCTAGGAAGTCTACACCATTAATGGTAATACCGACTCCTTTACAACCTATCTTGGCTCTCATCTCGGCTCCGGGGGTTTGTACCACCATAGGGTTATTCAGGGGTGTAGGGGTCATGCCACTTTTTAATGCAAATCTTTGAGTGACAAATGAATGCGTTGCTCCAGAATCAAACAAGACAGTTGCAGGTGCTGAGTTGACAAGGAACGTACCAAACACGACGTCCGGGTCTTCCTGGGCTTCGTCAGCAGTGATGTGATTCACACGCCCCTTCCCATAGTTCGGTGGATTGCGAGGAGCTGGGTTCCTTGGTGGCATTCCACGGCCTTGTCCCTGGTTCTGCGCATTGGGGCGCGGGGCATCAGGCTTCTTGTTGGGGCACACCCTTGAGATGTGTCCGGGCTGACCACATCCAAAGCAAGTGACTTGGTTCGGATTGATCTTGTTGCCACCTCTGGTATTGGGGTTGAAAGCTGGCCTGGGGTTGGCATACTGCTGAGGCTGAGGGTTGGCACGAGGTGCAGGAGATCTTGGTTGCTGATAGGTTGGCTTGGCCGGGGCAGACTGCCACGGACGAGGCTTCTGGTTGCTGGAACTTCCCTTACTGACCAACTTGCGCTTGCGAGTGTCTTCCAAAGCACGCCGCTTGTCTTCAAGCATAAGTGCCTTGTTCACCAGGTCAGGGAAAGACGGGTAGTCGCACACGACAAGCGAGTATTGCAGAGTCTGATTGAGGCCTTCCATGAAGCGCTCCCTTTTGGCAGCATCAGTGCTGACATCTTCAGGGGCATACCTTGACAGAACACTGAACTTCTGCAGGTACTCCTTTACAGTGCCACTTCCTTGCTTCAGGGCTCGGAACTCACGCTTTTTGATAGCCATGATTCCGGAAGGAATGTGGGCCTTGCGGAATTCTGCCTTAAAGTTAACCCAAGTGATGTCTTGTTCAGCATGCATGACCTTTAATCCATCCAACCAAGCTCTAGCAGTTCCCCCGAGGCAGTGGGCTGCATAAGCCACCTTCTCGCAGTCTTCGGTGCATCCGACTAGTTCCAGGATCTCCTCAATGGAACGGACCCAGTCGTCTGCATCCAGGGGTTCTGCAGTCTCGATGAAGGTTGGCGGTGCATGCTTCTTGAACTCTGCCAACGTGGAACGTCCATTGCCATTCCCCGCCGGCTGGCGGTTGTTGGTGACAGCTTGAGCAATCAGCTGGAGAGCTGCAGTGTTGGCTTGGCGTTCCTCTCGGAAAGCTTGGAGAAGCTGAGCCATGTCCATGCTTGGAGGAGGTGGTGGTGGAGCTTGGTCGTTGGTTTGGTCGTGGCCTTCCTCTGGTTGAGAGGATGCTCCGGCTTCGGGCTGCTGGGCAGAGGTACCAGTACGAGTTACAACAGGCATCCTGTTGGAGCGGTAAAAGGTCTCATGACTCGGAAGAGGGAAAGCAAGATAGATGGGTGCCTAGTAAGGGGGTGGGTGTGACACTAAATCAAATCATGCAAGGGCCGAAAGGCCAAAACACATTCATTAAAATCCAAATGGGTGATGTAGTCGTTTACACATTCCCGAAGGAAGAATACGACATACATCCAGACACAACAAAAGCAAACACTAGATGGTTTCATATGAACCATACAAGGACTCGACTGCGCATAGGGGTTACACGACCTATCCTACCGTAGGGGTTAAAACTGGCATATCCGAGTAGCGAATAATGCCTAAGCGGCGGAATGCTCGGTCGCGTATTCCGGCTCTTCTGGGTCTTCCTCCTTGTCTTCATCTGTCTGGGCCCCCTTGTCACTTGAGGGTGTGGGGGAGTGGAGGAGTTGGATACGACGGTGCTTCGTCGGTGGTGCAGGGAAAAGCTTGCGATATTCCCTTGCCGTCATCCGGCGTCGCCGAGGTGGTTCTTCACCCTTGGAAGACACATCCTCGGAGGGCCTTCCGCCTCGATATGCGATAGCGTATTGTCCAGAAGGTGCTCCTTCCTTCTTAATCTTGTTTGCCTTCTCTTGAGCTCGACGAAGAAGTGCCTTGGTCTTGTGAAGTTCTTCTCGAAGCTTCATTGATTCCGAGGCCAAGTCTTGTGCCAGGCTGTCGGCACATAGACTGAAGTAGGTCTGGAACCGAAGCGAGAGTCCTTCCTTCAGTGGAGGGGCTAGTGCGCTGCTTTCTTCGTCACCTTCCTTCCGGTAAGGTAAGAAGCGAGTTGTCATCTTGGCTTCCATCTCCGGAAGAAGCTCGCGGACACGGGTTAATGCCTTGAGTGCAGCAGCCTCGACAGCGAGTGGTAGTGTTGCCATCTGGGGCCCCTCGAAGAACCAACTTGTGGGAGGATTGTTTGCCCTCACGATCACTTCCACATGGTACTCCACCTCAGTGTCGCTCACCCAATGCTAAAGGTAGGTGAGGATGGGTGCTCGGTGGAACTTGCACTCCTGGAGGCTATCCTCGAGAAGTAGGGGAAACCCAGTGGTCAGGTGCTCTTCGGGTACAGCGGCCATCTACAAAGGTGGAATAGGAGGGGTTAATAAGTTGATGAAATCTCAGGTTTAGAAAAGAAGAGAGGTTCAGAAGGTTTTTGAAAAGGGGTCTCATCTAACTAACGCCCATGCTAACTAAGGCTTCCTACAGTCAGGATGGCTCTGATACCAGCTCTGTGGGGACCCCGACTTAGAAGTCGAGATCACCGAATGCACGTGTACAGTGATCCCAGAGATCAATGCTCACTGAACACACAAAAGCTGAAATAACAAGAGTCTTACATCCATACAAATAGTCTTACACGAATTATGGCCATTATGGCCAAGTCTTACATAGATAGAGCCTCATGGGCTGAATAGCAAATAACTCAAATAGCGGAAGTCTTCGTTAAACGGGTAGAACCCATGCCATCTGCCTTAACCCTACAGGCATTCTGACTGGGATAGCGTCCTAGTTCGCATGTTCGTCTCCAAAGAACTCTTCCTCAAATTCCTGTTCTTCCATGCCTGGCCAATTAAATAACCAGTGGCAAGCCAATGAGTACTTTGAATGTACTCGCAAGCAACCCATGATGTGGTTCAAAGTAACAATGCAATTGAATAATAATGATCAATCTAGCAAGGCTAGAACAAACATTCTACCATCAAGTTAATGCATCAATAAACTTGCGTAACCTTGAAGACAGGTTACCGATATCAACATGAATATGATTCGACTCATCGAGTCAAGTCACCACCTTGACTCACATACACACGCATGGTTTCACAAACATTGGACGTAGCCCAAGAGCGGTTACCCAACTGTCCATAAACGTGGACACGGCTATTCGAATAGTTTGACACTCTGCAGAGGTTGTACACTTTACCCACAAGATCCGGGGAACTTCCGTGTCATCCACGACCCGCGGTACCTCAAGTACCCGGGGTAAGCACCCGGTCATTATCTTTCCTTAGACGACACTAACATAGAGTCCACTCGTTGGTACACGGCCCTCGGGTACAAACAATAGATCACGGGACTTGCCCTAATTTCAATGTCACGCATACCCGAAGGGACCAACGGTGTGTCCGGTGCCCTGTGAAAACAATCATGGTCGTCTATCCAAGCACGACCCCGTCCCGGGAAAGACCTCAAGTCTCCCCGTCACTAGTAATGCGGGCACCATGCTAGTATCGACCTAAGTAATCAATAAAGCCCCGTCCCATAAGGGGTAGTGTGGTTGCACATGTATGGTTGGAATAACGGTCGCAACTTAAACCAATCCGTTTGAAAAACACACACACTTGCCTTGGCACACCACTTCGTCATCAAGTGGTCACCCAACTCATCATCATCACCCTCGGGCATGAATGGCACCCAACGGGGTTTTATGCAAAGACTTCAACCATGAAGGTTCATGTCACACATGCATCACTATTCATAACCACTAACCATATGCAAGTCATCTAGCACATAGCAAGATCAAGATCATGGCATGCATCATATGGTGGAATCACTAGGTCACTATCGTAACCCTAATCATCATGCATCGGAACAAACGGGTTCTGAAGAACAAGTGTATCATGGTCAAAGGGCTGCTTGCCTGGATTGGCTTGGTCTTCAAAGTCTTCAAATCCTTCTCCTTCTTCTTCCACAGCAACTTTGTCAAATACGGGATCTAAACGTCGCATAATAACCACGGGAAAATAAGAATACAAACAATACCGAAAAATCAAAGTGCTCAAAAAAATGTCAACTCATTTTTGTAAAATACTAGAGGAAATTCTAAGGTGGGGAAAAATCTTAGTTGGAGTTTTGGAGTTACAGAATAGAATATATAGATTTTAGAACAGGAGTATTACTGCCCAAATTTGAATTTAAATTTGAATAGTACAGCAAAGTTTCATGGATTTGAGTGAAAGTGGTACCATTAAATAGGTTGGAATATTACAAGATTTTAGGAGTTGGAAATATTTAATTTGGACCATTTTTCTTTTTTGTAGAAATGTTTAAAACAATTATAGAAAAGAAAAAGAATAAAAAGACCTGTGCAACTGGGCCAGAGGGGCCACAGTGCACGGCCCAGGACGGTCCAGCCCAGCCGCACGGGAGCCTGCGCGCGCACGTCAGGTTTTTAAACCTGACGGGCGGGGCCCGTGGGTCAGTGACAGAGAGGAGGGGGAGAGAGGTGTGGGGATGACAGGCGGGGCCCGCCTGTCATCTCCAACCTTGCGGCCACGGCGACGGCGAGCTCACCGGCGAGTTTTCCGGCCACGGCGACGGCAACGGAGGCCAGGGATGGAATCAGCGTCGTGTCGCGGATGCAGGGGTGGTGGTGCGGCACGGCGGGGATGTCTGGTTCACCGGCGGCGAGGTGGGACGGTGGAAGCTCGTCGGAGGGTCATGGTTCTGGTCGTTTCCGACTACCACAGAGAGGGGAAACAAGGGGGAAAGGATCAGTGAGGCGAGGGGGTTCCGAATCAGGTGAAAGGAAGGGAAGGGAAGGCCCGTACCACGAGATCACCGGCGGCCCGACGCGGCGGCGCTCCGGTCGATCCCGAGTACTGGGACCTCTTGGGGTCGAACTGAAGATGCTGGGGGGCTCAGTGGAGTGGAGTGAGGCTTGTGGTGCTGCTGGAGAGGCTCGGGAGGGGCTTATATAGCCGCACCCATGGTCCACCGTGGACCCGTGCGCCGGCGAGGTTGCAGGCGAGGCTAGGAGGGGTTCTGGAGCCTGGGATCACGCCGGGGAGGACCGTGGACTTGCTCCACGTCCAGCTGAGGGGAAAAGAGGAGCGGGGGAAACGTCTGGAGTGCACGCGCGTGTGAAGCAGCAGAGTGGCCGTCGCGGGCGGCCAGCGCGCGTGCGACGTCGGCCACTGGAGGGCGCAGGAGGAGGGGTGACAGCGCCGGGGAGGTTGCGGACGTCGAGGGGCCTCGACTGGCGCGAGGGGGGAGGCCCGAGGCTGTCGGGGTCAGCGATTGGCCGGAGCCACCGTGCGGAGGTGCACTGTTGCGCGCTCCAGAGCGTGCGTATTGCTGGCATCATCGCGCTCTCGCCGTTTTGGTCCAAACCAGCGTGTCCAACAGTGTCTAGCACGCTGAGGAAAGAGTAAAGAAATGGCCTGAGGCCTTGGATGCCCTGGAGATGCTGAGAGAGAGGGAGGAGGCTGGTATCTGGGTGAAAACCTGCTGTCCAGCAAGGTAAAACAGGGCTTTCACCCCTCAATCATGGAGCTGGGGTGCTGGGGGAGTTACTGGAGGTAGCTGGTAACTCAATGATCATGTGGTAAAAAGTATAGGCCATGGAGAAGAGTCAAAGTGATCAAGTTGGAGGTTTTAGTAAAAAGCCAGAAGGTGTTTGATCAGTGTTTGGTCAAGTAAATGACCTCCACTTGACATGGCACTTAACAGGGTTGAAAGACATGAGAAAATAGGGTGCTTCACCAAGTTTGGGCCCATTTGAAGAAACTAGCCAATGTAACTTTGGTGAACCCTAGAAATCAACAGAAACAGTTTCATCTTGTTTGAGTCAAGCTAATCATCTCCCCTTGATGCACCACTTGGTGTAGCATCATCATTTGGGGTATTGATCATGCCCACAAAGTTTGAAGCTCCAGATAAAAAGTTGGTAATGTAAAGTTGTTCAAATTTGCATTTGAACAGAAAGGGTTTTGAGGTGATCAGATCAAGTTGCTCTATTCCAATTCTTGTGCCATTTGGTCTAGATGCCTTATTAGGTCATTCTAGCATGTGCACCAAGTTTGAGAGCATTTGGACAAGTTTGGCAATGTAAAGTTGCTCAAACTTCAAATATGGACAGAATGGTTATGAAGGGGTTTGAGGATGTTTTCTTGCTTCCCAAGGCATGGGACTTGGCAAGATAATCAAATATGTCATATATGACATGATAGAATTTCCCTGGATTTTTTGGAGAAAGTTTCCTTTGTAAATATTTCAAAAGCTTGAAATATCCAGAAAGGGTTTTAGAGGGTTTAGCCCATTATTTTGAACATGACCAAGTGTTGAAACTCTTATATATGGACAATATATGTCCTATGAGTCTCTCTGAATTTTGGCAAATATTTTTGAAACAGTTAAATAATTTTTCCCTATTAAAGACCATTTCTGGCCTTAAGAAAAAGCTTTTAAATAAAATAGGAAAATAACTTTTAAAATTATACCTTTGTGGTTTCTGGGAGTCCTATGACTACTAGGTCTCAAATAAATCTTTTGAAATAATTTTCTCACCCTAAATCAAGTACTTGAAGTGCAAATCTCAATTCAGGGGTTTTTGGAAAACTAAATTTAAAAAATACCTTTTTGGCCAAATTAATTTTGTAAGAAAATACTATACTGTTATATAACACTTGGCATGATCATTGGGCAGAAGTTTTGAGTATGGAGATGAAATCTACAAGAGGTCATAGTTGACTTTAATGAGCACATGAAAAAGCACATGAAGAAAACTCAATTCCAAATAAAAGCCAAATGATGCTAAAAAATTTTGCTGGTCCAAATTTTCATGCTTCAAAGATAGAAATAACATGTTACAAAATGCAGGGTGTGACATTACGCGGAGGCGGTATGTGCTACAGAGGAGTTGAAGTTTTACAAAGATAATGTTTATCCGGCAGATATGACCCCGTTGAAGAAGCCAACTACGGAGCATGATCCGGCGTTGAAATTTAAATCGGCTGAGGAAACCAAGAAAGTTGATTTGTGCCAGGCGATTCATCCAAGCAGTTCACTATCAGTGCTAACCTTGATCCCAAATAGGAAAGCGCGCTCATCGAGTTCATCCGTGAGAATCGGGATATCTTTGCATGGAAGCCTTCTGACATGCCAGGTATACCGAGGGAACTCGCTGAGCACAGTCTTAATGTTGATCCGAAATTCAAACCAGTCAAGCAGTATCTGCGCCGCTTCAATGAAGAGAGGCGCAAGGCTATAGGAGAAGAAGTGGCCAGGCTTTTGGCTGCAGGGTTCATAGTTGAAGTTTTTCACCCGGAGTGGTTGGCTAATCCGGTACTGGTGTTAAAGAAGAATGGAAAGTGGAGAATGTGTGTGGACTACACATACCTCAACAAAGCTTGTCCAACCGATCCTTTTGCTCTCCCTCGCATTGATCAGATTATCGATGCTACAGCAGGATGTGAGCGGTTAAGTTTTTTGGATGCATACTCGGGGTATCACCAGATCAAGATGGAAGTTAAAGATCAAGAGAAGACAGCTTTCATAACTCCTTTTGGTGCTTTTTGCTATGTATCTATGCCTTTTGGGCTCAAGAGTGCCCAAGCAACTTATCAGCGTTGCGTACAGAACTGTCTTAAGGGGCAAATAGGAAGAAACGTGCATGCCTATGTGGATGATATCGTGGTGAAGTCAAGGAAGGAATAGGCATTGATAGAGGACCTCAAGGAGACCTTTGATAATCTTCGGGCATATAAGATGATGCTTAATCCGGAGAAGTGTGCTTTTGGTGTTCCGGCAGGCAAACTCCTTGGGTTTTTGGTGTCAAACAGAGGAATAGAAGCTAATCCGGAGAAGATTAAGGCAATCACATCTTTGACTAAACCGGCTTGCATTAATGATGTTCAGCGTATTGCTGGCCGGATCACAGCATTGAGCCGGTTCATCAGCCGTTTAGGGGAGAAGGCAATTCCGCTTTATCAGATGCTATGAAAGACGGATCGTTTTATATGGAGTGAAGAGGCAAATACTGCATTCGAGGATTTAAAACGACAACTAGCAAGGCCGCCGGTTTTGGCTGCCCCTGTTGACAATGAGCCATTGCTGTTATACGTCGCTGCAAACGCACGGGCAGTCAGCGTAGCGATCGTGGTTGAACGCAAGGAGGCAGGGAAGGAATACCCGGTTCAGCGCCCGGTTTATTACGTCAGTGAAGTGCTTATTGAATCCAAGCAAAGGTACCCGCATTGGCAGAAGCTGGTATATGGTGTGTTCATGGCAAACCGGAAGTTGAAGCATTATTTCCAAGGTCACCCCATTACGGTTGTTAGTTCAGCACCATTGGGAGATATAATCCAGAACAGGGAAGCAACGGGCAGAGTTGCGAAGTGGGCCATTGAGCTCAGCCCGCACGAGTTGAAATATGTGCCACGCACCGCTATCAAATCTCAGGCATTGGTGGATTTCATCAATGATTGGACAGAACTGCAAGCGCGAGAGGAGAAGCCGGATCTTACATACTGGACGATTCACTTTGACGGTTCAAGACAGTTAGAAGGCTCGGGGGCTGGAGTTGTTTTAACTTCCCCGCGAGGTGATAAGTTTTGTTACGTCCTCCGTTTCTTGTTTCCTTGTACTAATAATGCAGCGGAATATGAAGCATTACTTCATGGTTTATGGATGGCAAAGGAGATGAACTTGAGCTGGGTCAAGTGTTTCGGCGATTCAGATTTGGTGGCACAACAAGTATCTGGCAAGTGGGATTCAAGAGACCCTCTCATGGCAGCTTACAGACGAGAAGTTGAAGCAGTTGCAGGATATTTCAAAGGGTATCAGGTGGATCACATAGACCGGCGAAGGAATGAAGCGGCTGATGCTTTAAGCCGGCTGGGTTCTCAACGTAAACCGGTACCACCAAACACTTTTTTGGATGAGCTGCACAGTCCATCAGTACAAGTACCATCGGAGGAAGACCTGGCTGTTCCTGATCCGGAGGCACAGTTAGTGGCGGCACTTCATGTTATTCCGGATTGGACGCTACCATATTTGGCGTATCTGAGCCGAGGAGAGTTACCGGACGACAAAATCGAAGCACGGCAGATAGTCCGGCGTTCTAAATCCATGACAATCGCAAACGGAGAACTTCATCATCGCAGCGTTTCTGGAGCGTTTCAATGATGTGTGTCTGCTGAGGAAGGTTGTGATATTCTTCGCGAGATCCATGAAGGGGATTGTGGTCATCATGCCGGTTCAAAATCATTGGTGAGTAAAGCTTTTCGACATGGGTTTTATTGGTTAACAGCTCATGCTGATGCGGCGGATCTAGTCCGGAAGTGTGATGCTTGTCAGAAATTTTCACGACGTGCTCTTGTTCCGGCACAGGAGCTCCGGATGATACCAATAACCTGGCCGTTTGCAACTTGGGGGCTTGATATGGTTGGACCTTTCAAACGATCCCAAGATCAGAAAACTCATCTACTGGTGGCGGTGGATAAGTTTACGAAGTGGATTGAGGCAGAGCCTGTAAGCAAGTGTGATGCAGCAACAACAATTAAATTCATCAAGAAGGTAATTTTCCGGTTTGGCTACCCACACAGCATTATCACAGACAATGGCACCAATTTGTCTAAGGGTGAGATGGAAGAATTTTGTCAACGGGAACATATTCGCCTGGATGTATCTTTTGTGGCCCACCCTCAAACCAATGGTCAAGCTGAAAGAGCAAACCAGGAGATTTTGCGAGGTATCAAGCCCCGGCTTATGACTCCCATGCAAAGAACCCCGAGATGTTGGGTTGAGGAGTTACCATCTGTCCTTTGGAGTATCAACACTACGCCAAACCGGTCCACAGGTTATACACCTTTCTTTATGGTGTATGGTGCTGAAGCAGTCCTTCCAAGCGATATCCGTCATGATTCACCAAGGGTGACAACCTATGTTGAAGCGGCCAACGAACAGGCGAGACAAGACAGTTTGGACCGGCTGGATGAAGAGCGTGATATAGCAGCTGCACGGTCTGCGGTCTATCAACACGACTTGCGCAGATATCACAGCCGCCGGATCAAGACAAGGACGTTCCAAGAGGGCGACTTAGTACTCCGGCTCATCCAAGATCAAACAGATATGCACAAGTTATCCCCACCTTGGGAAGGACCCTTTGTGGTCAGCAAGAATCTGCACAACGGTTCATATTACCTGGTGGACGTTCGAGAACACAAGGATTCACGAACATCAGAAGAGGAAACAAAGAGGCCGTGGAACATCGCCCTCTTACGACCCTATTATATCTGAACCATGAGCTCCACTGTATCCTATGTATATATTATGATTAATGAATAAACCGGCACCCTCGGTAAACCGGGGGCTTAGCCTTTTTTCCAATACAAATATCTTTTGAGGACAACAATACATATAGTATCATATGTCATATTTCAAACATATCGATCGGTTTAAAGCTGATTTTGCAGAATATATACTTAGAAGAAATAAAACTCCCTTAAGAGCGTAAGTTCACACCCGGCTCAAAGAGGATGCTTCATGGAAACCCTCTAGATGGTAATCCATCCAGTGATTGGTTCAAGATTCACCCATGGTTCTATGCAGCCATGGAGGCCCTCTAGACAGGCGATATCCATCCAGTGATTGGCTTATGTTTACCCATGGCTTCATGGAGCCATGGAGGCCCTCTGGACAGGCGACAGCCATCCAGTGATTGGCTTATGTTTACCCATGGCTTCATGGAGCCATGGAGGCCCTCTGGACAGGCGACAGCCATCAAGTGATTGGCTTATGTTTACCCATGGCTTCATGGAGCCATGGAGGCCCTCTGGAAAGGCGACAGGCATCCAGTGATTGGCTCAAGTTTACCCATGGTTTCATGGAACCATGGAGGCCCTCTGGAAAGGCGACAGGCATCCAGTGATTGGCTAAAGGTTTTTCTTATGGTTCCTATGGATGGTACCCGCATCCACCGATCGGCCCTTAGGAAAGGCGACAGCCATCCATTGATTGGCTGAACCTTGCTTTGAGCCTGGCAGCTCGTAAAAAGCCTCGACTACACGGTTTTATTTGCAAATTTGTATTTCTGATCTTTATGTGTTATGGTTCTTTAATCCGGAGTGGAACAATTCAAGAAATTGACCACACATCGACAAAGTTAAAAATCTGGGTCATGAGCATCAGCATGAGTAAAAGTCTGGGTTATAAAACACCAGCAAGAGTTAATCCGGTGTTCATCATAACCCGGAACAATCATCAGGCAGAAGCAAAGTAAGAAGCTAAACATGATTTAAGCCGGCAGCTTCTATAAGACCAGGGGTTATTATTGGGACTATCAAAGTGCTCCCTTCAGAAAGGCACAATTCACCGGATTAAGACTATCAAGCATACTTGATCTCAGGTATAAACTTATTCCTGATATAAGTATCCACTTGTTTGATATATTGTGAGAACAATTCAATGGGTCCAGCGGTAAAACCGTTAGGATATATTTTCAGTATTGTCTATGAAGGAACAGATGGTATGCAGGACACGCCATGTTAGAACAAATTGAAATTGGTAATATTAAAGCAAGAAGTATCCAGATCAAAACGGGCACAGTTTTCAGCTATCCTATTACAAGGCATAGCAAGCCTGACGGATTAAAGATTGTTTGATAACATGGGACTGCAATTACAACAACAAGCTATGAGCTATGCTCCTTCCTGCTGAGACGGCTGGACATCAACTTGATCCGGAGTCTCTTCTTCTTCTTGAAGCGGCTGGAAGTCCGGAGCGCACCAATCGATTTTCGTTAAGGCACGGAAGTACATCTCTTCATTGATGAGTTCAGACGGTTTGATATCTGGAGCGAAGGTATGAGGGCGCACTGGTGGGATTAGATTGACGGTATCATAAACCGGCCGATCCACCCGCTCGTTCTGCAAGTCATACCCCGGATGATACCTGGATAAATCGGATTCGGCTGCAAATTTTCTGGCGAGAGGACGCATCTCCTTCGTCAAGACATGGAGATCCTTTGCAGTAAAAGATGATCCGTCTTCTTTGGTATTTGGATACCCATTTAAAGCTTCTTCCGGATCAAAGTCCGGAACCCATGCTTTTGCTCTGGTAAGCGCCACGAGGGCACCGGCTCGAGCAGCAGATTTCTTAACTTCCTCCAAACGCACTGGCAAAATAGACAGCTTTTCTAACATGCCTTGGATGGTAGTGGGGGCCGGTTTATTGAATGATGTTGCACTTATGATCCTTTGAGCGCCGGAATACAGCTGCTCGACCAAGGTGTAACATGCTTTAAGTTTTTTCCGTAAGTCATCCCCAAGATGGGTGACACGGTGCCCTGCATATGATTATCATAGTTAAACCGGCACAGATGGAAGATTACAAGGATTAAAGCAGGAGTACAGAGTAAATACTTACCGAAGACTGCAGAAGTCATCAACTCTACTTGCCGCTTTAAACCGGTTAACTCTTCAGTCATCGGATTAAGCGCTTCCTCAGCATCTTTGACCCTTTTCTCCAGATCTTTCTTCTGAACCTCAAAGGCGGTCTGCTCTTCTTCAAAGAATTTCTTCAGTTGTTCAGCAGTCTTCAAACTCAGCTTCAGATCTTTCTTGGCTTTAGAAGCAGCAGCCTCCGTTTCAGCAAGTCGGCTCCGGAGTTCATTGATTTCATCAGCACTCCGGTTTAAATCAGCCTGCAAGGATGATCAAGTAATAAGCGGAGATAATTCAAAAACAAAGTCTCAAGGACACAAACAAGTTGTCTACTTGACACTTGGGGGCTAATGGGCAATTGAAGTGTTAAACAGCGGCGATTCAAAGACAAAGTATCAAGCATACAAACAAGTTGTCTACTTGACACTTGGGGACTAATGGATAATTGAAGTATCAAAGGAAAAGTCAAGCAAGTCCCAGGCACATAAACCGAGTTATGCCCCTGGCACTTGGGGGCTAATGTAAAGATCATTCGATTCATCAGGAAGTACCGGTTCACCTTCTCAATATAAGCTAAACCGGAACTTGGGGGCTGATATGGTATAGACAGAAGTACATTGAAAGTCAAAAGAAGATGCAAGGGATTACCTCATACTTGTCTTTCATCATATTAATTAGGCCTGCTTCATAGTCTCGACCTGTGTGGAGCCGGTTCAAGTACCCGGAATAGAGTTCTTGGGCACTCATGTCAGCAAAGCTGGACAGTTCGGTACTCCATTTACCCTTTTCTTTATACACCTTCTCCGCTTTAGCCGTATGTTTGGCTAAGACAGTGGGCTCAGTGGGAGCGGTATAAGCCGTATGAGTTATTTCCACATCCGGAGAAGCAGTAGTTGGTGGTGGGGTTGCAGTATGAACCGGACTGGCCGGAGCCGGATTGGTCTGAGGAGTATTGGCCCGGGCAGGGCTGGACAGTTCACGAACGTTCTCAGCATTGGGATTCTCAGGCATATTAGTGTGGTCTGCAGGGGCAGGATCTTCAAGGGGAATTGTACGTTCGCCTTCCGGAGGGACAGTTGAGTCCGGATCAGCCGCCGGATCATCAGCAACAGTCTCAGCAGTTGGTTGGTTGGCCTTTGGTTTTTTACTAGGCTTTGGCTTGCTGAAGGAAGTTAGAAAAACAAGTTAGAACTGTGAAGTGCAATCATAAACCGGATAAATTTTAAAGACTTACCCTGGGACAGTTTTCAGGGGTGGAAGTTGCGTTGCAGTTGATTCACCGGAAGAGGATAACGGAGTCTCCTGATAATCAGGGTCAGATGGTTTAAGAGGTTTGCGTATAAGCCCGACCTTGGGATGAAGGAGGGTTGGAGAGAGTATAACCTCAGAGCGGCGCCTCTGAGCCGGAGTAAGAGATATTCCGGATGATTCCACTGCAAGACCGCTATGGCGAGTGGTCCGGCGAAGGGCTTCGTGTTGTTGTTTCTTCAAAAGAAAATTAGGATCCAATTGAGCATAAGGGTGAGAAAACTGATATTTCCGGACTGTCCGACGACTTTTTTGTTTCTGAATCGGAAGAAAGGATAGTTACCTCAACTTCGGCCGGCCTATCTCCTTCAGCCAACTCATGTGAAAAGTTATCATTAAATACAGATATGGGTAAAAATGACGAAGTGGAAAGCCGGATTAATTCATACCTCAGAGTCCGGATCGTCGTCCTCAGCATGAGAACCGGAGCCACCAGCCGCTTTTCTCTTTTTGGAAGCGAAGGTTTTCCGGCGTGGCAGTTTTCCGGCCTTTTCCTGAGGCTTCCTTTTCCAGAAAGGATCGTTGGCCTGTTCAAAAGGTAAAAGATAAATTCAAAGGGCCATTTAAAGGAACGGATTACAGGCATATAAATGAAAGTAAGACATACCGCAGGCAGCTTATTTTTCTTGTAGTATGGAGCCAGACCGGTTTGGCTGCATTCTTCTATAGTGAGGTTAAGCATTTTCTTGGCGGATTCAGTGACTTCTGACTCGGTAAGTTTGTCCTTAGTAAAACGTTGAGGATCATCCGGTTTACCAGAGTATTGGCACATCAAGCTTGAACGCGGGCTCAGAGGAAGGATACTCCAATAGAGCCAGCAGCGCATGAAATCCACGCCGGTTAAGCCATTTGCCATAAAAGCCTTCAGCTTGGAAAGTTGGGAGGCAAACCGGGGCCGCTCTGAAGAGCTGAGGCGCTGTGGCAAGGGGTGGTCCTCCGGAAGACGGTGCTCGCGATAACCCGGCAATGGGTTTTCCCCTTCGGGTGAAGTATCAATACAATAAAACCAAGATTTATTCCAGTCCTTGGGATGTGTGTGCAGAGCGGCATGAGGAAAGACTGCATCTTTCCTTTTCTGAATACTGACTCCGCCTAGTTCCTGATGTGGTCCACTAGTAAATTCAGTCCGCCGGTTTAGATGGAAGAAATCCCAGAACAAGTCAACTGACGGTTCTTCTTGCAAATACACCTCAGAAAACACTTGGAAATCACAGATATTGGAAACAGAGTTGGGACCTATGTCCCGAGGATGAAGCTGGAAGGCAGCAAGTACATCCCGGAAAAACTTCGAACCGGGAGGAGTAAAGCCCCGAGCAATATGGTCAAAGAAGACAATAACCTCCCCCTCTTTGGGAGTAGGAGGACATTCATCTCCAGGAGCCCGCCACTTTAAAACGGATTGAGGACCTGGAGTGCCAATTAACACAGCTGCGGCTAAATCTTCTTCCGTAATAGTGGAAGGAACCCAATTGCAAGAGACAAATTGGTTGACCATGGCAGCAAAAGAGCAAGTGCTGAAAGGATAAAGTGTAAAACCGGGTTATTCGAGTACAGCGTTATAAACCGGAAGATATATGCAAGGATTACGCAATGGTTTAAGCCAGGGACTAATGATATGGATAACCCGGAAATAACAGGGAGCTGTATTGCTACCGGTTCATGACAGCAATAGAGAAAGAGATAAACCGTCGCGTTTGTCTCTAAAATTTTTACAGAACCCGTGCATGACAGTTTAAACCGGAGCATATTTAACAGATCTACAAAGGAGAAGAAACAGGTTTTCACAGACAGCTAAGGTAGAATAGATCTGAGCACAAAAGAAAAAGAAAAACAATGCAAGGATATACGGGAAGAAATACAAGGGTCCTATACGGAGCGGATGAATCTACAGGTTGTGTATAAATGACGAGATCTAAAGCATATAGTAGCGGAATAAAGGCAAGATCTAAGGGCAAGATGTAAAGGTCAAAACTTTTTGCGAACTTGGTGTCTAAGATGAACAAGGTGAAGCTTTCGTTGAGGCTCTAATGGCGGAGATGCGAAAGAGAACCCTAGAGGTTACGGATCTACAAACAGGAAGAAGATGGAGTACCTGAGAAGCGGCGGAGGAGTCTTTTCTGGTCAAGCTCAGGTCGATGCAGCGGCCGGCGAGGACTTGGATTCGGCGGTCGACGGCGGCGGTTCGATTTCGGGCGACAATGGAGTCTTGGGCTCGGGCGATGGAAGAAGAAGAACGAACAGAGGAAGATAAAGAATGGGACAGCGGTATTTATAGAACAAAGGCAGACCCGAAGCGATAGGTGCGGGATTCGAGGAGGCAAAGGATTGGATAAAGATCCTCTGTCACCTCGATTTTTGGAACAACCCTTAAACAAAGCCGATGGACAGCTCGCGGCGTTAAATGCGGAAGTGATGTCACGGTCAGATTAAGTGATTCTCGAGGATGACGTCAGAGCCGGTTTACAAAAATGAGAAGACACAAGGAAGAAAATTGTGCAAGACTGAGAAGATTGATGTGAACAAGTTCAAATCATTCTGGGGCCTAATGTCAGGGATATTACTAGCAGGTATGAACCGGCTAGTGTAAACCGGATTACTAGGAATATCTTTATCATTGTAATATTTAGTAAAGGCTACAGCCCATGAGATCTTAGGGCCCATGTATAGAGTTACGGTTTGTAAACCGCCTGATCATGTAACTTGAGAGATAAGGAAGAAAGAACAGAGACCGAGGCGGACACGAGTATGAGCCGGCCTCGGGGATCTGTAAGCCGGACCGGGCGTCGCCTCTATATAAAGGGACGACCCGGCGACGGTTCAGGGACAAGCAAGAAACAACCCGTCGAGACACAGGCAAGCGATCCACTCCCTGTTCATCGACGCCCAAGCAATACCAAACCGAACTAGACGTAGGCTTTTACCTTCATCGAAGGGGCCGAACTAGTATAAACCCTCTGTGTCCTTTGTGAGTTTCTAACCCCTTCAAGCTAACCCGTGCGATGGTTCCATCATCAAGTCCGTTAAACCGGACATCTGCCGTGTTAATTCCACGACAAAATCCAAACGAGAAAGATACCATAAATAACACAAGCCCGGATCCTCCTAGTAAGAACCACTACTGATCGTCGGGATAAGACACATAGTAATGACCACGCTCTTCATCGAACTCCCAATGAAGCTCCGAACCATCTCCTGCATAGTTTTAAACGGTACCTGCATCTGGTATGTGTTGAATCTGTGAGCCACAGAGGACTCAGCAATCCCGTCCCGGGTATCAAAACTACCACGGCCTTAGGTGTAGAAAGGCCATAAACAAGGGTTGCAGGAAGCACTAAGCACTAGTTTACGAGTTTAGAACAAGATGAGAACAAGTGCCTTCCATCGCCAAGTTGATCAAGAAGTGATCCTAACTACTCACGATCAAACATAACCCCACCGTGTTCACTTCCCGAAGCCCTTCGGAAAGAGACCATCACGGTTACTCACGCAGGTAGTGTAATCATGGATAAGGTGTCAAGTTATCTACAACCGGATATTAACAAATTCCCATCTGCCACATAACCGCGGGCACGGCTTTCGAAAGATCAAACCCTGCAGGGGTGTCCCAACTTAGCCCATCACAAGCTCACGATCCGCGGAGTCGCAACTCCAAAGTGGGAAGACCCGAGTATTCTCGGAATCCCGTGCTCAAGATATTTCGTCAAAGGTAAAACTAATCCAGCAAGACCTCCCGGTGTGCCGACACCCTGATAGTAGCCGCGCGTACCTTATCTCAGGCCACGACCGGATGGGACAAGCTATGGGTGTATACCAGACCTTGAGTTTCCACGAGGTGGCCCTGCAGCACGCCCAGTTTGGACCAACACTCATGAGCAGCACTGGCACGGGTTGTTAATTAAGAACTCAGGTTTGCAACGCCCTATGCAAGTTTTAGTTATTAGGCAAATGTAAAACCAATGTTGGGCCTTGATGGAAAAGCTTTAAACAGAGCAAATTATCAAGGGGGGCCCATAAACCCCAACGTGTTAGGAACGCAAAATCAAGGAACATAACACCGGTTTATCGGTTCCTAGGGTGACATGAGTGGAACAAAACACCAAGCAGAAAGGCTTAGCCTTCCACCCATTACCAATATATAGGTGAATTAGTTTATCATATATTATATATTGTGTTATCCCAACAATAACTTCATCATGGAGCAATCTTCAAAACTTCACCTGCAACTAACAACGCTATAAGAGGGGTTGAGCGATGCGTACTTAGCCAAACAACGGTTTGCTAGGAAGGTGGTTAGAGTGTTTCATGGCAACAATAGGAGGGCTGACAAACAGGAATAGGCATCGAGGCAATATCTAAAGAGCGAGACATCTAGCATAGGCAAAGATGGAAGTGATATCTGGGAATGGTCATCTTGCCTGTTGATTCCCCGGCGGGATCGTAACCTTGCACCTCAAAGTCAACCTCAAAAGGAACCTCAAACTCCGGATCGTCACCGGGCTCTAACCAACACAACAATGCAACACCAGAATGACAATCAATCATCATGCGATGCTCAAACACATGATACATGAATATGATGCATATGGACATGGGTAGGACATGATGCAACTTCTAGGAACAAGAAGAGTGCACAGGCATCATGGCAATGACAAGATCACAACACATGTGGATCACAAGCAAAAGGAACAAAACTAAAATGGCCACAAATGGTTATGTAGATTATTTATACAAGCACCCAACAAGTTTTATAAGTTGTTAAACATGGCAAGGGGTGCATCTAGGACTAACAGCAACATGCTAGCATTTTAAATGGGCCGGAAAGAACAAACAACAATTTCCGGAAACTCCCATATACATATGAATACATTTGGGACAGAACTGATATAGTCATGTTTTAAAGTTGTTAAACATGCAAAACAACGGCACCACATTAATCTACACATTTTTCCACCCCAAATGCATATAAAGTTTGTCAAATTTGGAGTTGTATATATTTAGTTATGATTTTTACAAGTTTAAGCATTTTTAAGCACACAATAATTCAAACAGCTTTTTAAATGTTTTAAACATGGCAACAAACAGCATATTAATATTCTACATGAAAAACTAAGCAGTTTTCATATATAACTTATTTTCATCAGAGGCATATTTTAAAAGATATTAAATATGCAAATTTCATGCAGAAAAAGAAAAAGAAAAACAAAACAGAAAAGAAAAACAAAAAGAAAAGGTCAAACTAACCCAGGCTGGATCTAGCCGCAGCCACTAACCCGTGGGTCCAGAGGCACTGAGGCGTCAACGACGGGTGCGGGTTTGTGTGAATGGCGCGGAGAGGCCGGTAGGTGGGGCCGACCTATGAGCGACACAGGAAATGCAAAAATGGGGGGAAATCCACTGCCCCCGGCAGGATCGAACCCGCGACCTCTTGGTTAACTAACGAAGAGACGAGCCACTGGGCTAGGCGTGTGTTGCTGACAGATAACAGGTGTTTTGCCTTTTGTGTTAACTGAAGAAGCAGACAGCAGAGGGAAACAGAGGACGTCGAAGTTGCCCCAGCGACCCAAACTGGCGGTGGAGGAGTGCGGTCTGTTCCTGGGGGAACTTCGCATCCACGACACGCACTCACAGCACCTAGCGTCGACTACAATGACGACAGCGAGCAACAAACAAAGTGGCGAGGGACCTCGACAAGACAAAAGAGGGGCCTAAACGGAGCGGCAAATGCACTAGCAGCATCTACGCGACACGGCGAACACTACGGGCAACGGCGGAGGAACTAAAGTGGCCGGAACACTCGCCGAAGACGAGGACCGACGGCGACGAGCTCGGGTGCACGGAGAACTACGAGCTAGACGTCACGACGGGAGGGGAAAAGAGCACGGGGAGGTGCGCGCACGTACCACAAGCACGGAGGTGTGCTTGGTTAGCCTGGAGGTGGACGGAGTCGACGGCGGCGACGATCGAACACCCGTGGCTGCCGGAGTTCAAGAAGAGGAAGAAGAAGTCGCAGGCGAGGCGATCGGCTCCGTGTAGTGGACGTAGTCGACGTAGACGACGTCGAGAAAGAAGACCGGCAAGGTTGGCGAGGCAGAGGAGGACGGGAAGCACTCCGGCGACGAGTTCGCGTTCTCAGATGCGCTCGGGATAGCTGCGGAGCGGCGGATCTGGTGGCTCTCAGCTCACCAGGCAGCGGGAGGAGGAAGAGGGAATCCTAGAGGATGGGTTGGACACGGAGAGAGGTTAAAAGGAGGGCCAGAGCCACGACGGTGCGGCGACGGCGTCGGGCTCGCGGTCCCCATGACGTTACGGGAGGAGTAAGAAAAGGTGGGTGAGCTTTCTGGCGCAGACGTTGACGAGCGGGCCCTTCCTGGCCTCGTGGGAGCGAACCAGCGGGGGTAAGCAGGGTCGCGGGTGAGAAAGGGAGAGAGGGACGTGCTCCGGGCTGTGCTGGGCTGCGGGCGCACGCTGGAGCTGGGCCGAGGGGGGAGAACTGGCCCAAGTTGGCTGGGCTGCACTGCTACGGCTGCTGTTGTTTAATTCTTTTTCTTTTCCCATTTTCCTCAGACAGAAAATAAATGAAAAATGACAGGCTCAAGGAAAAGGAATTAGGAGATAAATAAAATATCCCGTGCTCCTGGATTTATGCCCTATTTTATAAAAATGACTTGGGCATTTTTAGAGGTAGAAAAATATAATAAGTTTGAATTTGGGTCAAACTTCTGTCATTTTTGAACCTAACCAAATCTTTTCAAATTAAGGCAAGGCTTTGCAATGTGACTCATGACAGTGAAACTTAGATGTGAGGAGGAGATGAACATTATTGGAAGAGTCTAAGTCACTTGCAAAGATACTTAAAGAATAAGGAAAGAAAAGGAAGGAAAGGAGAAGAAGTGCTAGAAGAGGAATAAGGGGGGTTTAGGGTTAACATGGGCATGGCTTGCCACCACCATAAGAACAAGAAGCACTCTCTTGCCATGTTAGGACAAGGATCAACACATATGCAAGTAAAAGAAATCTAAGATGAACATGATGCCATGGTGATGATGAAGCAATGCATGGATGCATAAGGAAAAAAATAAAATGACAATGCAATAACATAAGAATGCATAATGAAAAAGAACCCCCAAGGAAAGGACAAGGATCAAATTGAAGAAAGCTTTATTGACATATATGGATGGTGTTACACTTGGGGTGTTACATATATACACGCCGGAGGGGGCCTAGGGTTACAAAGGCGACTTGGGAAGAAAGTAATAGCTACAGCCGGACATCATGTCTGCCTTTCTACGTACATAGGAGTTCTGACCGAATACGGGGGAAGGTCTTCTGCTTCTATCTTCGTGGCCCATCAATGCGGCCTAGCTTCATTGACCCGGACGCCTGAGGACCCCCTGAATCCAGGACTCCCTTAGAAGCCCCGGGACTTGCCTTCAAGGACGAGATTGTGTCCGGCTTCATGTCTTCGGTCTTGCAAAGTGAGTCCTTCTAGATGATAGTTTGGCTTCATTTAATATTCTATCCCGTCGATTCCTCGCCGTCGTCACCTTTCCCTCCATGTGTCCAACGAATGTGAACCATTTGGGTATTTTTGCAATTACCCCCTTGACTGTGTAGGAAGGCGCCTATATAAAGAGACTAGATCTCAGATTCCATTCCATTCTATTCCACGCGGAAAAATCCCTAGTGCGTGCAAAAAATCTTCAAATATGGCCGGCGTTCCCAGCTCTTCCTCGCGCCCTCACGGCCCCCAAACGGGCGTTTGGGAAAGTTGCTCCGTATCCGATGCGCATCTGAGAAAGCTTCAAGAGTAGGGATATCTCCCTCCCGAGGATCTAGTCCCCGTCCGGGCCGGATTAACTTCCCTCGACAATCAAGCCCTGGCAGAGAGTTTTCCCAACCCCTCCAGTGGAGAGCGGGTATGTTTTGTCTCCTTCCTTGTAAGAGGCGTAGGATTTCCCATCCACCCCGTCCTTAGGGGGATTCTGGAGTTCTATGGTCTTCAACTGCATGATCTCATGCTGGGGTCTATCATGTACATTGCGGGATTTGTCGCTTTATGCAAACAATTTCTGGGTTGCGAGCCTCATTTTGAGCTGTGGCGGAAGTTCTTCTGCCTTGTCCCTCGCTCTGAGGAGGGATCCATATTTGAGATTGGGGGCGCCGAAGTATGGCGCATAGCAGGGACAGGCTATCTGTCCCGCACTCCAAAGAAAGCATCCGAAGAGTGGCCTTCAGAGTGGTTTTATATCGAGGATCTTGCCTTGCCGGATCCAGTTCGGCAAGGTCTCCCCAAATAATCCAATGCTCCTCCAAAGAAACTTTTCAACTGGCGTCCCTGCAGTCCCACAGAAGGAGAGAGTGCGGAGGTCAGAAGACTGGCCAGCAAGATCAGATTGCTTGCCAGGGCTGTCAATAATCGTAGTGATGGCGATTTCAATAAAGCGATCCGTGCACCCCCTCCAAGCTAGAGGATTTCCTATGTGGCATTATAATGGCCAGAATGATGCGTCACGCTGCTTACGCCTGGGTATGGACAACCCTGCCACTCTAGCCGCCATCCTGGAAGGTCTTTATAAGGGAGACAAGCAAGACATTCTTCGCTTACAGTTTCGGGAGGGTTTCTCTATGTACAATCCTCCTGACTGGGTGAGTGATAACCCTCAACCGTAAGGGATCGAGATAGTCTTCGGGGGTAAGAATAACCCAATTTATTGATTCGACACACGGGGAGCCAAAGAGTATTTATAAGCTTTGACAGTTGAGTTGTCAATTCAACCGCACCTGAAATATACTTACTTGCAACAAAAGATAAGTGGTAACAGTGATATGATAGTGATAATAGTGATACTAAAAGTAAACAGCAAAAGTAAATAGCAAGAGTAAATAGCAAAAGTAGCGACTAGTAACCAGCAAGATTTAAAACATTGTAGGCTAGGGAGGCGGATGGTTGGGCGCTGCATGGATGAGATATATCATGATTCTAACTCGGGGCACGGCACACGGAAAAGTAATGATCATCTAGGTAAATATCAAACATTAGGCATGTATCCCGTAGGTAGTTGTACGTGCTTGCAATAAGAACTTGCACAACATCTTTTGTCCTACCATCCCGCTATGAACGGGGCTAAAAGGAACTTATGGAGATTAAGGTGCTCCTGTCAAAGAGCACCGGAACAAAGCAATGAACTCAATGGATACATGTAATCCTCAAACTATGGACCATCCCCTTTGGTGTCCCAAGCTGTCACTTTTGGGATCGCCGGTTCCGAACCGTAATAGGTGCTAACAACTCATAGGTAGGATCACGAACACAAATATATTCATGCAAGCACATATGGTTCAGATCTGAAATCATGGCACTCGGGCCCTATGTGTCAAGCATTAAGAATAACAAGTTGAAGCAAAGATGATAAACACCATAGTAGATGATAGGCAACATGCCCCCAACGATCTGACAAACTATTACATGATCTAACTCATCCAATCCCTACCATCCCCTTCGCCTACAGCAGGGGATTACTCACACATGGAAGGAGAAGTCATGGAGGGATGATGGAGTGCTGATGAGGATGACGATGGTGACGATCTCCCCTCTCCGGAGGCCAATTCAGCCTCCCGAAGAAGAACAGAGGGTGGCGGCGGCTCCACGATGAAAACTGGGAAAAGAACTTCTGATCTGGGATTTCTCCGTCACGGGTAAAAATACGAGTCAAAGTAGGGCACCAGGGGAGGTGGGGCCCACCCAGGCGACCCCCCGGCGCGGCCAGGGGGTGGGCCGCGCCACCAGGGCGCCTGGGCACCCCCTGGCCCCCCTTTGGTCCCTCTTCTGGCTCTGGGTTCCTTCGGGTGCGTGGATTTTCTGTGATTTTTCGTGGAATTTTCTGAGATGCTTAAAAATCCGTTTTCCTGCACACAATAAAACCATACAGGCAGCTCTGCTGAAAACAGCGTCAGTCCGGGTTAGTTTAGTTCAAATCATGCAAGAATGAGGTCAAAACAATATCAAAAGTGTTTGGAAAAGTAGATACGTTTGAGACGTGTCAACTCCCCCAAGCTTAGCATATTGCTTGTCCTCAAGCAATTCAGTTCAACGAACTGGACGCGACAAAAAAAACTTTGACAAACTCTTTTGCTTCATTAGATGTATATAAGCATGTACTACGAAAAGAGTCTAACAAGTATTGAAACAGTACTATGAGGACAATGCAAGGAGCAATCCTTCTTTCAAGTGACCAATCACAAATACTTAAAAGTAAATAATATATTACTGAAAATCAAGACAAGATTACATTGCACATAGCTTGAGCATATTAGGGTGGTATCTTGCTAGCCTCCATGAGTGAAGCAAAACATAAATGCAGAAACTCCTCCAGAGTTTTAAAGGAGACTAGAACTAAGAATTTCAGAATAAATCATATCACAAGCATGCAGAAGACAATGTAATACTTTGGGACAATGCACATTACACTCAGAATGACAATTATGCTCTCCTAGTTGGTGCTTTGAAGAAAGAAGGTGGAGACTCTCGAACCGTGGCTTTTGATGGCGAGGTTGAAAACCCGTGGTCGGAAACAAAAACTAAACATGTACCAGAGCTCTTGGTTTCTAAAAACAGAGGTAAAGATGTTCTTGAGAGGTGCATATTTCGTCAACGAATGCTAGCAGATAACTCAATCACTTCTTGAGCTGGACAAGTCTCGAGGAACGGCTCCCGCATGAGGACGATCACATCCTCTTAATCTCCTTTGTTTATCACTGCCAAAGTTTTCTGATTTCTTATGAACAAAGCATGAAGGAGGGTTTGTTTGTTGTATTATCTTTTATGAGCCGGGCGCACTCTATGCCAGTTCCTTCTCGTATTATGGGTCTGCACATTAGACATGCAATCCCGGGGTGAAACTTGTCCAACTTAAAAAGACCATGAATTAACTACTACTTCCTCATGAGCTAAAACATAGGCACAAAAAGAGAAACGCTTTTGATTAATTTCGAGATGGTACATGAAAGTCTTCGTTAGGAATGGCAGGTAAATACCATGTATAGGAAGGTATGGTGGACTCATATGGCATAACTGGGTTAAAGGATTTTGGATGCACAAGCAGTCAGTCCGCTTAGTACAGGTGGAGGTTAGCAAAAGACTGGGAAGCGACCAACTAGAGAGCAATAACGGCCATAATCATGCAGAGCGACAAAGCAACATTGAATCGTGCATGAAAGTGATATAACTATTCTGAAACTCAAAGATCATCAAGGCAGAGCAGACTTTTTAGTCTTAAACATGTGTAAGCATCTGCCAAGTCAATCCAAAAATTCTCCAAAGGGAAATACCACCTTAGTATACCAGACTATGAACAGTGCAATGCATGTAAATCATTTCAATAACACATTATATACTCTAGCTATTCGAGACTAGCCACAAGGAAAGCATGAACCACTGGAAGAGCATTGTAAACATAGCACTATGTCGCTACAAGCTGGTCTCTAGATCATAAGTACAGGCATATGTACAAAAGTAGAAACAAGAAGAGTTCATACCGGTCTTCCTTGTTGCTTCCCTTCAGTCGATCTTCGTCATTACTGCTTGTCACTTGCACGATCGAACGTAGGAAATATAATTAAATGCCATCACGGACTCGAGCTGAACTCTGAAAACAAAGCAAACTAAAGAGAAAAGGAAATCTTTTTGGATTATTTCAAAGGTTGAACGAAAGCAAAAGAAAGAGAAAATCTTTTTGTTGTTTTTGCAAAGAGAGAAATAAAGAAGAACGGGCAAAAACTACGAAAAGATCAAAGCGAATAAAACGGATAATACAATGGAAAAGTGAGAGGGGCACGTACTCCCCCAAGCTTAGGCTTTTGGCCTAAGTTGGTAGCAGCTACTGCCCCCAGGAGCCTCCTACTCCGGGGGAACAGTGGTGAGTCCAAGGGTCGTAGAAGGATGCCGGCGCGTACACCGAACTCCTCGGAGTCTCCCACGAGGAAGGCTCCGTACGCCAAACAGAGGAAGACCTTTCACCAAACTCGGTGGCAGTTTCTCCCTGAAAAGGTGGTAACTCACCGTGCTCCTCCTCGTCGGGCACAACCCCCTCCATGGGGTTATGAAACTGATACTGGACCATGAACTCATCGAACTGGATAACATCAAAGGACCATCCGTTCCTGCGAGAAAAATCAAACAAAAGGGGTGCAGGTAGACGGATCTCGCATTCCGCGGTAGTTCCGAAACGCAAGATATAAACAATATTATCAAGCTCAGAAGCCATGGTAACAAACTTATGCCTTTTCATAGCAGCAAGATCAAAGCTTAAATAAGTAAAAGGATTATCATCAGGGTGTGGGGTGCCTCCAAGATGTTCTAAGATAAGTATGGCATAAATGCCACCATATAAGTCTCCCTTGTTACCGTTCATAGCAAGGCGTCGAGCAATTAAGGCACCCAGATTACAATCAGACCTCCCTGAGAGGGCTGCTGCCAGGATAGCAATATCCGGAGCAGAAATGTTGCTCGTGTTGTCACGGGCTAACACCCCTCTAGCAACATAATATGCAAAATACCTAAGGTGAGGAAATAAGATGCTGGAGATCTTCGACCGATGAATATCCCTCGTACCCATGCTGCAGAGAGAGTTGATGACGGTTTTCAGCTCGGAGGGCTGAGTGGCCATCCTAGCCGTCCTCCCAACATTCGGCACACCTATTACTTCACAAAACTTTCCCAAAGTCATGGTGATAAGATCATTGTAAATTTTAAACTCAATAGCACCTGAATCAGGATTATATCTAAAACTGTTAATGAAACTGGAGGTGAGTTTTTGATACTGAGTAACACGGCACGTGACGAGCCGTGTCAGACCTGCATTAGCACAAAGATTATAAAACTCATCCTTGATTCCCGCAGCTTCAAGGAATTCATCACATGGAAACGTCATCGCACGTGCTGGACTTGTGTCTTCCAACAACTCCAGGGGCACATGATCTTCATTATAGCTTACCCTAGCAGTCGAGGGTGAAGCTGCGGCTCTAGTAACTCGATCGGAGTGTGCGGGCCTCCTCTTCTCAAGCCACCCTTTTGCCCTTCCTAACAAACTCATTTCTGAATTTTTTTGACAATTTACAAAAACGAGGATTAAAACAAGGTGAGTTAAGGCAAACTACTCAACTCACTTGCCCAAGGCATAAACTTGCATCAAAACTTGGAAAATAACTTTCTACACATGCATGCAAGCTCATCTATACAGCACCAAGAACTACTAAATACTCACAAATGAAGCCACCAATCAGAAATCTAATTGGAGGGGTGGAGGAGTCACATACCAGGGAGTATTTGTTCAAAATCTCAGCTCAAATGGTGGGCTGTAGAGAGAGATCGAAGAATCGCCTCCAAGAACAGCAAGAACACAAGAACAAGTGGAGAACTCGTGTTTTTGGAGAGAAAGAGAAAGGGAGGAAGAAGACATACCTGGAGGGGGGCCTCGTGGGCCCCAGGCGCCCTGTGGGCGCGGTCAGGGGGCAGGCCGCGCCAGCTGGCCGCCTGGGCCACTGGTGGGTCCCCCTGGCTGGCCCCAGGTCCCTCTGGGTCTCTCCCGACGTGGAAATTTTTATTTTAATTTTTCTGGAATTTTTCTGAAAACTTCACTGTTGAAAATTTTTCGAAGTTCAAAAAGCTGCGAAACTCTCTGAAAACTTGAAGCAGTTAGTAGTATTGTGAAGCTCCAAAACATAAATACTGGGTACAACAAGTAGAACAAAAACTAAAAACAAATGAAAACATAACAAGCTCAACTTTTTATCTATATAAAACATGTTTACTAGTAAGGTTGATCAAGTCTTACCAACAAACAGGCGGTATATAGAGCAACAAGTCTCACCTCTTACGAAGTAATCACTGAACCCTTACTTTGATGGACATTGTCCTCACCATGATAGTTTTGTATTTGTGAGGCACATGTAGTGGACAGTCCCATTCTCCAATCTTCACGGTCTCGATATTTTCTATAGAGTTGAGGCCATGCCTCCTGTCGGTCTTCTTTGGAAAATATACCGTGTGTTCTTTATCATTCACATGGAAGGTAACCTTCCCTTTATTGCAATCAATAATAGCACCTGCGGTGTTAAGAAAAGGTCTACCAAGAATAATGGACATGCTCCCATCCTCGGGCATGTCAAGCACAACAAAATCAGTAAGAATCAAACAATTAGCAATTTCTACGGGAACATCCTCACAAATACCTATCGGAACGGCGGTTGACTTGTCAGCCATCTGAAGAGAGATATATGTAGGAATTAGTTTCTCTAAACAAAGCCTCTTATAAAGAAAGAGAGGCATAACACTCACTCCTGCTCCAAGATCACATAAAGCAGTTTTGACATAATTATTCATTATGGAGCAAGGAATGGTGGGTATACCTGGATCACCGAGCTTCTCAGGAATCTTGCCACTGAAAGAGTAGTTAGCAAGCATAGTAGATATTGCTTCATTAGGAACTTTTCTTTTATTAGTGACAATATCTTTCATATATTTTGAATAAGGAGGTAACTTAATAGCATCAGTCAAAGGGATTTGAAGAAAAAGAGGTTTAATCCACTCACAAAACTTATTGTAATGCTCTTCTTCTTTAGATTTGATGAACTTACCTGGAAAGGGCATGGGTTTCTGTACCCATGGTTCTCTTTCCTTCCCATGTTTTCTTGCGATGAAGTCTTCTTTAGTCTACCTCTTACGTTTGTCAGGTGCTTCTTCTTCTCGAACTTCAGGCGGATCATTCTTCTCATTATCCTTACCTTCAAGTTCAGCACCGTCTTCAGTCTCAGCATCGGAGATAGATACACTGTTGGGATCAACAGCTGGCTCTTCATCTGTAATAGGATCATTAGAATTGTCAGTCTCCTTATGTTTCTTCTTCTTCTTTGGAGAGCCAACAATTTCTTCTTCCTGCATTTGAGAATCTTGCTCGATTCTCCTCGGAATCCCCTCTGGATAGAGAGGATCTTGAGTGCTAGTTCCTCCTCGGGTCTTAATCCCGAAAGCCTGCAAATCATCTTGTTTGGCATTGTTAGCAAGCAAATCTTTTTGCACCTTAGAAATTTGGTCAAGCTGAGTTTGAACCATATGAAATTGTTTCACAAGACATTGGACATCATTAACCGTTCTACCTAGAACATCAAGCAAACTTTTGATAGCAAGGGAATTATCATGCAACTGACTTTGTATCCTCTCATTAAAATGATTTTGTTTCATAATAAAATTATCAAACTCATCTAAACATTGATCAGGAGGCTTACCACGAGGGATGTCACTTGCGTTGAAATCTAAAAGAGAGTGTACCTCTACCATGGGAGGGTGAGTGGTAGGCTCACACAGCTTCTCAATAGGGGGTAGATTCTTCACGTCTTCAGCTTTAATACCTTTCTCTTTAATAGACTTCTTTGCTTCTCGCATATCTTCGGGGCTTAGAACAAACATGCCCCTCTTCTTTGGTGGTGGAGGTGGTTCAGGGACGGACCAATCTTCATGGTTTTTGGCAATCCTGCCCATCAAATCTTCTGCATCTTTCGGCGTCCTTTTCCTGAAAACACAACCAGCACAACTGTCCAAATAGGACCTGGATTCATCAGTTAGACCAGCATAGAATATATCGATTAATTCGTCCTTAGGGACTTCATGTCCTGGTCTAGCCCGAATCAGACCGCAGTACCTCCCCCAAGCTTTAGGGAGGGACTCATCCTGCAACTGTTTAAAGTTATAAATTCTTTGTAAAGCAGCATGTTGCATGTGAGCAGGAAAGTACTTATCAACAAAAGAGTGAGCTAAGTCTTGAGGACTCTTAATGGAACCGCATGGGAGTGAATCATACTATGCTTTAGCACCTTCCTTCAAGGAGAAAGGAAGAAGCTTCGTCACATAAAAGTATCGTATCTTCTCATCTGTGGTAAACAGGCCACCCAACTCACCGAGTTTAGTCAGGTGTGCAATAGCATCATCATTTTCTCTGCCATAAAAGGGGTCAGCTTCAACCATAGGTATAAGTGAAAGATCAACAGAGAAATCATAATCAGGATCATCAATGCATATAGGAGATGTAGCAAATTCAGGATCAGGAACGGTTTTGTTCTTCAAAGAGTGTTTTTCGAACAGCTTCTTAATAACTTCAGGGTCAGAGCCGGAAAACTCTGTCAGTTCCCTGCATAAATCTTCATCAAGCATATAGTAATCATCATCAAGGAGCCTCTCCTTGAGTTTACTCAAATCAGGATAATCATAAGTTTCACCAATAGGGTAGCAAGTAACAGGAATTTCAATTCCAGACTTTTTAGCAGCAGCAGCAATTTGTTTCTCAAGAGCATAACCAAGGGAACTAATATCATCAACGGTAGTAGAGGCATCATCAAAAGTATCGGACATAGTAACAGATTCAGTAGGAGCATCATGTGGTGGTGGTGAGGCAAACTTACTCATAACAGAAGGTGAATCAAGTGTAGCACTAGTGCTCAGAACAGTACCTCTTCTTGTAGTGGATAGTAAGATCGGAACCTTGGGGTCTCCTTTCTTACCCATAGCGGATGAAGCGCAGCTGGTAGGATACTCCAAGTAGACTTGTAAATATTGCTATGCTCCCCGGCAACGGCGCCAGAAAACGGTACTTGATAACCCTCAACCGTAAGGGATCGAGATAGTCTTCGCGGGTAAGAATAACCCAATTTATTGATTCGACACACGGGGAGCCAAAGAATATTTATAAGCTTTGACAGTTGAGTTGTCAATTCAACCGCACCTGAAATATACTTACTTGCAACAAAAGATAAGTGGTAACAGTGATATGATAGTGATAATAGTGATACTAAAAGTAAACAGCAAAAGTAAATAGCAAAGTAAATAGCAAAAGTAGCGACTAGTAACCAACCAGATTTAAAACACTGTAGGCTAGGGAGACGGATGGTTGGGCGCTGCATGGATGAGATATATCATGATTATAACTTGGGGCACGGCACACGGAAAAGTAATGATCATCTAGGTAAATATCAAACATTAGGCATGTATCCCGTAGGTAGTTGTACGTGCTTGCAATAAGAACTTGCACAACATCTTTTGTCCTACCATCCCGCTACGAACGGGGCCAAAAGGAACTTATGGAGATTAAGGTGCTCCTTTCAAAGAGCACCGGAACAAAGCAATGAACTCAATGGATACATGTAATCCTCAAACTACGGACCATCCCCTTTGGTGTCCCAAGCTGTCACTTTTGGGATCGCCGGTTCCGAACCGTAATAGGTGCTAACAACTCATAGGTAGGATCACGAACACAAATATATTCATGCAAACACATATGGTTCAGATCTGAAATCATGGCACTCGGGCCCTATGTGTCAAGCATTAAGAATAACAAGTTGAAGCAAAGATGATAAACACCATAGTAGATGATATGCAACATGCCCCCAACGATCTGACAAACTATTACATGATCTAACTCATCCAATCCCTACCATCCCCTTCGCCTACAGCAGGGGATTACTCACACATGGAAGGAGAAGTCATGGAGGGATGATGGAGTGCTGATGATGATGACGATGGCGACGATCTCCCCTCTCCGGAGGCCAATTCAGCCTCCAGATTAGCCCTCCCGAAGAAGAACAGAGGGTGGCGGCGGCTCCGCGACAAAAACTGGGAAAAAAACTTCTGATCTGCGATTTCTCCATCACGGGTAAAAATACGAGTCAAAGTAGGGCACCAGGGGAGGTGGGGCCCACCTAGGCGACCCCCCGGCGTGGCCAGGGGGTGGGCCGCGCCACCAGGGCGCCTGGGCACCCCCTGGCCCCCCTCTGGTCCCTCTTCTGGCTCTGGGTTCCTTCGGGTGCGTGGATTTTCTGTGATTTATCGTGGAATTTTCTGAGCTGCTTAAAAATCCGTTTTCCTGCACACAATAAAACCATACAGGCAGCTCTGCTGAAAACAGCGTCAGTCCGGGTTAGTTTAGTTCAAATCATGCAAGAATGAGGTCAAAACAATATCAAAAGTGTTTGGAAAAGTAGATACGTTTGAGACATATCAGTGAGTCTTTCTCTTGACCGCTATTGTCGCCCGTTTTACATTGTATGATGTATTGACCGAACCGAATTTGGTTACACCCTAATACGAGTGGAGGAAGGTGGTCGAGGGGATTAATAGTCCTGCCCCACAGCCAGAGGGCCATTTCCGAAATGCAGGCCCTGGATACAATGAAGATCCGGACATAGGCATAGAGCTAGAAGATGGAGTCTTCTATCAAGCCAGCCGTGACGGCGCCGTGGTGGCTATCATACCCGATTATCCCGGCCTCATTCCTTCCTCTCACGTAAGTACCCAGGACATACCTCTTTAAAGAGAAGATTCCCAGCACACCTTACCCATCGCGCTTTTTCATGCTCAAAAGGGGCGGCGTTCCTCACGTCGAATTGTGCAAAGACCGTCATCCCAAAGGGCAACGCCTGCATCGAGTGAGGCCTTGAAGCGAAAGAGGACCGTGAAAACCACCGAACCTTCGAAGAGGTATGTTTGTTTTAACATATACTGGGTGGTGAAGCTGGTATTACAACTTTCTACTTTGTTTTTCCTTTTAGGAGGAACATACACCAGACTGTTTCGGGAAATCCTGCAGTTCAAGCTCCGACCAATCCGGCATCTGGCCATCTACGAGGACAAGGGTCAATGCAGATGCAGCGCCGGATTGTCCTCTTCGAGAGGATTCAGACGAAATGGCTGTCACTAATTCCGAAGCGGAGGTCGCGATGGTTCACCAACGGCGAAAAGCATCCATGTGTGACCCAGCCTTTTCTGAGGAGGCATTTAACGCCCTCAATTCTGCGGATGCTTATATCCGAGCCGCTCAAGACGGACTCGCTGGAGCCACTCACCAGCTTTACAAGGATATGCGGGTAAGTGATAATTTTAGTGTTCCCATGCTAGTAGCCTCCAAGACTTAAAGCAGTTGGTCCAACTGATTTGAGGATCGTTGTGTTTTGCAGGTGCTCCAGGAAAAGAATAACATTCTATCCAAGGAGATGGAAGAATGCCGGGCCCAGCTGACGACTGTCACCACCGAATTGTACAATTCGAAGAAATCCTGGAAAGGATATTGATGGTAAGAACAATAGTGTCTGGACATTATGATATTTGTGCCGATCAATAGTCTCTAAGTACATATTGGTTAAAATGCAGCAACAGGGCCGGCCGACCAATGGGAGAAGAAGCTAAGGGCTGCTCTGGTGGATAAAAAATATGTCAAAGATGAAACGGTCGCTGGGAAACACGTATTGACACAAGCCATACATAAAAGAAACCAAGCGCAGGATGAAATGTCAGGCTAGAACAGGAGCTAAAGGACGTAAGAGCCCAACTCTCAGATGCCTTGGAAGAGAACCGGAAGCTTAAAGGTGGCATATTCACTATGTCCGTAAACCTAGCTCTCCTTATAGTCCCTTATTTTCAACATTCTTCGTAAAATTATTCCTGCAGGTTTGTTAACTGGGCAGCCCGAAGGGGAAGTTTCCGGTTTTCAGGGCGATGTGCTGCAAGAGCTTTCTCGAGTATACGAGCGAGCTCTGAAGGACATGAAGAATATGGCCAAGGCTTTATGGTCGGACGATTCCCCTCCTGAAACTATGGAGGACTTGGCAGACTTGTTCAAATGGGCTCCACGCCGCTTTGAACTGTGGAAAGCGTTGGCATGTCGCATGGGTGCTCGAGAAGCCTGGGCTATGGTGAAGACACGCTACACCAGCCTTGATCCGAATCGTATGGCCTGCGTGGGACCTCTAGGCTCGGATGGACAAGAAATTCCCGTGAGCTTGGTATATGACCAAGTGAAGATAGCTGCCAAGTTTTCCCAATAGGATTGTAAACTAGACAGCCTTGTAGAGGGAATAGAGAAAGAGTAGTCGTTTGATCCGATGTATCGGTGTACTTTAACATCAAACTTATCTCCGGCCGAATCATGGTCGACCTTCCGCTTTAACCTCCATAAACCCAACGGCTGGAGTGTTTCCGAATACTATACATGTGGTAAACATGTGGTATGTTCGGAAACCAGGCAATCTGGTCATAATTGCTTGAACAGACAAGCTGTGTTTGGGGAGTTATGTTATATTACTTTTTAACATAAGAAACATCTTCCAGCGAGAATAGTTCCGTTAAGGGTTCTTTTCCCTGGGTCAGCATGCGTACCTATGCATGCCTAGGATTTTGATCATGTCAAAAGGATTATAGGATGCCATATCCTATGATAGTTTAGAATGTATGCATTAAAATCAATATGTCGTGTATCCACCGACCAATTATTCCCTTAAGAACGCTAGCTTTCGGCTTCACCCAGTCTAAGGTACAGGTCCGGATTACCCGGTTGTAGCAATCGCAGAGGTGCTCAATTTACACCCTAGCGGAACAATCGGGAACGTAGGGGTAAGCACAGGAGCCATGCAACCCATCTTGGCCAAAACTTAAGTCATATTGGCGCATATAATAGTGAGGAAGGACTATAAAGACAGACGACATTATAAGCAAGAAGCTTTTTGATACGGGCTTCTTCAAAGAAGCCCCCAAGTATATTTGAGGTAGATATATTCAAAGATGTGCTATCATGTGGTAGTTCGGGTGAGCTGAATACTTACCAATGAAAGGAAAAATAAAAAAGGAAGAGGAGAAAAATAAAAATACAAAATAAAACCTAACTTAAAAGGAGCAAAAAAATGCTACCGAACTATCCATAGAATCATCGGAGCCTGGCAGCGTTCCACGGGTTCGGTTCCAGGCGGTTGTCTTGCGCATTCCGAAGGCGATAGGTTCCACCGGTGAGTACTTCGTCTATAATGAAGGGGCCCTCCCATTTTGGTTTGAGCTTGTCCTTTTTCTTCTCCGGGAGGCGTAAGATAAGTTCGTCGACATTGTATGTCTTAGCCCGCACTTCTCTGCTCAGGTATCGCCTGGCCTGTTGTTGATAAAATGCGGAACGAGCCTGCGCTGTATCGCGCTCCTCTTCAAGTCCATCTAGGTCATCCTGCGAATCTAGCTCGGCTTCTCGCTCTTCATACATGCGCACTCGAGGTGAGTCATGAATAATGTCGCAAGGCAGGACAGCCTCTGCGTCGTACACCATGAAAAAGGGGGTGTATCCGGTCGTGTGATTAGGTGTGGTCCGCAGCCCCCAGAGTACGGAGTCAAGCTCCTCAACCCAATGTTTATCAGACTCCCGTACGGAGCGCACTAGTCGGGATTTAATGCCACTCATTATCAGACCAATGGCTCTTTCGACTTGACCGTTCGTTTGAGGATGGTACACGGAAGCGTAATCAAGTTTAATGCCTAACTTTGTGCACCAGTTTTTTACCTCATGAGTTGTAAAATTGGAGGCATTATCTGTGATAATACTGTGCGGGACACCATAACGGTGTACCACACGGGATATAAAATCTATCATCGGCCCTGCCTCAGCTGGTTTTACTGGCTTGGCTTCTATCCATTTAGTGAATTTATCCAGCATCACCAGCAAATATTTCTTTTTATGGCTTCCCCCTTTAAGAGGTCTGACCATATCAAGCCCCCAGACCGCGAAAGGCCAAGTAATGGGGATGGTTCTCAAGGCGGTGGGAGGCATGTGACTTTGATTTGCAAAGAGCTAGCAGCCAACGCAATGTTGGACTAAGGACTGGGCATCTGGTTGGGCGGTTGGCCAGAAAAAGCTAGCTCGAAAAGCTTTGCTTACGAGCGCCCGGGCTGCGGCATGATGGCCGCCTATTCCAACATGTATTTCAGTGAGAAGTTGTCGTCCCTCCTCTTCGGAGATGCACCTTTGGAGAACACCAGTAGTGATTTTCTTATATAGTTCACCTTCATGGACTTTGTAGGCTTTAGAACGCCCAATTATGCAGCGGGCCTCATTTTGGTCATCGGGGAGCTCCTGCCTATTAAGGTAAGCTAAGAAGGGATCTGTCCAGGGGGCTATGATAGCCATGATCTCATGAGCCGAAGAATTTATCTCCATGTCTGAGTCCTTGATGACGTCTAGTGTAAGTTCGGCTTGGGGTTTGTTCGGATCCGGATTATTATTGCCGCTCTCGTCCTGCCATGTTACTGATGGCTTAAACAGCCTTCCACGAAGGTGTTAAGCAGGACTTGGTCGTGTTTAGCGCCCATACGTGAGAGTATATCCGCCGCCTGGTTATTATCCCGGGCTACATGGTGGAATTCCAACCCCTCAAATCGAGCCGATATTTTCAATATGGCATTGCGATAAGCTGCCATCTTTGAATCCTTCACATCAAAATCTCTGTTTATTTGAGAGATAGCGAGGTTTGAGTCTGCACGTACGTCGAGGTGTTGTATGCCCATGGATATAGCTAGGCGGAGGCCATGCAATAGTGCCTCGTATTCGGCTGCATTGTTCGAGTCCATGTAAATGATTTGTAGTACGTACCGGACTATATCCCCTGTTGGAGATATCAAGATGACGCCAGCCCCCAATCCGGCTAGCATTTTGGAACCGTCGAAGTACATTGTCCAGTGGGAATATGAGCCGTAATCTTTAGGGAGTTTAGCTTCGATCCGTTCTGTGACGAAGTCAGCCAACACCTGCGATTTAATAGTCCGGCGTGGCTTATATGATATTTCAAACGGTAAGAGCTCGATGGCCCATTTAGCTATGCATCCAGTGGTGTCTTTATTGTTAATAATATCGTTAAGTGGTACTTCGGATGCCACTGTGATCGAACACTCTTGAAAGTAGTATCGAAGTTTCCGAGATGACATGAAGACCGCATAGGCAATTTTCTGATAGTTGGGGTACCGTGATTTGCATGGTGTGAGAACCTCGGATACATAGTATACGGGTTTTGAACGGGGAACTTATGTCCCTCTTCGGCTCGTTCAACAACGAGCACGGCACTCACTACCTGGTGAGTGGCTGATATGTACATCAACATTCGTTCGCCAACACCCGGGGCGGCTAGGATTGGGTTGCTTGCTAGTAGAGTTTTTATTTCTTCCAATCCAGTTGTGGCTGCATCTATCCATTCAAAATTGTCAGTGCGTCGTAGCAATCTATAAAGTGGCAATGCTTTCTCTCCTAACCTGGAGATGAAGCGGCTCAAGGCCGCTATGCAGCCTGCTAGTTTTTGCACTTGTTTGAGGTCGGTTCGCGTTTTGAGCTCTAACAAGGCCGAATTTTAGTTGGGTTAGCTTCGATTCCTCTATGGGATATAATGAACCCTAATAGCTTTCCGGTCGGAACGCCGAAGACGCATTTTTCGGATTAAGCCTTATGTCATATGCTCTAAGGTTATCAAATGTAAGGCGGAGATCATCCACCAATATTTCGATGTTTGGTCTTAACGACAACGTCATCAACATATGCCTCCACTGTCTTGCCAATTTGTTTTTCTAAGCATGTTTGAATCATGCGTTGATATGTGGCACCAGCGTTTTTTAGTCTGAAGGGCATAGTGTTGAAACAGAAAGGACCGTACGGGGTGATAAATGCCATTGCGGCCTGATCGGATTCCTTCATCTTTATTTGATGGTACCCGGAGTAAGCATCAAGGAAACACCAATGAGTCATGTCCGGCCGTTGCATCGATAATTTGATCGATGCGGGGCAGGGGAAAGGGATCCTTAGGGCAAGCCTTATTTAGGTCTGTAAAGTCGACACATAGGCGCCAGGATTTATCCTTCTTCGGTACCAAGACTAAGTTGGCTAGCCAATCCGGATGTTTAATTTGTCTGATGAATCCAGCTTCTAATAGCTTGTCTAGCTCCTCTCCCATTGCTTGTCTTTTGGGTTCGGAGAATCGTCGCAGTGAGTGCTTGACAGGTTTGAACACTTTGGTAGTGTTGAGGCTGTGTTCGGCTAGCCTGGGTGGGATTCCTGGCATATCTGAAGGGTGCCAGGTGAATATTTCCCAATTTGCACGAAGAAAGGCGCATAACGCGCTATCTACCGTCGGATCCAGCTGTGCCCTAATAGATGTTGTTTTATTAGGGTCCGTTGGGTGCACTTGGAATTTTACAATTTCATCTGCTGGCTTGAAGGAGGTAGATTTTGATCCTTTGGCAAGGATGACATCGTCCCTGTCCACCGTGGACCGTAAGGTGGTTAGTTGCTCGCCGCAAAGGACTTCGGATAACGCCTCCAGGGCTAAGGGTGCCGTTTTGTTTTCGGCGCGGAGTGATCTGTCCGGATCACTTCTTACTGTGATTACTCCATTGGGCACTGGCATTTTAAGCTTCATGTACCCATAATGGGGTATGGCTTGAAAGCATGAAAAAGCGTCCCGTCCTAAAAGGGCGTGATATCCGCTATTGAAGGGAATAATGTGGAAGAGCAGTTCCTCCAACCTGTAATTATCGGATGTGCCGAATATGACATCGAACTTAATCCTTCCCGAACACCGGGCTTCCCGGCTGGGAATAATTCCCCTAGAGGTTGTGTTAGTGTGCTCAATGTGGGATTTGTCAATCTACATTTTTGCAAGCGTTTCCTCGTATATGGGGTTGAGTCCGCTTCCTCCGTCCATAAGTACTTTAGTGAGGCGAAAGCCATCCACTATTGGATCTAGTACAAGAGTTACTGTTGCTCGGACCGACCGGGCTCGAGGTGCGTCTTTGGTAGAAAAGCTTATTGTCGTATCGCTCCATGGGCTTGCAGAGCTAATTTGATAGACCTCGGCAAGTTCGCAATTTGCTCTCTTGCGGCGGTTCTTTGAGGAGAACGTCTTCAAGTCAGTGAAGACGCCAACGTCCTTATCCCCTAATACTGCGGTGGCGAGGATTGCTGTACCTCTATTTTCTACCTGCCAGAGTACCCAACATGACCTAAGGCAGTGGTTTGGGATATTGTCCGGGGCTGCATGTATTTGGCAAGGTTTATCGAGCAGTTCGTCCAGTACGGACCTGCGTCCTGTATAAGGTTTGTTCTTCTTGCCAATAGGCACATTATCGGATGACCTACTATGGTATGTCCGTTTGGCCTAAACAATGTGTTGTTCGAATATGGATTGTTCCATACGTGTATTCTGGGCTTTCCAAGTGTTCTCCATTGCGTAGCACTTTCGTACTAAGTGCGACAGGTCTGTAAAATTCGGAACACGACGTCGATTGAGGGCGTTCAAAACTCCCTCATCCATACAGTTGCGGTGAAATAAGTTGACCGCATCATCGTCGCAGTAGTCCTTAAGTTTATTCTTGACAAGTAGGAATCTGGCCCAAAAGTGGTTGACCGTCTCCTCGGGCTGCTGTTGTATGTTCGCGAGATCATTCATGTCCGAGGATCCGGATTTACTTCGAGAGTTTTTCCCAGGGTGGGTGGGTGTTGGTAATTTGAAATCCCGACCCAACGTGATATTCAGGGTTTTCACAACCTCTGGTGTGGATGATCTGGGGTCGGCAGGATCTGATCGTTCCGTGGGCCCAGCGTTAATCCCAGAGCTCGAAAAACACAAGGTGCCACCCGACAGGGGTGTGTTCGGCTCAATGGGTTCGGAGATCCGAACAATGACGGTCTCCATCTCAAGAGGGGGAGTATCTTTGGCTCCGTCCTAGACTGCTTCCACCAGATGAGTGACCGGGATGGGATCAGCCTCATCCTGACCGGATTTAGGTCCGATCTGATCTCCTGACGATGAAAGCCCCAGGGCGGTGATGCGATCCAGCAGCTCATTTAAGGTCGAGAGATATGCCGTGGTTGCATCATCGGAGTGGCCGGAGTCAACATAAAGGTGATGCTCGATGATCGCAGGGAGTGCGGCTAGCCCGGATGCCACGTGGGAGCATACAGCGAATCCGCCGAGCTAGAGAACCTGGCCAGCGGCCAAGTTGCTTCCCAGGGTGATCTCATCGTTGATGATGAGACGAGCCATCGATCGCTTATTGCGAGCGCACAGTGGAGCTCTCAATGAAAGCACCATTGTCGGTGTCAAAATCGGCAGATCTCGGGTAGGGGGGCTCAAGCTATGCGTCTAAGGACCGATGGTAATAGGAGACTAGGGACATGTTGTTTACCCAGGTTCAGGCCCTCTTGGTCGAGGCAATACCCTAGTTCCTCCTAGATTGATCTTGATGAATGTGATTACAAGAGTTGATCTACCTCGAGATCGTAATGTCTAAACCCTAAAGCCTAGCCTATGAGGATGTAATGATTCTGTCGTTAGCCTCTATAGACTAAACCCTCCGACTTATATACACGCCGGAGGGGGCCTATGGTTACAAAGGTGACTTGGGGAGGAAGTAATAGCTACATCCGGACATCATGCATGCCTTTTTACATACATAGGAGTCCTGACCGAATACGGGGGAAGGTCTTCTGCTTCTATCTTCGTGGCCCATCAATGCGGCCTAGCTTCATTGACCCGGATGCCTGAGGACCCCTGAATCTAGGACTCCCTCAACGGCCGGGGGCTCACAGCGCGGGGCGACCGAGGCGGCAACGGGGGACGTGGTGATAGACGACGTCGGTGTATGGGGTGGCGGCAGCAACGACAGCGGGGACGGCGACGGGGATGGGGGCGACGACGCGGACGGCGATGGCGACGGCGGGCGACGGGGATGGCGACAGCGACGGTGCAGGACGGGGGCGACGACGACGGACGGCGACGACGTTGAAGCAGAGGAGAAGTGGGAGAAGAAAACTGTAAATTTCCGTAAGTGCTATATATATAGGAAGGGCCTTTAGTACCGGTTGGAGCCACCAACCGGTACTAAAGGTCAAATTTCGCCAGGCCAAGCGGCGGGAAGCGACCCCCTTTAGTACCGGGTCGTGGCTCCACCCGGTACTAAAGACCCCCCCCCCCTTTAGTACCGGTTGGAGCCACGAAGCGGTACTAAAGGGTGTGCGCTGCCACCCCGCGGTGCCAAAGTTTAGTCCCACCTCGCCGAGTGAAGGGCAGCCGCACTGGCTTATAAACCCAGCTGCGGCTGCTCCTTCGAGCTCCTCTCTAAAGCAGGCTTCTGGGCCTACCTCTCATATGCTGCCCTGTTGGGCCTACTGGGCCTGCGGGCCAACATCCTGGCTCAACTACAGGTTGGGTTTCGAGTAGTATGCACGCTGTTGTGGCCCAGTAGGCGGGCTTTTTTATTTTCTTTTTTTTCTTTTCTACTTTATATACTTTCTTTTATTTATTTCTGAGTTGTTTTTTGATGCATTTGGATCTTCTTTGTGAATATTTTTGCTTTAGGTACAAAAAATTATAAACTTTCTGTTAGTGCCAGTAGTTTTCAAATTTGAATTATTTGAAATTTATGTGAATCACTAGTTTGTGAATAACTTTAGTTTGAAAATAGATTTTCCAGTGATTCTTTTTTTATGTTTAATATTAGTGTGTTTTATCATCATATTAAATTTGGTAATACTTAAGTTATTTAAAAAGATGAAATGCCTTTATAACATATGAGTTTTCGTCCGAAACCCTGATACTTCGAAAGAGATTGTCCATTCTGTACACGAAATGCATCGAGTTTTTGTCGTAACCCTCTCTACTTTTTTGCACATGCTATGTGGGTGAAATGATGATACCATGCCAACTTTCAACCTTTTCAGAGTTCATTTGTAGTGCTTTTCAATTTCAGGATCATTTAGCTCTAAAAAATTCGTAAATGAGCTGAAAAATAGCAAATGAAGTCAGAAAGGTACACGTTTGTCTGAAACACAAAAGTACACGTTTCAAATGCCAATAGACATAAGCACCCTAACTATTACAAAGATTCACTGCGGTTTGTCCAAAGTGGGACTTTCCAGATATACAAGTCTGGGAACTCACTACAGGAGAAAGTGATGACAGTGAATCCGATCACATCCCAGAGAGGGATCTTTGGGTGTGAAACTTTTGCTTTGCGTGTGTCCCTTTGCGACGTAACCTTGGACCATCTTCATCATTTAACTTGATGCTCGGGTCAATATTCGTGAATGGAGCAATTTCATCAAACTTTTCATAATCTTCTAACATGTCTATCTTGTCATCCACTCCCACGATGTTTATTTTCCCTGAAAGAACTATGTGTCGCCTTGGCTCATCATATGATGTATTTGCTTCATTATCTTTTCTTTTTCTCGGCTTGGTATACATGTCCTTCACATAGAAAACCTGCGCCACATCATTGGCTAGGACGAATGGTTCGTCTGCGTACGCAAGATTGTTGAGATCCACTGTTGTCATTGCGTATTGCGGGTCTTCTGTTACCCTGCCTCCTCTCAGATTGACCTATTTGCACCGAAACAAAGGGACCTTCAAACCACTTCCATAGTCAAGTTCCCATATCTCCTCTATGTAACCGCAATATGTGTCCTTTCTCCTCTTGGTTGCTGCATCAAAGCGGACACCACTTTTTTGGTTGGTGCTCTTCTTATCTTGGGCGGTCGTGTAAAATGTATTCCCATTAATATCATGCCCTTTAAAAGTCATTATATTGGAAGATGGTAACTGGGACAGCAAGTACAAGTCATCTTCAACAGTGGCGTCATGCATGGCATGTGTCTGCAACCAACCGGCGAAAGTCCTCGTTTGTTCACGTGTAATCCAGTTGTCAGACTGCTCCGGGTATTTGGAGCGTAGAATATTCTTGTGTTCCTCCAAATACGGAGCCACGGAGGAGGGATTTTGTAGAACTGTGTAGTGTGCTTAAGTGAGAGAATGCCCGTCCATACATATTATTTGTTTCCGTCCTAGCGTGCCATTTCCACCCAGTCTATCCTTATGACGCGATTTAGGAACACCAATCGGCTTAAGGTCAGGAATAAAATCAATACAAAACTCAATGACCTCCTCATTTTCATGGCCCTTGGAGATGCTTCCTTCTGGCCTGGCACGGTTATGAACATATTTCTTTAAGACTCCCATGAACCTCTCAAAGGGGAACATATTGTGTAGAAATACAGGACCCAGAATGTTAATCTATTCGCATAGGTGACCTAGGACGTGCGTCATGATGTTGAAGAAGGATGGTGGGAACACCAACTCAAAACTGACAAGACATTGCACCAAATCATTCTCTAACCTTGGTATGATTTCTGGATCGATTACCTTCTGAGAGATTGCATTGAGGAATGCACATAGCTTCACAATGGCTAATCGAACGTTTTCCGGTAGAAGCCCCCTCAATGCAACCGTAAGCAGTTGCGTCATAATCACGTGGCAGTCATGAGACTTTAGATTCCGGAACTTTTTCTCTGCCATATTTATTATTCCCTTTATATTAGATGAGAAGCCAAACGGTACCTTCATACTGAGCAGGCATTCAAAGAAGATTTCCTTCTCTTCTTTGGTAAGAGCGTAGCTGGCTTGACCCTGATGTATGTCGTCTTTTCCGTGCATACGTTGCTGGTCCTCCCGTACCTCCGGTGTATCTTTTGTCTGCCCATACACACCCAAGAAGCCAAGCAGGGTCACGCAAAGATTCTTCATCACATGCATCACGTCGATTGCAGAGCGGACTTCTAGGTTTTTCCAATAGGCAGGTCCCAAAATATAGATTTCTTCTTCCATCTGGGTGCGCGTCCGTCGGCGTCATTCGGAACAGATTGTCCGCCAGGACCCTTTCCAAAGATTACCTTCAAATCGTTGACCATAGCATGTACATCATCACCTATGCCTCAGCCATGGGCTGCAGCGCTCCATCTATGGGCTGGTGCAAGCATCTCGGAGTTGGAACATTCGTTTTGATGAAGTGATCAAAGCGTTTGGGTTCATACAGACTTATGGAGAAGCCTGTATTTACAAGAAAGTGAGTGGGAGCTCTGCAACATTTCTCATATTATATGTGGATGACATATTGTTGATGGGAAATGATATAGAACTTTTGGAAAGCATAAAGGCCTACTTGAATAAGTGTTTTTCAATGAAGGACCTTGGAGAAGCTGCTTACATATTAGGCATCAAGATCTATAGAGATAGATCGAGACGCCTCATTGGTCTTTCACAAAGCACATACCTTGACCAGATATTGAAGAAGTTCGGTATGGATCAGTCTAAGAAAGGATTCTTGCCTGTATTGAAAGGTGTGAGATTGAGCACAGCTCAATGCCCGACCTCGGCAGAAGATAGAGAAAAGATGAGTGTCATCCCCAATGCCTCAGCCATAGGTTCTATTATGTATGCCATGTTGTGTACCAGACCTGATGTGAACCTTGCCATAAGTTTGGTGGGGAGGTACCAAAGTGATCCCGGAATGGAACACTGGACAGCGGTCAAGAACATCCTGAAGTACCTGAAAAGGACTAGGGATATGTTTCTCGTTTATGGAGGTGACGAAGAGCTCGTCGTAAAGGGTTACATCGATGCTAGCTTCGACATGGATCTGGATGACTCCAAGTCACAAACCGGATACGTGTGTATTTTGAATGGTCGGGCAGTCAACTGGTGCAGTTGCAAGCAAAGCGTCGTGGCAGCATCTACATGTGAAACGGAGTACATAGCCGCTTCCAAAGCAGCACAGGAAGGAGTCTGGATGAAGGAGTTCATCACCGGTCTAGGAGTTATTCCAAACGCGTCGGGCCCGATGACTCTCTTCTGTGACAACACTGGAGCTATTGCCGTTGCCAAGGAGCCCAGGTTTCACATGAAGCCCAAGCTCATCAAGCGCCGTTTCAACTCCATTCATAGTTATATTCAAGATGGAGACATAGATATTTGTAAAGTACACACGGATCTGAATGTCGCAGATCTGTAGACTAAACATGATCAGCACCAGAACTCTATGGGTGTTCGATTCATCACAATGTAACTAGATTATTGACTCTAGTGCAAGTGGGAGACTGTTGGATATATGCCCTAGAGGCAATAATAAAATAGTTATTATTGAAGGAAATATGCCCTAGAGGCAATAATAAAGTTGTTATTTATATTTCCTTATATCATGATAAATGTTTATTATTCATGCTAGCATTGTATTAACCGGAAACTTAATACAAGTGTGAATACATAGACCAAAACAGAGTGTCCCTAGTATGCCTCTACCAGACTAGCTCATTAATCAAAGATGGTTATGTTTCCTAACCATAGACATGATTTATCATTTGATCAACGGGATCACATCATTAGGAGAATTATGTGATGGACAAGACCCATCCATTAGCTTAGCAACTTGATCATTTATTTTTACTGCTATTGCTTTCTTCATGACATATACATGTTCCTACAACTATGAGATTATGCAGCTCCCGAATACCGGAGGAACACCTTGTGAGCTATAAAATGTCACAACGTAACTGGGTGATTATAAATATGCTCTACAGGTGTCTCCGAAGGTGTTTGTGTTGTTGGCATAGGTCGAGAATAGGATTTGTCACTCCGAGTGTCGGAGAGGTATCTCTGGGCCCTCTCGATAATACACATCGTAATAAGCCTTGCAAGCAAATGACTAATGAGTTAGTCACAAGATGATGTATTACTGAACGAGTAAAGAGACTTGGCGGTAACGAGATTGAACTAGGTATGATGATACCGCCGATCGAATCTCGGACAAGTAACATACCGATGACAAAGGGAACAACGTATGTTGTTGTGCGGTTTGACCGATAAAGATCTTCGTAGAATATGTAGGAACGAATATGAGCATCCAGGTTACACTATTGGTTATTGATCAGAGAAGTGTCTCGATCATGTCTACATAGTTCTCGAACCCGTAGGGTCCGCACGTTTAACGTTCGATGATGATTTGTATTATGAGTTATGTGATTTGATGACCGACGTTTGTTCGGAGTCCCGGATGCGATCACAGATATGACAAACAGTATCGAAATGGTCAAGACGTAAAGATTGATATATTGGAAGGCTATATGGACATCGAAAAGGTTCCATGTGATTCAAGTATTTTTCACAGTACCGGAGAGTTACGAGAATTCGTATTGGGCCTTAATGGGCCATACGGGAAAGGAGAGAAAGGCCTCAAGGGTGACCGCGCCCCATTCCCATGGACTGGTCCTAATTGGACTAGGGAAAGGGGGTGCCCCCTTCCTTCCTTCTCCTTCTCCCTTCCCCTTCTCCTATTCCATATGGGAGGAGTAATCCTACTAGGACTAGGGAGTCCTAGTAGGACTCCACACTTTGGCGCACCCTATGAGGGCCGGCCTACTCCTCCCTCCATCCTTTATATACGTGGCCACGGGGGCACCCCATGGACACACAAGTTGATTTTAGCCGTGTGCGGTGCCCCTCCCCACAGATATACACCTCGGTCATATCGTTGCAGTGCTTAGGCAAAGCCCTGCGCCGGTAGCTTCATCATCACCGTCACCACGCCGTCGTGTTGACGAAACTCTCCCGTGACGCTCAACTGGATCAAGAGCTCGTGGGACGTCATCGAGCTGAACGTGTGTTGAACGCGGAGGTGCCGTACGTTCGGTGCTTGGATCAGTTAGATCGTGAAGATGTTTGACTACATCAACCGCGTCACTCGACGCTTCCGCTTTCGGTCTACGAGAGTACGTAGACACAATCTCCCCACTCGTTCTATGCTTCTAGTAGATAGATCTTGCGTGATTGTAGGAAAATTTTGAAATACTACGTTCCCCAACAGTGGCATCATGAGCCAGGTCTATGCGTAGATGATATGCATGAGTAGAACACAATGAGTTGTGGGCGATAATAGTCGTACTGCTTACCAGCATGTCATACTTTGATTCGGCAGTATTGTGAGATGAAGCGGCTGGGACCGACATTACGCGTACGCTTATGCGAGACTGGTTTCACCGTTACGAGCACTCATTGCTTAAAGGTGACCGGCGGGTATCTGCCTCTATCACTTTATTTGAATCAAGTGTGGCTACGCCCGGTCCTAGTGAAGGTTAAAACAGCACACTTGACGAAAAATCGTTGTGGTTTTTGTATGCGTAGGTAAGAACGGTTCTTGCTAAGCCCGTAGCAGCCACATAAAACTTGCAACAACAAAGTAGAGGACGTCTAACTTGTTTTTGCAGGGCATGTTGTGATGTGATATGGTCAAGACATGATGAGTTATATGTTATTGTATGAGATGATCATGTTTGGTAAATTATCGGCAACCGGCAGGAGCCTTATGGTTGTCTCTTTATTGTATGAATTGCGAAGGCCATGTAATTGCTTTACTTCATCACTATGAGTTAGCGATATTAGTAGTAGTAATAGTTAGCGAGACGACCACGACGCTACGATGAAGATCATGGTGTCTAGCCGATGACGATGGAGATCATGACGATGCTTTGGAGATGGAGATCAAAATCACAAGATGATGATGGCCATATCATGTCACATATTTTGATTGCATGTGATGTTTATCTTATTATGCTTCTTATTTTGCTTAGTACGGCGGTAGCCTTATAAGATGATCCCTTACAAAATTTCAAGGTACAAGTGTTCTCCCTGAGTATGCACCGTTGCGAAAGTTCTTCGTGTTGAGAAACCACGTGATGATCGGGTGTGATAGGTTCTACGTTCACATGCAACGGGTGCAAGACAGTTTTGCACATGCGGAATACTCGGGTTAAACTTGACAAGCCTAGCATGTACAGACATGGCCTCGGAACACTGGAGACCGAAAGGTCGAGCGTGAATCATAGAGTAGATATGATCAACATAAGATGTTCACCATTGAAAACTACTCCATCTCACGTGATGATCGGACATGATTTAGTTGATTTGGACCACGTGGTCATTTAGATGACTAGAGAGATGTCTATCTAAGTGGGAGTTCTTTAGTAATATGATTAATTGAACTTTAATTTATCATAAACTTAGTCCTGGTAGTATTAGCATATCTATGTTGCAGATCAATAGCTCGCGGTGTAGCTCCCCGTTTATTTTTATATGTTCCTAGAGAAATATAAGTTGAAAGATGTTAGTAGCAATGATGCGGACTAGGTCCGTGATTTGAGGATTATCCTCATTGCTGCACAGAAGTATTACGTCCTTGATGCACCGCTAGGTGACAGGTCTATTGCAAGACCAGATGCAAACGTTATGAACGTTTGGCAAAGCTCAATATGATGTCTAGTTAATAGTTTAGTGCACCATGATTTACGACTTAGAACCGGGACTTCAAAAACATTTTGAACGCCACGGAGCATATAAGATGTTCCAAGAGTTGCAATTAGTATTTCATACTCATGCCCGTGTCGAGAGGTATGAGACCTCTGACAGTACTTTGCCTACAAGATGGAGGAGAATAGCTCAACCAGTGAGCATGTGCTCAAATTGTCTGGGTACTACAATTACTTGAATCAAGTGGGAGTTAATCTTCCAGATAAGATAGTAATTGACAAAGTTCTCTAGTCACTATCACCAAGTTAGTAGAACTTCGTGATGAACTATAATACGCAAGAGATGACGAAAGTAATTCCTGAGCTCTTCGCGATGCTGAAATCGGTGAATGTACAAATCAAGAAAGAGCATCAAGTGTTGATGGTTAACAAGACCACTTATTTCAAGTAAAGGGCAAAGTTATAGAAGGGGAACTTCAAGAAGAATGAAAAGCAAGTTGTCACTCCCGTGAAGAAACCCAAAGCTAAACTCAAGCCTGAAACTAAGTGCTTCTACTGCAAAGGAAATGGTCACTGGAAGTGGAACTGCCCTAGATACATGGCGGATAAGAAGGACGGCAAAGTGAAAAAAAGTATATTTGATATACAGATTATTGATGTGTACTTTACTAGTGTTCATAGCAACCCCTGGGTATTTGATACGGGTTCAGTTGCTAAAATTAGTAACTCAAAATGAGACTTGCGGAATGAACAGAGACTAGTTAAAGGTGAAGTGATGATGTGTGTTGGAAGTGGTTCCAAGATTGATATGATCATCATCGCACACTCCATATACTTTCGGGATTAGTGTAGAACCTAAATAAATGTTATTTTGCATTTGCGTTGAGCATGAATATGATTTGATCATGTTTGTTGCAATACGGTTATTCATTTAAAGTCATAGAATAATTGTTATTCTGTTTACATGAATAAAACCTTCGATGGTCATACACCCAATGAAAATAGTTTGTTGGATCTCGATCATAGTAATACACTGTCAGGACCGGTCCTTCAGTAAAATAATTACTGGAAGGCCGACCTTTTTATTAAACCAGCGAGGGATATTATTACCTGCTGGCAGACAAATCCTTGGCACAAAATTCCAGTACACTGAATATTATACAAGGTTGAGCTGGGGTTGCTCAACAATTTTATTACAAGCGCGCCAATATAATACATAGAGGCGGATATGACACAAGGCAGGGTGGCATACTACTAACTCGTAATAAAAGGTGGTGGAATATGTCACAGTGAAGTGGGTGATGTGACTCCAAAATATTATAGCTCATCGAGTATCGAAGTGAGACCCGATGAATTTATTTGGTGGTAGGCCGAAGCGGTTATAAAACAGTGATCAACTCCAGGATCGCAAGGAACTGACGGGGACTCCACTAAGCGTCGGACTCGCTATCGAATTCTTCATCCATGAGATCGCCTTCGTCCACATCTGGCCAAATCAACAAGCCAGGTGAGTACTTTGAATGTACTCGCAAGACAGTTCGGACTAAAGATATAACAAATGCCAACATGATGCATATGAGTATTCCAGCAAAAATGCGACCGGAACAAAATATTAATGTGCTGTATGCAATGATGGAAGTCGGGCGGTAATCCTCCCGAAATCCAAAAGATAAATAGAAGGTGATTAAACGAGTGTCTGAGTGACGCCTCGTAAGGAAGTAATAAATGATAGCAGGCCACAGTCGGGCGTCTGAGCGACACCGCATAAAGGGCTTATAGCAGAATAAATAACAAGAATGCCTCAATCGGATGTCTGAGCGACATCGTATAAAGGGCTCATAAATAAAAGAATGCCACAGTCGGACGTCTGAGCGACATAACATAAAGGGCTTATAAATAAAAAGAATGCCACAGTCGGACGTCTGAGCGACATCACAGAAAGGGCTTATAAATAAAAAGAATGCCACAGTCGGACG
>LR738713.1:769843570-769897571 GCA_902687465.1 Secale cereale
CACATAAAGGGCTTATAAAAAAAAGAATGCCACAGTCGGACGTCTAAGCAACATCACATAAAGGGCTTATAAATAAAAAGAATGCCGCAGTCGGACGTCTGAGCGACATCACGTAAAGGGCTTATAAAAAGAATGCCACAGTCGGACGTCTGAGCGACATCACATAAAGGGCTTATAAATAAAATGAATGCCACAGTCGGACGTCTGAGCGACATCGCATAAAGGGCTTATAAATGACAATAGTATAATGATAATATATTTCTGGAAGTAAATCAATACAGAAATAGTTGGTGAGTTCATCTACCAAATGAACTTGACAAAAGCACTATTCTGGTTACCAATAAGAATATACTAGAGACGGTCACCGGGTTGACATGAAGATTTACCCTAGGCCATAAACATGGCTACTGAAGGAATTTAACTCTGCAGAGCTTGTACTATTAACTCATATCCAACGGACTCTACTAGTCACGGGGACTAGTTCCATCTACGGTGTTTTAGTAGAAACCCAACTAACCAGTACACACCCATTTAACATCCTGTCGTCCGGAATCACCCGCGACGACATTCACGAATAACTTTAAGACGGGGAGGCTACAACCTCGAATAGCATGGGATCAAATTTATATATGCGCGCTCTAAGGGCTGCCCCCCTCTCGGTCCCAACCGGAAACACCCAAGCCCCCTGACCGGATGACGGGCTTTAATCCAGGGCCATGGAACCCTCATCCCGGCCCCTCTACTTGGTGTGTACTCGGGAAGTGGTTTACAACTAACTAGACCGTAATCCCAACGGACGGCCTATGATAGTACCGGAAAAGGAGACGAACGGAATCATGACATGATATCCATTGGTATTGAGTTAACCAACTACTGGCATGCTACAACAATACCAGCATTCCACCCATCATATCACCATATGATCGAGGTGGTTCAAACATTATCCTTCGGGGCTCACCCGAAGCTTACTAGCATGAAATATAACCATACACTTATGCCCATATGGTCATGCTTATGAAACGAACTACTCGAGCAAACATGCAACACACTCATCATATCAAAAGTTCAAACATGCTTGCCTGGTTCTGAGAAGTCGGAGTCTAACTCGGTGTGGTTCGCGTCTCCGTCACGGCCTCCGGTATCTACGTATTCAAACAAATATATACTAACATAAATACCACGCGTGCAAATAAAGTTGCTCGAAAAATTTCCACATAAATATGACAAAAAACTAGGCAGAAAACTAAAGAGGACAGAAAAAGAATCAACTCAAAATCACTTTTAGTTTAAAAGATATTAGAGTTTCTGTCCAGGGACTCATTTGTAATGAAACAGAAAAGTTCCAGGGGCTAGAACAGAAAACAGCAAAGCGAACCGGTACGCAGTACGTCAACTGAAGGAGAAAATCTACTTTTCCTGAAGGCGCTTACAGAAAATGGTTCGGGGGCAGAGATCTGAGGCTGACAAGAGGCCCGACTTGTCGGGTTTGAAAACTGGAAACAGAGCCGCGCCGGCGCCGGTGCTGCGGTGATCGCCGGCGTCGATCCATGGCGAGTTAGGGAGGGGAGTGATACGTACGGCTTCTCGGTGGTCTTCCGCGTCGAACGGTGGTGGAGTTGAGTGTCGGCGAGCCCTACGTCGACAGCGACCCTATCTCCAGCGGACGGCGGCTCGGGTGGTAGTGGGCCTCGTCGGAGAGGGTTCCTGGGATCAAATTAAGGTGGGGGTTAGGTCTAGGTCGGTGCCAGGGTGCTACGCTCGAGTCCACGGCGGCGGAGAAGCTCTCACAGGAGTAAACGATGCTGGAGCCCGAGGCGGAGGGAGTTGGCCGGAGTTGGGGAAGAAGGGCCCCTCGAGGCTCTTCCAGAGGCTGGGCGTGGTCTAGGGAGGTAGTGAAGGTGTGCGGGATCGAGAATGAGCTCGGGGGTGCCTTATATAGCCGGCCCGAGGTGGCTGTCGTGAATGGATAAGTCCGGCGAGTCGATTACGGTGCTGCAGTGGTTGGACGGCGGAGTTAGGGGCTTGAGCATCGTCAAGGGGGTGTAGTGGTTCCATTCCCGCACCCAAATCAGCAGGGGAGAGGGAGTTACGGGCTGCCCTCGACGGAACGGCCGCGTGGCATGTCGGCGGCAGAAACCATGCTCTGCGCGTGCCAGGCCACGGCGACAGTGCGGCAGGCGTGCGCTGGCGCTGGCGGTGGACACGCGGAGCATTAGGGTGATTTGGGCGGCGCTAAACGGCGTCGAGCTGCGGGGTTGCTTCTGTCAGCCGCCACGGGCGGCGCTGTTGCCATGGCAGTCGCCGGCGTGGTCGGGCCAGAGTGCCACCGACGCCCAGAAACGGCCAAGCGAGCGTGCGGCGCACTGGATAAGAAGAAGGTGCAGTGCAGCGTCGAGCCAAGGGGGTACTGGCGAGGTTTGTCGCTGCGCCTGATGAAACTGACGAAACTGACAAACTGTCGACTGTCTGTCGACAGTTTCAGTTAACAGCTGACAGTACAGTGTAAGCTAAGTGTTTGATGAAATGTTTCTGGCATGTGTGCAATGTTTCTGGGGCTGATTTTTGGTGGAGTGGCCTCTGGATGCATCTAGAGGCTGCCTGATTTTTCACAGGATTTTTGGAAGAAGATAAATATGAATTTCACCGAATTTTGCAAATCTGGTCCAAACTTGCAGCAGGTGAAATTTGAAAATTTTGAACTATGGACCAGTGAAACAAGATGGATCTAGGTTGTGGGTACTAAAGACTATCTAGGAGAGTTGGTTTGGAATCAAACAACAAGCTAGGCATGGTGGTTCCTTTGTAAATCACCAAGGTCCACTATAAAAGACAGAATTAGTTTTTGGAGTAAAATAAATAGAAGAAAAATCCCAACAAGGTTAAAACTTACTAGAATTGATGAAAGACTTGTCCTAAGGTGTGAAGAGAGTCTTGGAGAGAAATATTTCTGTTGGGGTCATGGCAAGATGAAGGTTGGAGGGGAGAATAAGTCCAAGATCAAGCTTGAGAGGCAAAAATCAAGAAGGGGAGAATTCAAACAATTTCTTTGAAACTCAACTTGGGATTGAGCCTACCCAGGAGAAGATCTTCAAGGTCAAAAACCAGACTTGAGAGATCACCAAAAACTTTGGCCAAAAGAATTTTAGAAGAGGCAAAAGAAAAGATCAAACAATCCTCTTCCAAAAGGCCAAAAGTTGGAAGAAAGCCAACTCAAAAATTTGGGGGTGTTACATACACATATTCATAATATTGAAGCCAAAAGATGCAAATTTGATAATGATACTGCAACTTATTTGTGGCACTGCCATTTAGGTCATATTGGTGCAAAGCGCATGAAGAAACTCCATGCTGGTGGGCTTTTGGAATCACTTGATTATGAATCACTTGGTGCTTGCGAACCATGCCTCATGGGCAAGATGACTAAAACTCCGTTCTCCGGAACAATGGAGCGAGCAACTGTTTTGTTGGAAATCATACATACTGATGTATGTGGACCGATGAGTGTCGAGGCTCGCGACAGGTATCGATATTTTCTGACCTTCACTGACGATTTGAGCACATATGGGTATATCTACTTGATGAAGCACAAGTATGAAACATTTGAAAAGTTCAAAGAATTTCGAAGTGAAGTAGAGAATCATCGTAACAAGAAAATTAAGTTTCTACGATCTGATCATGGAGGCGAATATTTGAGTTATGAGTTTGGTCTTCATTCAAAACTATATGGAATAGTTTCACAGCTCACTCCACCCGGAACACCACAGCGTAATGGTGTGTCCGAACGTCATAACCGTACTTTATTAGATATGATGCGATCTATGATGTCTCTTACCGATTTACCACTATCGTTTTGGGTTATGCATTAGAGACATATGCATTCACATTAAGTAAGGGCACCATCTAAATCCGTTGAGATGACTCCTTATGAACTGTGGTTTGGCAAGAAACCAAAGTTGTTGTTTCTTAAAGTTTGGAGCTGCGATGCTTATGCGAAAAAGCTTCAACCTGATAAGCTCGAACCCAAGTCGGAGAAATGTGTCTTCATAGGATACCCCAAGGAAACTGTTGGGTACACCTTCTATCACATATCTGAAGGCAAGATATTCATTGCTAAGAATGGATCCTTTCTAGAGAAGGAGCTTCTCTCGAAAGAAGTGAGTGGGAGGAAAGTGGAACTTGATGAGGTAATTGTACCTTCTCCCGAATTGGAAAGTAGTACATCACAGAAACTAGTATCAGTGATTCCTACACCAATCAGCGAGGAAGCTAATGGTGATGATCATGAAACTTCAGATCAAGTTACTACTGAACCTCGTAGGTCAACCAGAGTACGTTCCACGCCAGAGTGGTACGGTAACCTAGTTCTGGAAGTCATGTTACTAGACCATGATGAACCTGCGAACTATGAGGAAGCGATGATGAGCCCAGATTCTACAAAATGGCTTGAGTTCATGAAATCTGAGATGGGATCCATGTATGAGAACAAAGTGTGGACTTTGGTTGACTTGCCCGATGATCGGCAAGCCATTGAAAATAAATGGATCTTTAAGAGGAAGGCTGACGCTGATGGTAATGTTACTATCTACAAAGCTCGACTTGTTGCGAAAGGTTTTCGACAAGTTCAAGGAGTTGACTATGAGGAGATTTTCTCACCCGTAGCGATGCTTAAGTCTGTCCGAATCATGTTAGCAATTGCCGCATTTTATGATTATGAAATCTGGCAAATGGATGTCAAAACTACATTCCTTAATGGATATCTTAAAGAAGAGTTGTATATGATGCAACCAGAAGGTTTTTGTCGATCCTAAAGGAGCTAACAAAATGTGCTAGCTCCAGCGATCCATCTATGGACTGGTTCAAGCATCTCTGAGTTGGAATATACGCTTTGATAAGTTGATCAAAGCATATAGTTTTATACAGACTTGCGGTGAAGCATGTATTTACAAGAAAGTGAGTGGGAGCACTACAGCCTTACTGATAAGTATATGTGAACGACATATTGTCGATCGGAAATGATGTAGAATTTTCTGAAAAGCATAAAGGAGTGTTTGAAAGGAGTTTTTCAAAGAAAGACCTTGGTGAAGCTGCTTACATATTGAGCATCAAGATCTATAGAGATAGATCAAGATGCTTAACAAGTTTTTTCAATGAGTACATACCTTGACAAGTTTTTGAAGTAGTTCAAAATGGAATAGTCAAAGAAAGAGTTCTTGCATGTGTTGCAAGGTATGGAGTTGAGTAAGACTCAAAACGCAACCATGGCAGAAAATAGAAAGTCATTCCCTATGCCGCAGCCATAGGTTCTATAAAGTATGCCATACTGTGTACCAAACTTGTTGTGTACCTTGCCATGAGTTTGGCAAGGAGGTAAAAAAGTGATCCAGGAGTAGATCACTGGACAGCAGTCAAAATTATCCTTAGTTACTGGATGACTAAGGAAATGTTTCTCAATTATGGAGGTGATAAAGAGTTCGTTGTAAAGAGTTACACCGATGCAAGCTTTGACACTAATCCAGATGACTCTAAGTATCAATCTGGATGCGTATTAAAAGTGTGAGCAATTAGCTAGAGTAGCTCCATGCAGAGCATTGTAGACATAAAAATTTGCGAAATACATACGGATCTGAATGTAACAGACCCACTGACTAAACTTCTCTCACGAAGGAAAACATGATCACACCTTAGTACTCTTTGGGTGTTAATCACGTGGCTATGTCAACTAGTTATTGACTCTAGTAAACCCTTCGGGTGTTGGTCACATGATGATGTGAACTGTGGGTGTTATTCACATAACGATGTGAACTATCGATATTAAATCACATGGGGATGTGAACTAGATTATTGACTCTACCACAAGTGGGAGACTGAAGGAAATATGCCCTAGAGGCAATAATAAAGTTGTTATTTATATTTCCTTATATCATGATAAATGTTTATTATTCATGCTAGAATTGTATTAACCGGAAACTTACTACATGTGTGAATACATAGACCAAAACAGAGTGTCTCTAGTATGCCTCTACTAGACTAGCTCGTTAATCAACGATGGTTATGTTTCCTAACCATAGACAAGAGTTGTCATTTGATCAACGGGATCACATCATTAAGAGAATGATGTGATGGACAAGACCCATCTGTTAGCTTAGCAACTTGATCGTTTAGTTTTATTGCTATTGCTTTCTTCATGACATATACATGTTCCTATGACTATGAGATTATGCAACACCCGAATACCGGAGGAACACCTTGTGTGCTATCAAACGTCACAATGTAACTGGGTGATTCTAAATATGCTCTACAGGTGTCTCCGAAGGTGTTTGTGGCATTGGCATAGGTCGAGAATAGGATTTGTCACTCCGAGTGTCGGAGAGGTATCTCTGGGCCCTCTCGATAATGCACATTGTAAGAAGCCTTGCAAGCAAATGACTAATGAGATAGTCACGAGATGATGTATTACGGAACGAGTAAAGAGACTTGGTGGTAACGATATTGAACTAGGTATGATGATACCGACGATCGAATCTCGGGCAAGTAACATACCGATGACAAACGGAACAACGTATGTTGTTGTGCGGTTTGACCGATAAAGATCTTCGTAGAATATGTAGGAACCAGTATGAGCATCCAGGTTCCTCTATTGTTTATTGACCAGAGAAGTGTCTCGGTCATGTATACATAGTTCTCGAACCCGCAGGGTCCGCACGCTTAACGTTCGATGACGATTTGTATTATGAGTTATGTGATTTGATGAACGACGTTTGTTCGGAGTCCCGGATGAGGTCACGGACATGACGAAAATTCTCGAAATGGTCGAGACGTAAAGATCGATATAGCGGAAGGCTATATTCAGACATTGGAAAGGTTCCGAGTGATTCGGGTATTTTTCGAAGTACCTCAGAGTTACGGGAATTCGTATTGGGCCTTAATGGGCCATACGGGAAAGGAGAGAAAGGCCTCAAGGGTGGCCGCGCCCCATCCCCATGGATTGGTCCTAATTGGACTAGGGAAAGGGGGCGCCCCCTTCCTTCCTTCTCCTTCTCCCTTCCGCTTTTCCTATTCCATATGGGAGGAGGAATCCACTAGGACTAGGGAGTCCTAGTAGGACTCCACACTTTGGCGCGCACTATGAGGGCCGGCCTACTCCTCCCTCCATCCTTTATATACGTGGCCAGGGGGCACCCCATGGACACACAAGTCGATTTTATCCGTGTGCGGTGCCCCTCCCCACAGATATACACCTCGGTCATATCGTTGAAGTGCTTAGGCCAAGCTCTGCGTCGGTAGCTTCATCATCACCGTCACCACGCCGTCGTGTTGATGAAACTCTCCCGTGACGCTCAACTGGATCAATAGCTCGTGGGACGTCATCGAGCTGAACGTGTGCTGAACGCGGAGGTACCGTACATTCGATGCTTGGATCGGTTGGATCGCGAAGACGTTCGACTACATCAACCGCGTCACTGGACGCTTCCACTTTCGGTCTACGAGGGTACGTAGACACACTCTCCCTACTCATTGCTATGCTTCTAGTAGATATATCTTGGGTGATCGTAGGAAAATTTTGAAATACTACGGTCCCCAACAACTATTATATTTCCTTGTTCATGATAATTGTCTATTGCTCATGCTATAATTGTATTATCCGGAAATCGTAATACATGTGTAAATACATAGACCACAACATGTCCCTAGTGAGCCTCTAGATGGCTAGCTCGTTGATCAATAGATGGTCACGGTTTCATGGCCATGGGCATTGGATGTCATTGATAGCGGGATCACATCATTAGGAGAATGATGTGATGTACAAGGCCCAATCCTAAGCATAGCACAAGATCGTGTAGTTCGTCTGCTAAAAGTTTTTCTAATGTCAAGTATCATTTCCTTAGGCCATGAGATTGTGCAACTCCCGAATACCATAGGAATGCTTTGGGTGTGCCAAACATCACAACATAACTAGGTGGCTATAAAGGTACACTGCGGGTATCCCCAAAAGTATCTTGGGTTGGCACGAATCGATACTAGGATTTGTCACTCCGTGTGAGGGAGAGGTATCCCTGGGACCACTTGGTAAGACATCATCATAATGAGCTCAATGTGACTAAGTAGTTGGCCACGGGATGATGTGTTACGGAACGAGTAAAGAGACTTGCCGGTAACGAGATTGAACAAGGTATAGGGATACCGACGATCGAATCTCGGGCAATAATCATACTGGTAGACAAAGGGAATTTTATACGGGATTAATTGAATCCCCGACATCGTGGTTCATCCGATGAGATCATCGTGGAACATGTGGGAGACAACATGGGTATCCAGATCCTTCTGTTGGTTATTAACCGGAGAGATGTCTCGGTCATGTCTACATGCCTCCCGAACCCGTAGGGTCTACACACTTAAGGTTCGATGACGCTATGTGTCGGTGTCAAAACCGGCGGATCTCGGGTAGGGGTTCTCGAACTGTGCGTCTAAGGTCGATGGTTACAGGAGACTGGGGACACAATATTTCCCCAGGTTTGGGCCCTCTCTATGGAGGTAATACCCTACTTCCTGCTTGATTGATCTTGATGAATATGAGTATTACAAGAGTTGATCTACGACGATATCATAAAGGCTAAACCCTAGAAAGCCTAGCATGTATGACTATGGTAATGAGTCCATCCTTTCCAGACTACATCCTCCGGTTTATATAGACACCGGGGGGATCTAGGGTTACATACAGTCGGTTACATAAGAAGGAATCTTCATAGTTGGTCGCCAAGCTTGCCTTCCACACCAAGGAGAGTCCCATCCGAACACAGGTACGGTCTTCGGCCTTCATATCTTCACAGCCCATCAGTCCGGCCCATGGATAATAGGTCGGACGCCCGAGGACCCCTTAGTCCAGGACTCCCTCAGTAGCCCCTAAACCTAGCTTCAATAACGAGGAGTCTGGCGCGCAGATTGTCTTCAGCATTGTGATAACCCTCAACCGTAAGGGATCGAGATAGTCTTCGCGGGTAAGAATAACCCAATTTATTGATTCGACACACGGGGAGCCAAAGAGTATTTATAAGCTTTAACAGTTGAGTTGTCAATTCAACCGCACCTGAAATATACTAACTTGCAACAAACGATAAGTGGTAACTGTGATATGATAGTGATGATAGTAATAGTAAAAGTAAACAGCAAAAGTAAATAGCAGTAGTAAATGGCAAAAGTAGCAACTAGTGACAAGCAAGGTTTAAAATACTGTAGGCTAGGGAGATGGATGGTTGGGCGTTGCATGGATGAGATAGTTTCTAACTCGGGGCACGGCACACGGAAAAGTAATGATCATCTAGGCAAATATCAAACATTAGGCATGTATCCCGTAGGTAGTTGTACGTGCTTGCAATAAGAACTTGCACAACATCTTTTGTCCTACCATCCCGCTACGAACGGGGCCAAAAGGAACTAATGGATATTAAGGTGCTCCTGTCAAAGAGCACTGGAACAAAGCAATGAACTCAATGGATACATGTAATCCTCAAACTACGGACCATCCCCTTTGGTGTCCCAAGCTGTCACTTTTGGGATCGCCGGTTCCGAACCGTAACAGGTGCATACAACTCATAGATAGGATCAAGAACACAAATATATTCATGCAAACACATATGGTTCAGATCTGAAATCATGGCACTCGGGCCCTAAGTGTCAAGCATTAAGAATAACAAGTTGTAGCAAAGATGATAAACACCATACTAGATGATAGGCAACATGCCCCCAACAATCTGACGAACTATTACATGATCTAACTCATCCAATCCCTACCATCCCCTTCGCCTACAGCAAGGGAACTACTCACACATGAAGGGGGAAGTCATGGAGGGATGATGGAGTGGTGATGATGATGACGATGGCGACGATCTCCCCTCTCCGGAGGCCAAATCAGCCTCCAGATTAGCCCTCCCGAAGAAGAATAGAGGGTGGCGGCGGCTCCGCGACGAAAAACAGCGAAAGGACTTCCGATCTGGGATTTTTTCATCGCGAGGAAAAATACGGGCTAAAGTAGGGCACCAGGGGGTGTGGGGCCCACCCAGGCGCCCCCCTGGCGCGGCCCTGGGGGGGCGCGCCCACAGGGCGCCTGGGCACCCCCTGGCCCCCCTCTGGCCCCACTTCTGGTATTTTGTTTCTTCGTGTGCGTGGATTTTTCGTGATTTTTCGTGGATTTTTCTGAGATAGTTAAAAATCCGTTTTCCTGCACACAAATAAAACATACAGGCAGCTCTGCTGAAAACAGCGTCAGTTCGGGTTAGTTTAGTCCAAATCATGCAAGAATGAGGTCAAAACAATATCAAAAGTGTTTGGAAAAGTAGATACGTTTGAGACGTATCAACTCCCCCAAGCTTAGCATATTGCTTGTCCTCAAGCAATTCAGTTCAACGAACTGGACGCGACAAAGAAAACTTTGACAAACTCGTTTGCTTCATTAGATGTATATAAGCATGTACTACAAAAAGAGTTCAGCAAGTATTAAAACAGTACTTATGAGAACAATGCAAGGAGCAATCCTTCTTTCAAGTGACCAGTCACAAATAATTAAGAGTAAACAATATATTACAGAAAATCAAGACAAGATCACATTGCACATAGCTTGAGCATATTAAGGTGGTATCTCGCTAGCCTCCATGAGTGAAGCAAAACATAAATGCAGAGACTCCTCCAGAGTTTTAAAGGAGACTAGAACTAAGAATTTCAGAATAAATCATATCACAAGTATGCAGAAGACAATGTAATACTTTGGGACAATGCACATTACACTCAGAATGACAATTATGCTCTCCTAGTCAGTGCTTTGAAGAAAGAAGATGAGACTCTCGAACCGTGGCTTTTATTGGCAAAGATGAAAACCCATGATCGGAAACAAAAACTAAACATGTACCAGAGCTCTTGGTTTTAAAAAAAAACAGAAGTAGATGTGTTTTGAGAGGTGCATATTTCGTCAACCAATGCTAGCAGATAACTCAATCACTTTTTAAGCTAGACAAGTCTCGAGGAACGGCTCCCGCATGAGGACGATCACATCCTCTTAATCTCCTTTGTTTATCACTGCCAAAGTTTTCTGATTTCTCATGAACAAAGCGTGAAGGAGGGTTCGATTGTTATATTATCTTTTTGAGCCGGGCGCACTCAATGCCAGTTCCTTTTCATATTAGTGGTTCGCACATTATACATGCAATCCAGGAGTGAAACTTGTCCAACTTAAAGAGATCACGAATTAACTACTACTTCCTCATGAGCTAAAACATAGGCACAAAAAGAGAAATGCTTTTGATTAATTTCGAGATGGTACATGAAAGTCTTCGTTAGGAATGGCAGGTAAATACCATGTATAGGAAGGTATAGTGGACTCATATGGCATAACAGGTTTAAAGGTTTTGGATGCACAAGCAGTCATTCCGCTTAGTACGGGTGGAGGTTTAGCAAAAGACTGGGAAGCGACCAACTAGAGAGAAATAACGGTCATAATCATGCAGAGCGACAAAGCAACATTGGATCGGGCATGAAAGTGATATAACTATTCTAAAACTCAAAGATCATCAAGGCAAAGTAGACTTTTTAGTCTTAAACATGTGTAAGCATGTGCCAAGTCAATCCAAAAATTTCTAAAGGGAAATACCACCATAGTATGCCAGACTAGGAACAGTGCAATGCATGTAGATCATTTCAATAACACATTATATACTCTAGTTATTGGAGACTAGCCACAAGGAAAGCATGAACCACTGGAAGAGCATTGTAAACATAGCACTATGTCGCTACAAGCTGGTCTCTAGATCATAAGTACAGGCATATGTACAAAAGTATAAACAATAAGAGTTCATACCGGTCTTCCTTGTTGCTTCCTTTCAGTCGATCTTCGTCATTACTGCTTGTCACTTGCACGATCGACCGTAGGAAATATAATCAAATGCCATCACGGACTCGAGCTGATCTCTGAAAACAAAGCAAACTAAAGAGAGAAAGGAAATCTTTTTGGGTTTTTTTCAAAAGTTGAATAAAAAGCAAAAGAAAGAGAAAATCTTTTTGTGGTTTTTGCAAATAGAGGAATAAAGAAGAACGAGTAAAAACTTCGAAAAGATCAAAGCGAATAAAACGGATAATACAATGAAAAGGTGAGAAGGGCACGTACTCCCCCAAGCTTAGGCTTTTGGCCTAAGTTGGTAGTAGCTACTGCCCCCAGGAGCCTCCTGCTCCAGGGGTATGGTGGTAAGACCAAGGGTCATAGAAGAATGATGGCGCGTACACAGAACTCCTCGGAGTCTCCCACGAGGAAGGTTCCGAGCGCCAAACAGAGGAAGACCCTTCACCAAACTCGGTGGCGGTCTCATCCTGAAAATGTGGTATCTCACCGTGCCTCTCCTCGTCGGGCACAACCCCCTCCATGGGGTTATGGAACTGATGCTGGACCATGAACTCATCGAACTGGACAACATCAAAGGACCATCCGTTCCTGCGAGAAAAATCAAACAAAAGAGCTGCAGGTAGACGGATCTCGCGTTCCGCGGTAGTTCCGAAACGCAAGATATAAACAAGGTTATCGAGCTCAGAACCCATGGTAACAAACTTATGCCTTTTCATAGCAGCAAGATCAAAACTTAAATAAGTAAAAGGAGTATCATCAGGGTGTGGGGTGCCTCCAAGATGCTCTAAGATGAGCGTGGCATAAATGCCACCATATAAGTCCCCCTTGTTACCGTTCATAGCAAGGCGTCGAGCAATTAAGGTACCAATGTTATAATCAGACCTCCCTGAGAGGGCTGCTGCCAGGATAGCAATATCCGGAGTAGAAATGCTGCTCGTGTTGTCACAAGCTAACACCCCTCTAGCAATATAATATGCAAAATACCTGAGGTGAGGAAACAAGATACTAGAGATCTTCGACCGATGAATATCCCTCGTACCCATGCTGCAGAGAGAGTTGATGACGGTTTTCAGCCCGGAGGGCTGAGTGGCCATCCTTGCCGTCCTCCCAGCATTCGGCACACCTATTACTTCACAAAAATTTCCCAAAGTCATGGTGATAAGATCATTATAAATTTTAAACTCAATAGCACCTGATTCAGGATTATATCTAAAACTGTTAATGAAAATGGAGGTGAGTTTTTGATACTGAGTAACACGGCTGGTGACGATCCGTGTCAAACCTGCCTTAGCACAAAGATTATAAAACGCATCCTTGATTCCCGCAGCTTCCATGAATTCGTCACATGGATATGTCATCGCACGTGCTGGACTTGTGTCTTCCAACAACTCCAGGGGCACATGATCTTCGTTATAGCTCACCCTGGCAGTCGATGGTGAAGCTACGGCTCTAGTGACTCGATCGGAGTGTGCGGGCCTCCTCTTCTCAAGCCACCCTTTTGCCCTTCCTAACAAACTCATTTATAAAAATTTTTGCGATTTACAAAAACGAGGATTAAAACAAAGTGAGCTAAGGCAAACTACTCAACTCACTTGCCCAAGGCATAAACTTGCATCAAAACTTGGAAAACAACTTTCTACACATGCATGCAAGCTCATCTCTACAGCACGAAGAACCACTAAATACTCACAAATGAGGCCACCAATCAAAAACCTAATTGGAGGGGTGGAGGAGTCACATACCAGGGAGTATTTGCTCAAAATTTCAGCTCAAATGATGGGCTGTAGAGAGAGATCGAAGAATCGCCCCCAAGAACAGCAAGAACAGCAAGAACAAGACCAGAACTCGGGTTTCTGGAAAAAGAGAGAGAGAGGGGAAGAAGAAGTACCTGGAGGGGGGTCCCGTGGGCCCCAGGCGCCTTGTGGGCGCGGCCAGGGGCTGGGCCGCGCCAGCTGGCCGCCTGGGCCACTGGTAGCCCCCCCTGGCTGGCCCCAGGACTTTCCGGGTCTCTCCCGTTGTGGAAATTTTTAATATAATTTTTCTGGAATTTTTCTGAAAACTTCACTGTTGAAAATTTTTCGAAGTTCAAAAAGCTGCGAAACTCTCTGAAAACTTGAAGTAGTTAGTAGTATTGTGAAGCTTCAAAAACATAGATACTTGGTACAGCAAGTAGGACAATACTAAAAATAAAGGAAAACATAGAAAGCTCAAGTTTTTATCCGTATATAACACGTTCACTAGTAAGGTTGATCAAGTCTTACCAACAAACAAGCGGTATATAGAACAAAAAGTCTCACCTCCTACGAAGTAATCACTGAACTTTTACCTTGATGGACATTGTCCCTACCATGATAGTTTTGTATTTGTGAGGCACATGTAGTGGACAATCCCATTCTCCAATTTTCACGGTCTCGATATTCTCTATAGAGTTGAGGGCATGCCTCCTGTCGGTCTTCTTCAGAAAATATACCGTGTGTTCTTTATCATTCACATGAAAGGTAACCTTCCCTTTGTTGCAATCAATAATAGCACCTGCGGTGTTAAGGAAAGGTCTACCAAGAATAATGGACATGCTCCCATCCTCGGGCATGTCAAGCACAACAAAATCAGTAAGAATTAAACAATTAGCAACTTCAACTGGAACATCCTCACAAATACCTATCGGAACAGCGGTTGACTTGTCAGCCATCTGAAGGGAGATATCTGTAGGAATTAGTTTCTCTAAACAAAGCCTCTCATAAAGAGAGAGAGGCATAACACTCACTCCCGCTCCAAGATCACATAAAGCAGTTTTGACATAATTATTCTTTATGGAGCAAGGGATGGTGGGTATACCTGGATCACCGAGCTTCTCAGGAATCTTTCCACTGAAAGAATAGTTAGCAAGCATAGTAGATATTGCATCATTAGGAACTTTTCTTTTGTTAGTGACAATATCTTTCATATATTTTGAATACGGAAGTAACTTAATAGCATCAGTCAAGGGAATTTGAAGAAAAAGAGGCTTAATCCATTCACAAAACTTATTATAATGCTCTTCTTCTTTAGATTTGATGGACTTACCTGGAAAGGGCATGGGTTTCTGTACCCATGGTTCTTTCTCCTTCCCATGTTTTCTTGCGATGAAGTCTTCTTTAGTGTGCCTCTTACGTTTGTCAGGTGCTTCTTCTTCTCAAACTTCAGGTGGATCATTCTTCTCATTATTATTACCTTCAGGTTCAGCACCGTCTTCAGTCTCAGCATCGGAGATAGATACACTGTTGGGATCAATAGCTGGCTCTTCATCTGCAATAGGATAATTAGAATTGTCAGTCTCTTTATGTTTCTTTTTCTTATTTGGAGAGACAACAATTTCTTCTTCCTGCATTTGAGAATCTTGCTCGACTCTCTTCGGATGTCCCTCTGGATAAAGAGGATCTTGAGTACTAGTTCCTCCTCGGGTCTTAATCCCAAAAGCCTGCAATTTCTCTTGTTTGGCATTGTTAGCAAGCAAATCTCTTTGCACATTAGAAATTTGATCAAGCTGAGTTTGAACCATATGAAAATGCTTCACAAGACATTGAACATCATTAACTGTTCTATCTAAAACACCAAGCAACTTTTTGATAGCAAGGGAATTATCATGCAACTAACTTTCTATCCTCTCATTAAAATGATTCTGTTTCATAATAAAATTATCAAACTCATCTAAACATTGATCAGGAGGCTTACCATGAGGGATGTCACTTGCGTTGAAATCTAAAAGAGAGTGTACCTCTACCATAGGAGGGTAAGTGGTAGGCTCACACAGCTTCTCAATAGGGGGTAGATTCTTCACATCTTCAGCTTTAATACCTTTCTCTTTAATAGACTTCTTTGCTTCTCGCATGTCCTCGGGGCTTAGAACAAACATGCCCCTCTTCTTTGTTGGTGGAGGTGGTTCAGGGACGGACCAATCTTCATGGTTCTTGGCAATTCTGCCCATTAAATCTTCCGCATCGTCTGGTGTTCTTTTCCTGAAAACACAACCAGCACAACTGTCCAAATAGGACCTAGATTCATCAGTTAAACCAGCATAGAATATATCAATTAATTCATTCTTAGGAACTCCATGTCCTGGTCTATCCTGAATCAAACTGCAGTACCTCCCCCAAGCTTTAGGGAGGGACTCATCCTGAAACTGTTTAAAATTATAAATTCTTTGTAAAGCAGCATGTTGCATATGAGCAGGAAAGTACTTATCAACAAAAGAGTGAGCTAAGTCCTGAGGACTCTTAATAGAACCGCATGGGAGTGAATCATACCATGCTTTAGCACCTTCCTTCAACGAGAAAGGAAGAAGCTTGGTCACATAAAAGTAGTGTATCTTCTCATCTGTGGTAAACAGGCTACCTAGTTCACCAAGTTTAGTTAGGTGTGCAATAGCATCATCATTTTCTCTGCCATAAAAGGGGTCAGCTTCAACCATAGGTATAAGTGAAAGATCAATAGAGAAATCAAAATCAGGATCATCAATGCATATAAGAGATGTAGCAAACTCAGGATTAGGAACAGTTTTGTTTTTCAAAGAGTGTTTTTCAAATATTTTCTTAATAGTTTCAGGGTCAGAGCCGGCAAACTCTGTCAGTTCCCTGCATAAATCTTCATCAAGTATATAGTAATCATCATCAAGGAGCCTCTCCTGAAGTTTACTCAATTCAGGAAAATCATAAGTTTCACCAATAGGGTAGCGATAACAGGAAGTTCAATCCCATATTTTTCAGCAGCAGCAGTAATTTGTTTCTCAAGAGCATAACCAAGTGAACTAATATCATCATCAAAAGTAGTAGAAGCATCATCAAGTGTATCAGACATAGTAACAGATTCAGTAGGAGCATCATGTGGTGGTGGTGAGGCGAACTTACTCATGACAGAAGGTGAATCAAGTGTAGCACTAGTGCTCAGAGCAGTACCTCTTCTTGTAGTGGATCTTAAGATCGGAACCTTGGGGTCTCCTTTCTTACCCATAGTGAATAAAGTGCAGCAGGTAGGATATCTCAAGTAAACTTGTAAATATTGCTATGCTCCCCGGCAACGGCGCCAGAAAACGGTACTTGATAACCCTCAACCGTAAGGGATCGAGATAGTCTTCGCGGGTAAGAATAACCCAATTTATTGATTCGACACACGGGGAGCCAAAGAGTATTTATAAGCTTTAATAGTTGAGTTGTCAATTCAACCGCACCTGAAATATACTAACTTGCAACAAACGATAAGTGGTAACAGTGATATGATAGTGATGATAGTGATACTAAAAGTAAACAGCAAAAGTAAACAGCAAAAGTAAATAGCAGTAGTAAATGGCAAAAGTAGCAACTAGTGACAAGCAAGGTTTAAAATACTATAGGCTAGGGAGATGGATGGTTGGGCGTTGCATGGATGAGATAGTTTCTAACTCGGGGCACGGCACACGGAAAAGTAATGATCATCTAGGCAAATATCAAACATTAGGCATGTATCCCGTAGGTAGTTGTACGTGCTTGCAATAAGATCTTGCACAACATCTTTTGTCCTACCATCTCGCTACGAACGGGGCCAAAAGGAACTAATGGATATTAAGGTGCTCCTGTCAAAGAGCACCGGAACAAAGCAATGAACTCAATGGATACATGTAATCCTCAAACTACGGACCATCCCCTTTGGTGTCCCAAGCTGTCACTTTTGGGATCGCCGGTTCCGAACCGTAACAGGTGCATACAACTCATAGATAGGATCAAGAACACAAATATATTCATGCAAACACATATGGTTCAGATCTGAAATCATGGCACCCGGGCCCTAAGTGTCAAGCATTAAGAATAACGAGTTGTAGCAAAGATGATAAACACCATACTAGATGATAGGCAACATGCCCCCAACAATCTGACGAACTATTACATGATCTAACTCATCCAATCCCTACCATCCCCTGCGCCTACAGCAAGGGAATTACTCACACATGAAGGGGGAAGTCATGGAGGGATGATGGAGTGGTGATGATGATGACGATGGCGACGATCTCTCCTCTCCGGAGGCCAAATCAGCCTCCAGATTAGCCCTCCCGAAGAAGAACAGAGGGTGGCGGCGGCTCCGCGACGAAAAACAACGAAAGGACTTCCGATCTGGGATTTTTCATCGCGAGGAAAAATACGGGCTAAAGTAGGGCACCAGGGGGTGTGGGCCCCACCCAGGCGCCCCCCCCCCCCCCGGCGCGGCCCAGGGGGGGCGCGCCCACAGGGCGCCTGGGCACCCCCTGGACCCCCTCTGGCGCCACTTTTGGTATTTGGTTTCTTCGGGTGCGTGGATTTTTCGTGATTTTTCATGGATTTTTCTGAGATAGTTAAAAATCCGTTTTCCTGCACACAAATAAAACATACAGGCAGCTCTGCTAAAAACAGCGTCAGTCCGGGTTAGTTTAGTCCAAATCATGCAAGAATGAGGTCAAAACAATATCAAAAGTGTTTGGAAAAGTAGATACGTTTGAGACGTATCACATTGCAAGGCGGGTTCCCTTCTTCCCGAACTCCAAGATAGTCTTCGAACGCGATGATTGAATCTAGACCTCTATACACAACTGCACAGGATATAATATTTCACGAGTCCGATCCGCTGATGACTTTTTGGTAATATGACATCATGTCTGCTCGGTCATTATTTTCGAGTCGTTAGCTGGCCCGTCGTCCCACGTCTCGAGACGTGGTTTCATTGGTATGTCTTATCCAAGCGGAGATCGTGTCTCCCCTTTTTTAAGGGATTCTTATCAACCCGAACGTGGGTAACCCAACCGTCGCTCGGGTTCAACTCCTTGGGAACAGGCAAGTTACATGGCCCAGGAGGAGACATTCGATATTCGCGGTCTTTATATAGGGGTACAGACCCGTCTTTTTCTTTCACGCTTGCTTCTTTCTCAACCCATGCTACCCCGAATTCCAACACCCAGGTTTCCATCGCCACAAGCTCAAATCATGACCTGATCCAGCCGTCAAGGCTGGTGGGTGGCTTCTTCTGTCACGGAGGGGGATATTGCAATGCTTTGGGCGGTGAGGTATCTGACCGCAGAAATACTTCATCGGCTTCCGGCTGAGGGGCAGGTTATTCCCACCCCCACATCCAGTGAGAGGGCGTGTTCGTGCCCACTTCCTCCGTGGGTTAGGGTTTGCACTTAATCCCTTCGTCTGAGGGCTCATGTTCTACTATGGGCTAGATTTTCACGATCTGGCCCCGGACTCTATTCTTCATATCTCGGCGTTTATCGTCACGTGCGAAGCCTTCCTCCCCACTTCGGCTTGTGGCTCAAGACCTTCGATGTGAAGCCGCAAGTGATAGAGGGGGAGCAAGCAGAGTGCGGTGGTGCCATAGTGAGCAAGCTCGCCAGCGCTGTTTGGCTGAAAGGATCCTTTGCCAAGTCTTCCGATTTATGGCAGCAGGGTGGTTCTATATCACCGAGCCCCGTGGCTCCAACTAGGCAGATGCACCCGCATTTCGATGCAGCCCCCCAATTCAGCTTGCATCGTGGATTAATAAGGGGTTGTACTGGGGATCAACGGACGAGGTGCGGGTTTTGCAAAACCGCATCTGAAACCTCATTGAGAGGGACATCAATATCATCAACGTTGTTCAAGTAATGCTAGTCCGCCGAACCCTGCCCTGCCAGCGATGGCCTCTCCGCATGTGGGAGTTCAATCCAGAAGGGCTGCGGACTCTTCAGCACTTCTTCGGCACTACGCATGAAGGAATGTGGAGATTATTTTTCGGGAAACGAAAGCAATGGTCGGACACCACCGAAGATGTCGGCCTAGAATGTAACCATCCGGACACCCCGGTAAGTACCCGCTCGCCGAACACATCATAATCATATGCCCAGTGATAAGACACTGACCGAATCATCCTTTTTCAGGGCTGGATAAAGAAAGTGGAACGGATTAGGTGTCCGGCTCCCCTTCCCAAAGACTCAGCTAGTTCCATGTTAACAAGGATGCTGGCCTCGGCACCATACCAGGCGTCAGCTTGGATGGTAAAGAGGAGAGTGAGAAGACCCGAGATGACCTTTGTTCCGGAGGTAAGTCGGATACTGAGTCCGGAGAAATCGACCTTTCCTCACCTGAAGATAGAGGCGAAAGATGACCTAGTATCCCTTCTCCGAGCAGGAGGAAAAGAGCCGCCTCCGAAGGTTGGGAAGGGCGGTTTCCCAAGAGAGGCAAGATGCCACCGTCGAGCGGCTTGGGTCCGGAAAGCGACGCCCTTGGACAGCTCCAACATGGGGACAAGCCCTCAACCAAACCGTAAGTGAATCCACGGTACTTTGATAGCGTCCTTCTCCTTTGTCGTTACCGAAGATATACGTAACGTGTTCGTGCATTTTTACAGGTCGGCACAGAGTTTCTCTGGGCAATCCTCTTCTTCAGGAGGTCTTCTCCCAGAGATGATGGAGAGCGAGACGCCTCCCCCAACCTCCTCGCCTAATAGGGCGGACGACTCTGAAGTGTCATTGCGGAGGGTTTTTCTTGATCAACAAGCTATGCGGGGGGTGAAAGAGGCAGTACCCGAAGGTGGATCTCCAACCATCCGAGATGCTGGGGCTGATAATAAAGGACCCGGACAGTCTGGCTCGCAGCCGACGGTGATTCTAGAGACGGGTAGGCTGATTCCTTCAAAGGATGGTTGTGCTCCTAGAACAGCTTCCGGAGATCCGGAGGCTCCGGATATATTGCGAGACATGTTGCGAAAAGCATCTCTCTCGGGGGAACACCGTACCTTGCTGGGTACAGTGGTTGAGAAGATTTTGTCCGCGAAGAGCGGATTGAATGAAGCCTTCATGAGCCTGCTAAAAGGCTTCGAGGTTTGTGATATAATGTTTTCACTTATGTTTTATTTGAAAAGATGCACCTTTGTATAGGTAGTAGCCCCTAAGACTCTGGTTGGCTTCCAATGGGAAGCAAACGGAGGATCAAAAAGAATCATTCGAGGACTAACCTGATGGACTTGAACACAGGCTACTTCCCCCTGGCCACTTCCCAGACTATGGATAGTGTCGAGCTGCAGCGGAAGCTGGATATAGCGGGGGACGATCTTACGTTAATCAATATGCGTCTTGACGAGTCGCAAGGTATGTATTCGGGGCAATCCCCATACATTTTTGTGGTATAAGCATGATGCTAAAAGTTATATGCTGGAATATGCATGGCTGCAGATGGTGCTGCTGCCGTTGAAGTTCTTCTAGCGGAGCAGGCCTAGTGTAGCAGTGCGGCTACTGAAAAGGCATAAGCTGAGTTAAAAGCCGAACAGGCTGCACGGCGCCAAGACGAGGAGAAGATATCCGTGATGACGCTCGAACTGAAAAATGCTACTGGACGCTGCGAATTTCTGGAGAAGGAGAGTGAAGCCAAAACGGTTGAACTTGTCAAGGCCCTACAAGAGGCGAGAGAAGCGCGGTCGGAATCCAGAGCAGCCCGTGAGGAAATCCGTCAAGCTAGGGAGATTGCGGCTGGTAAGCCCTTTCTGCTACAGACTAAGTTCGGCGATCCGGACTATGCTCAGCTTGACCGAGTGTGGAGTTCCCCGGACAAGTTTTTAGACTTGCCGAAGAGTTCTTCCGATGCGGCGCAGTATTATCAAACGCGAGAGGGGTACGCAACGGAGAAGCTTTTTTGGTCATAGTTTGGCGCATCAAAGCGCCCTCTGTTGCTGAATGAACAGATGTCCCAATGGGCCGAACTTCATAGGATATCCGGCAGTGCCATGAAGAACGTCATAATCCGGTTGTGGCCAACCGAGCATGTTCCGAATAGCTACTTCGGTTTGGTGGAAAGGATTGTTGACGCGGTGTCGTGTATCCACGCTGTGAAGAGGTCGACGTGCATTGAGGGTGCACGGATGGCTTTCGCCCGAGTCAAGACATTCTGGGGGAAGATGAAGGCCATCGATATTGTGGCGAAGATTCCACCCAAGGGCAAGGACCGTCCTGAACCGGAGCATTATTTTGAAGACGTCCTAGAGGCCGCCCGCTTAATAGAAGGTCAGTGCTCGAAAGACGTAATGTTCAAGTGAGGTGTATGAGAATTGCAAAGACAATTTTATAGTTAATCTATTTTTATGTTTTGCTCGAAAGCTTGAATTCCTCATGTGCAGCCGTTTTAATATAATCTGAAAGTTTTCCAGTCGTCGGCTTCAGCCCCCTCGTAGGAAGTACGGGGGTGTTCAGAAAAGCATTTAATCACTCTTTATCCAATGTCTTGGTCCATGAAGGAGGTGATAATGCGGCGAACCAGGCAATCGGACTATAGGGCGTTAACACTTTCACTTAGCCATAGGAGTTTTATGGTGGGGCTACGACATAGCCTTGGTATGTATACGGCATATTAGAATACGGTGCCTTACATATTTGATCTGAAAAAGATCCCTCGTGTGACATGGGGAATCGCGAAAGATTCCAATAAGTCGTCAAGTGGTTGACCAGCTCTCGCCACATCATGACAGTCAGTTTTTGGCTTTCTCTACTGAGGTACTTGACCAGATGAACCGGAAGCACAATCGCAGTAGTTCTCCCTTTACTACCCTAGCCGATGGAGCAGAACGTAGGGTAGCAAGTACAGGAGCCGGGCAACCCAACTATTGACCCAAGACAATGATTCGGAGATGATGCATATAAGGCCAAACTTGCGACGCCGAAGTACGCTATAGAGCTGTTCGGACTTTTGTTGGCGACTCATTTGTTCCCATACTAAGCCCCTGGCAGGTTATGCCAAGGTATATCTCTGAAACAACTATAGGGGCCATATTCATTGGCGAAACAGCACGGATGATTAATTCGGATACTTTTTACTGGGACCTGAGCGATATGCCAATGATTACTTTATATATATAAAGACCACAACCCTGGCTATTTGACATGTTCGGGGTCCCAGGCGGAGGAAGAGGCATAGTACAGGCTCGAAATGAAGAGTGCGGTCTACAAAAGTTACTTTGGACCTCCTGTCGCATGTCTACGCCGCCTGTCCTCGGCGAGGGGAATCCTTGATGGAAGTAGCCCCATATGTGAGTGTTCGGATCCGAACTCCGATAGAGTCAGTTTTAGATGTTTGTCATGTTCGTCACGTGTTTTTAAGAGATAGTGAAGGAAGAAAAAGAAAATAGATAAAAAAAAGTGTTACGGGAGTGCTTGCAAGCTTGTCCGTAGTGTCCTTCCACCAATGCCCATGGTATCTTGAGTGCGTAGTGGTGTATGCGCGGTACAAATTTTGCAGGTGTACAAGGTGGGCGGCGGAAGCCGGGCAGCTATTTCTGCTCTGGGAGTAGTCAATCCTTGTGTGGAAATTGCTTCTGACCCCCGGTATTTCATTGGTGAACCTCTCCGTTGTCCGTGTCGCCTGGCGGCCTCCTCCCCTTGTGTTTGGCGTTGAGCTTGCCGGCCTGCTTAAGGACCCAGCCGTTTCTGTTAGTATGATTGGCTGGTTTATCATGGCCGTGAATCTGGCAGGGTTGGTCCAATATCCTGTCTAGGTTGGGTGGTTCATTTCGGTTCGCCTTGAATGCTTCTTCCGTTGGCCGGTCTTGGGATTGCTGAATCCGGCGTTGACCGATGTGTCGCGTGATCTTTCATTATCATTGCGACTGTTGTGTTTGCTTCGTCGTGGCTTGCCGTTTCTGTCTCGGATTTCGGAAGTGTCCGGGTTGCTGGCGTTGTTGCTTCTACGAGCGAGCCAGCTATCTTATCCCGCGCAAAAGCGGGTCATTAGAGCAGTAAGGGTTGTCATGGATTTATGTCCTTCTTGACCGAGGTGGCGTGCAAGCCATTCATCCCGGACGCTGTGCCTGAAGGCTGCGAGGGCTTCCGCGTCCGGACAGTCGACGATTTGGTTCTTTTTGACTAAGAACCGAGTCCAGAGCTTCCTGGCTGACTCTCCGGGCTGCTGGACAATGTGACTTAGGTCATCGGCATCCGGTGGCCGGACATATGTTCCTTGGAAGTTGTCAAGGAAAGCTTCTTCCAAGTCTTCCCAGCTGCCTATGGAATTTTCAGGCAGGCTATTTAACCAGTGCTGAGCTGGCCCTTTTAGCTTTAGTGGGAGGATTTAATGGCGTGGAGGTCGTCTCCACGGGCCCTATGGATGTGGAGGATAAAATATTCTATCCATACCGCGGGGTCGGTTGTTCCGTCGTATGATTCAATATTAATGGGTTTGAATCCTTCAGGGAATTCATGATCCATTACTTCTGGTGAAGTAAAGAGGATGTGCGGCGCCTCTATGTAGGGCCACACTACGATGTAACTCCGAAGGAGTCCATTTGCGGTTTTCGGCTCGGTTGTGGCTAGGTTTCTCACGTCCGATTAGGTAGCCATCATCGCGTGTCGAGGCATGCCCTCGCGATCCGTAGATCGATCTTGCGTGTCCTGCTCTACTGTCCAAGTCCCGTCGAAGGTCATTTGTACAACCGTGAGTTGTGTTATTCCTGCCTTTACGGCAAGGTGGGGCGGTCTGGTGTTCGGCTTGAGTTGCCACTTTATCCGGACAGGGTTGTCGATGACCTGTCGCATTGTGTAATGATGGTGCGGGCTCCAACGCCTCGTCATCGAACTAAGGTAGCAATCTAGGCTTCGGGTAGCTTTTGGATGGGCCATTAAGGTCGTATTCTTCGGCGGTCAGGACTTTGGTCCATTTATCGTTGAGTAGGTCTTGGTCAGCTTGAAGCTGCTTCTGCTTCTTTTTCAGGCTCCTTGCAGTGGCTATCAACATGCGCTTGAAGCGCTCCTGCTCGAGGGGTTCTTCGGGTACGATGAAGTCTTCGTCGCCGAGGCTTACCTCATCTTCGGAGAGCGGAAGGTAGTTGTCATCCTCCGAATGGTCGCTGGGCATGGCCTGTTCATCGGGGCTAGCTTGCCCGTTTTCTTGTTCCTCCTGCTCGGATCTTGCTCCAAAAGGGCCTTCATTGTTTTTGGCGTCATCCGGAGTGCTGTTTTCTCCGGTGCCAGCGTTGTTGCGATGTGACTAAGAGCGGCGTTTAGGGCGCCGGTATTTAGACTGTGTCTCAGGAGGTTTATTCTCAACTGGATCTTCTTTGTCATCATCGCTAGCTTTTTTAGGTGTATCAACCATGTACACGTCGTACGAAGAGGTGGCCGTCCCACGTCCCGTGAATGGTGGGTCTTGGCCTTGCTCCTAGTCGGCATCGTCGTCTATACCATCGATGTCTTTGGAGCCATAATCAAGCATGTCGGTTAAGTCCTCGACAGTGGCTATGAAGTGGGTGGCGGGTGGGAAGCAAAATTCTCCATCGTCAACCCCTAGTTCGAGCCGGACATAGTTCGGCTGTGAGTCCCCTGCCAAGGGCAGGTTTTTTAACGAGTTTAGCACATCACCCAGGGGCGAGTGTTGGAAGATGTCCGCGGTGCCGAATTCAAAAATCGATAACCAATCCAGCTCGGTGTCCGCAGGCGTATCTGGTTCGGAATTTATAGCCGAAGACGAGTCCGGAGTTCCGTTGACGCAAATATTGCAACGTGTCGAGTCTGTGTACGGCTCCAACGCCGCGGACTCTGTGGCCTCGAATGGCGCAATCTGCTCCGGATTTAAGGCCGTTGCAGCAACAGGATCCATCTCCTGGATGTGATCCGATGATAGATTTAAGTCATGTTCATCGGAGCGAGGGGGAGCGATCGCCGCAGTTGTCAGGACCCCGATCCTAAGTCACACCGATCTGGCTGTAACACGTCATATCACTTTGCGGCCTCACGCACGGTAACCCCATGGGTGCCACCTTACCTGGCCCGGAACCGTTTGCGCATTTTGGCACACGTATATGACAGTGTCGCTAGCATCCATATGACAGAGAACCCGGGCCGACATGGCTAGTTATAAACCAAAAGTGGCACTAAATTACAGAGACAGGCATCCATGACCCAGCAACAAACGTGTCGGTCATCAACGTATGAACCCAAGTCGTAGCAAGCTACATGGACTTAAAGGAACAACGCGTGACATTTCCCCTAAGGGACAGACACAGGAACGAAGAAGGACACATGCCGGCCAGCCTACGTGTTCCGAGAAGTAGCAAGCTACCAAGGCTCATTGGAGACACTAGGAGGCATTTCCCTGTAAGATAGGCTACCAAAGGAAAACAACTAGGTGTCGGATCCCACACATACCAAGCATTTCAATCATACACGCAATATGCTCAATATGTGCAAATACAACATTGCATCACAACAGAACTCTATGACTCAAAGTACTTTATTTAAAAGGCTCCAAGAGCCATACATAACATATCCATACAGGTAGGGGTCACATGACCCAACACTCAAGTCATACAGTCATACAAGCACAAGCGGAAGCTACATGTCTGAGTACAGACAACTTAGAAAATAAAACAGGCTTGGTGTAGCCTGACTATCTACAAGGCCCTTCACAAGCTCCAGATATCCGTCTGGGTGTCAAGCTACTCGTCGACGTCAACGTCTATGTAGAACCCATCAGCAGGGGCAGGGTTCTCCTCTGCAACAGTTATTAAGCAAACATGAGTACAAAGGTACTCAGCAAGTCTTACCACAGAACCTATCATACATGCAACATTATCAAAGGGGGTAGTGGAGTTCATAGCAGAATGCCAGCTTTGATCTTGGCTAACCTATACTACAACTCTCAACAGATTGCAAGATGTTATTACGAACACGAGTCCTCTACTCACCACATCAATACACTACCGAGGATTCTCTTCCGTCATCCTACGGAAGGGCCATCCACGGCACTCACACTTATCTTGAGGCTTTTAGTAGTATCCATCAACTTGTCTATGAACTGTAAGAGTAACCAAGTAGTCCGTACCGCGAACAACGGCTATTCGAATAGTTTGATAACCCTGCAATGGGTGTACTTCTTCACACACGCTTTCACCACTTATCGCCGTTTACTCGGCGTGTACTCGGCAACCTTCAAGCGGAAGCCCAGCGGGGGTGTCGGCCATGACCTGACTAACTACTCAAGTCTCTCGTCCAGGTTTATCGCCTATTTGGGTTCCATCCGTGGGGAGATCCGGCCGGGGTGTCGCTCACGGCCCCAAACGATGTGTACAGGGTTCCCGAGTCACCAAACGGGCAACCGGTACACCGTGCCACGTACCTGTCGCATCACAACCCACCCCGAGGGTCAGCGTTGCGCACGACCTCCAGTAAGCTATAAACACCAGAAACTAGTTGCAACTCCTGGACAGAGATCAAGGGTAATTAATAAGCCGAGAGGGTCAATTAAGGATCCCAATGTGTGGTAGTAGCTGTAACTTGAACCACACATACAGATCTCGGGTCCTATGGACGATTCCAATGAAACAACCCACCATGTACTCCTACATGGCCTTTCATCGATACCTTTACCAAGCGTATTCCACACTTCCTTCTCTTTATCGGTATGATCATTTCACTCTGATCCATCACCCAGATGAACCAGACCAGACACAACTCTAAGCATAGCAGGCAACATAAACAAATAGCATGGTGGATCACACATCACATGGCTCAATCAATTCCTACACATGCTAGTGGGTTTCAACTATTTACTGTGGCAATGACAGGTCATGCAAGGGATAGGGTTCAACTACCGCAGCAAGTAGCAGTTCACACGCTGTTGCCTTAATGCAGTAAAAGAGAGCAGGAGCGAGAAGATTGGGTTTGTATCGGAATGATCAATGATTGCTTGCCTGACAAGGTAGTTGTCGGGTACTGATCTTCAACTGGATACGCAGCAGTATCCTCGGGAGCAGGACCTAACACAGAGAATACCGGCGATACAATCATTAACAAACAAATGCAGCAATATGATGCATGCTCATGACATGGCAAGATGCATGTGTGTTGGCTAATGCAACTAAAACCAGAAGGGTTTGAGCTTATTTGAATCAAAGATTCAAATTGAAGTTCAAACTATTATTTAAATAAGTGCATTATCATGTTTTTGATGTATACAGCAAGTTAACTTGTTCAAACATGCGTGAAATCAGTGCCATTGGAAAGATTGGATTTTTCTGATCATTTTTCATATATAAATCTTTTCCATCTGAGCTATGGTTGATTTTATATGATTTTTAGAAGTTTTGGGTATTTTCTGGAATTTCCTTAATTATTTTTAATCTAAAAATCCCAGAAAAACCTTTACTGCGTCAGCATGACATCATGCTGACGTCAGTCAGTCAACAGGAGCTAGTCCAAGTCAAACATGACATGTGGGCCCTGCATGTCAGTGTCACAGCTAATTAACTAAGTTAATTAGAGTTAAACTAAGACTAATTAGCTGTCAGTGGGGCCTGGGCCCACGGGTCAGTGACTAAACTAATTAACTAATTAAATTAACAGAAACTTAAATAAACTAACTAATTAGCAAAAGGTGGCCCACACGTCAGTGACCCAGGGGTAGTCAACCCCCTGGTCAAACAGGTCAAACCCGCCGGCGACATGACGCCGGCGAGGCCAAGTACGGCGGCGTGCTTCGGAAATCGTCTACGGGGCACGGCTCGAGCTGCGGCTAGGCGCGTTGGAAAGCTCTTGCTCTTGCGCGTCGAATGGTGGTGGTCGCCGGACCTGGGGTGGCCGGAGACGACGGCAACAAGCTCGACGGCGGCGACCGGCGTCGGGCGTGTGTGGAGATGCGGCTGCAGGGGCCTAGGCGATGCGTGCGTAGCACCTATCGCATCTACGCGCTGCGGTGAGTGTGATGGACGGGTGCCAGTGACCAAATGGTCACCGGAGCATCACCCGCGGCGAGCACGGCGGTGGTGCGTTCGGTGATCAACAGAGCGGCGGCTACACGGCGCAAAAGGAACGGAGGAAGGAGGGGTTCGATGTAGAAGCTCACTGCGGTGCTAACGAGCTCGACGGAGGGGTCGGGGACGGGCTGTAGCTTCGTAACGGCGTCTAGGTGCTCCGGCGATCCGAGGAAGGGGGCGACGGCGTGGAGGCGTTGCAGGGCTTCCGGCGGCTCGTGGCTCAGCGAGGAGGAAGAGGACGACGCGGCGGATCTTCTAGACACACTCACGGGGCGAGGGGGTGGCTCTAAGTGCGGCGACGGCGAGCGGCGGCGACGGCGGCTCGGTGATGGAGGAGGAGAGAGCTAGGGGAGGGCGAAGGAGACGAGGGGGAGAAGTGAGAGCGGTCGGGGCAGCTGCGTGTCGACTCGTGGAGTCATCCAGGCCACCAGGGAGGCAGGCAAGCAGCCTGGAGGTGGCCGGGCGCGTGCCGGCGCGCGGGGGCCACGCGCGCGTCCTTCTGGCTCGAGGAGGAAGACGACAGAGGAGGGCTGGTGGGCTGGGCCGGCCTGCTACACGGCTGGGCCCGAGGTAAGTGCTTCTTCCTATTTTCCATTTCCTATTTTCTTTTCTGTTTCATTTGTTTTGCATCTTTGTTTAATTAATAAAAATGCTAGAGCATTTTTATAACTCATGAAACTTGTCATACCCACTGTATATAATATGAACAGTAGGAAACATTATAGTTCATGATTATTTGAGCATTTAAAATATTTAAAAGTATTTAAATGCCCAAATACAAATACCATATGATTTAATCCAAAGCCCTAGAGTGTCCTAGAAAAATGTGCACAATTTTTGGCAGAGGTTTAAGACCAAGGCAGAAATGATGAACATTTTTGAAGGGCATTTTGGGTACATTGGAAAATATTTTAACAAACCCTAGTTGTTAGGAGAGGGGTGCTGGGGTTTCTGTCAATCCCATTTCTAGTTTCTTTGAAAGTAGACATGATGCACACTCTAGCTAGATACTAAAGCAAGTGCTAACTAGGGATGTGACAACTCACCCCCACTTAAAAGAATCGCGTCCCGAGATTCGGGTTCCTCCGGAAAGAGGGTGGGGTACTCAAGTCGAAGACGATCCTCCCTTTCCCAAGTAGCTTCACTCTGGGAATGATGTGACCATTGAACCTTGAGAAACTTGATATTGTGGCGTCGAGTGGTGCGCTCGGTTTGATCAAGAATACGAACGGGGAATTCTCGATATGTGAGATTGTCCTGGAGATCAAGCGTTTCGTGGTCCACTCCGCGGATAGGATCCGAGAAGCAACGCCTGAGTTGAGAAACGTGGAAAACATCATGAACTCTGGAGAGGTGCGGAGGTAGTTCCAATTTTTTTTGACTATGTACTACAAGGCAACAGCCTCACAGTGTTTTATTAGATTGAAACCCAGATAGGGTAAAGATTACAAAGGATCTAAATATACACAGAGAGAGGGAAACTTACAGCTAATCTACTGGAGAGAGGCTATCCAAGAGGTAGTTCCAATTGGTAGGCAACTTCTCCTCGTTTGGCAAGAATGCGAAAAGGACCGATGAAACGAGGGGCCAATTTGCCTTTGATACCGAAGCGATGGGTTCCCTTAAGAGGAGTAACCCGAAGGTAAGCCTTATCGCCGACTTCGAAAGTCACAGCCTTATGATGACTATCATATTGGCTCTTTTGGCGAGACTGGGCTGTTTTCAATCTCTCACGAACGATGCGAACTTGTTCCTCTGCTTCCTGGATCATATCCGGGCCAAAGAATTGTCTTTCCCCAGTCTCTGACCAGTTAAGAGGTGTTCGACACCTTCGTCCATATAGAACTTCGAAGGGAGCTTTGCCTAAGCTGGCTTGATAACTATTGTTATAAGCGAATTCGGCAAATGGAAGACACTTTTCCCATTCCATACCGAAAGATATGACAGAGGCTCGAAGCATGTCTTCCAGAATTTGATTAACTCGTTCCACTTGACCACTTGACTGGGGATGGAAGGCAGTACTGAAGGAGAGATGAGTTCCCATAGCATTCTGGAAACTTTCCCAAAATCGTGAAGTAAAAAGACTTCCACGGTCTGAGTTAATCTCCAACGGCACACCATGAAGTGATACTATTCGAGAGACATATAACTCTGCTAGCTGGCTAGCGGTAATACTCTCGCGAACAGGCAGGAAATGAGCTACTTTAGAGAGACGGTCGATAACGACGAAGATAGCATTATTCCCTTTCCTGGACCTGGGAAACCCGGTAATGAAGTCCATACCGACTTTGTCCCATTTCCATTCAGGAATAGCTAAAGGTTGAAGGGTGCCAGCAGACCGTTGATGCTCTGCTTTAACTCGACGGCAAACGTCGCAGTTAGCAATGAATTGAGCGATTTCTCTCATCATCCTAGTCCACCAGAATCTCTGACGTAGGTCCTGATACATTTTGGTACTACCGGGATGAATCGTGAGAGGAGATTCATGAGCCTCCTTAAGAATCATTTGTCGTAGTTGTGGTTTCTTGGGTACCACCAAGTGGTTTTCGAAGTACACTACACCTCGATCATCCATAGAGAAACTTCTAGCAACTCCGCCACCAAGGTGGAAAGGAATCCTCGAGGAACAATGTAAAGGTTAAGCTTACGAAATTCCTCGTGGAGAAGTGGTTGACCTTGTTGTAACATTAAGTTGTTACAATATGACTTACGACTTAGTGGATCAGCCATGACATTGGCATTTCCAGGAGTGTAAGTGATTCCTAAGTCGTAGTCTGTGAGCAACTCAACCCAACGTGTTTGCCTGAGATTCAAATCCGGTTGGGTGAAGATATACTTCAAACTTTGATGATCAGTGAAGATTTCACAGCGATTACCAAGGAGGTAATGTCGCCATGTTTTGAGTGCATGGACTACAGCTGCAAGCTCTAGATCATGGGTAGGATAGTTATCCTCGTGTGGACGCAACTGTCGAGATGCGTATGCAATCACTTGACGATCTTGCATGAGAATGCAACCTAGTCCTTGTCGCGAGGCGTCGCAGTAGATTATAAAATCCTTGGAAAAATCTGGTGGTACCAGTACAGGTGCAGATGTCAGGCGTCTTTTCAGTTCCTGAAAACTGGACTCGCACTGTGGGGTCCACTCAAACTTTTTATCTTTCTTGAGGAGTTCGGTTAGAGGTTTGGCAACCTTGGAGAAATTCTCGACGAAGCGTCGGCAATAGCTTGCTAAGCCAAGAAAACTCCTAATTTGCTTGACCGATTCAGGGGGAGTCCAATCAAGGACGGCTTGAACTCGCTCGGGATTGACAGCAATACCCTTGCCAGAGATCACATGACCTAGATAGGTTACTTCTGGCAACCAAAATTCACATTTAGAGAATTTGGCATAAAGGCGGTGCTCTCGAAGTTTCGCCAATACCAGCCTTAAATGCTCGGCATGATCTTCCTTGTTCTTGGAATAGATGAGTATATCATCGAGGTATACCACGACGAATTTATCCAAATACTCCATGAATATAGAATTCATTAACCGAGAAAAGGTAGCTGGGGCATTGGTTAATCCGAAGGACATAACGGTGTACTCATATTGGCCATAACGAGTAACAAAAGCCGTTTTAGGAATGTCCCCGTTCTTGATTTTGATTTGATGGTAGCCCAACCTCAAATCCATCTTAGAGAAGACTGAGGATCCAGTGAGCTGATCATACAGGTCGTTGATCCTGGGGAGCGGATACTTATTCTTTATGGTGACCAGATTGACAGGTCGGTAATCTACAACCATCCGCTCCGTTCCATCCTTCTTCTTGACGAAGAGGACGGGGCAAGCCCAAGGGGAAGAACTAGGACGGATGAAACCCTTTTGCAAGGACTCATCGAGTTGTTTCTTTAGCTCAGCTAATTCTAGTGGTGCCATCTTATAAGGTCTCCTAGAGATTGGGACAGTTCCAGGGATAAGATCTATCACGAACTCGACATCTCTGTCAGGTGGAATTCCTGGCAGTTCTTCTGGAAAAACATCCGGGAAGTCACGGACTACCGGGATATCTTCGAGTTCTGGTAGAGGGCTGGCATTAAAAGAGTAGAGCTGACGCTCAGCCATTCGGGTCAAGACATTGACTATCTTGCCGGATGGGTGTGTAAGTTGAACGGTCCTAGTATAGCAATCAATCTTGGCGTAATGAGTTTTCATCCAATCCATACCCAAGATGATGTTTATGTCCGAGCACTTGAGAGCGATTAGAGATGCAAGGAAAACAAGTCTATCGACAAGGATTTCATTTCCATGGCTTACCCTAGAGGTTTGCCACTTTCAACCAGGAGTTTGAATAACCATGGAAGTAGGCATGTCACAAAAAGTCATGTTGTGCAATCGAGCATAGCTCTCAGATATGAACGAATGGGATGCTCCAGTATCGAAAAGAACAGATGCCGGATGGCAGTTGACGAGAAGCGTACCAAGGACGACGTTAGGATCCTCATAGGCTTCCTCAGCAGAGACATAGTTGACATGACCACGTGCAGTGGGGATTGGCTTGACATAATTCACCTTGCCGGTTGGCTTGCCACGGCCAACGGTTTTTCCTGGCTGGTTCTGGGGACAATCACGCATGTAGTGTCCCGGTTCTCCACACTTGAAGCATGTCACAGTGGTAGTGCGTGGAGCAAAGTTGGAAGGTGGTCCTCCATAGGTCTTGGCAGGTGCAAACTGTTGAGTTGGGCGAGGCGCCTCATAGGATGGCCTCGGTGTGTATTTGGGTGGCAGAGCAGTGTTAGGAACCCACACACGGCGCTTGTGAGAGCCAGAGCCGGATGAGGAACCAAAGTCTCGAGTATGCTTGCGGGTGGCCTCGAAGTCGGTCTGGCCTGTTTCAGCACTGATAGCCTTGTTTACCAACTTCTGGAAGGAAGTGCACTCGTGCAGACGTATATCTCGGCGGAGTTCAGGGCTGAGTCCCTTGCGGAACCTTGCCTCCTGTCGGGACCTGTTTTCCAGGATATTAATTTCCCAGTAAATGGCCCTTGTGCTCACCAGCCCCAGGATTACTGTTAGCTGATGAGACACAAACTTGATACAGAAAATCCAAGCAAAATACCAAATATGTAGTACAAGACCATTCTGGTCAATGAGTACAACAAAAGGTTTCTAGAGGTTGATGGCGGAAGCGGTTTGCGATACATCAGCGTCTATGGGACTCCATTTCCCACAGGAACAGCTGACCTGGTTAATTCCTATCTTCGCGAGGCTGCTGTCTCCGTCGCCTAGGTTCCGGGGCTGTCATCGCAGCGCTCCCCTCGAAGCAAGAAATCTGGCCAAGACAATAGCCAGGGACAAGCCAGTGAGTACTTTGAAGGTACTCGCAAACATTATGAACACAGGTACAATATAACAAATGATAATCATGCACTGAAACATTCCATGATCACTTCGTTAGTCACGAAATGAAATTCATGACGCACGCAAGCAGGTTATTCTTATAAAGCATGATTAAGCAATCAGAGAATAAAAAAAATAAAATGCACCGATCGGGTGTCTGAAGCGACGCCTCGAAAGGATAATAAAATAAAGCATGCCTCAGTCGGACGTCTGAGCGACGTCACATAAAGGGCTTATAAGAATAAATGATAATAAGCATGCCACAGTCGGGCGTCTGTGCGACACCACATAAAGGGCTTATAGGGAAAATAAATAATAAGCATGCCACAGTCGGGCGTCTGAGCGACACCACATAAAGGGCTTATATGAGAATATTCACAGGGAATATCCAGGAGGTAGAACCATCCCAGGGATACTCAATAATTCAAATAATACAAATGGTTAGTCCATAATAATAATAATAATAATAATAATCATATGTCACATGTTATGATCAATGTTCTGGCTTAGCAGTTTTTCCTCCAAAGACCGACACTAAGACCGACACTTGACCCATCCCAGACTGTAATCCTTAACCGCGGACACGGCTATTCGAATAGATATAACCTCTGCAGAGGGTGTACTCTTTACCCACGAGTAACGGATTCCTTTAGTCCATCGGGACTAATTCCATTTACGGTCTTTTAATTGAAAACACACCTGACCCGCACACACCAGCTTAACTAACCGGTGACTGGAATCACCCACGACACCTGTTAAGCAAAACTCTAAGTGGGGAGGCTACAACCTCGAGTAGCATGGGATCACAGAATTTATAATGCGCGCAAACTAGGGGAGCTACCCCCTCGGTCCCAACCGGAAACACCCATGCCCCGGACCAGGTGGCATGCCTACCGGATGCCTCCGGTATCTTCCACCATGGCCTCTCTGTACGGTGTGTGCCAAGAAAGGGGTTGACAACTTACTGGACTGTACCCTACCTACGGCAGGGACAAGTGGTAGTACGAAACAAGTATGGGGGTTACCGGAACAAGACCCGATCTACGGTCGACTCAGGAGGTTAAAGCAGCACCTGCATGATTAGCATAACAAATATATTCCACACCAACAGGTTCACCGCCCATCATGCTTCGTCATGCCCTCACTGATCTCTCTCGTCACCATGAGGTACCATTTTCACGGTCATACTTTATCCATGACAAAGCTTCTCCCCGAAGTTTGTCCGGACCAGCTCAGGCATACGTGGCATGAGGCAGTAACCACTTCACATGTATATCACATGATCACAGCAAATCAACTTCTCATCAAATGCATTCATGCATGACTTGTCATTATATGCAAAACTCATTATTTCATGTGACCTAAACATAGCTTACTACTCCTAGCAAGCATTCAACAAAATATCATATCTGTGTTCAAGATGCTTGCCTTCCGAGAGTGTGTGGGTGGGGTGCACTTTTTGAAAGTTGCTTCCCTCTCCAAAAATCCTATTTTAAGAAAATTCAAATCAATACATAATTCAAAAACAGTACAAAAAAAATTGCTCAGAAATTTTTTCAAATAAATATGAAAATAAACTAGACAAAATTTGAGAAACAACAGAAAAAGAATCAAATCAATTGGACTTATATTTAAAAAGTTATAGACAGTCAAAGTTTAGTCAAAACTCTGTTTTTAAATAAAACAGAAAAGGAAAACGGTTCAAGGAAGAATACGCTTTTGAGACAGAGAAGACGTACTCCGGTTATTTACGTTTTCACTTAAACCAGCGCGGGCCGTCGCTGGGTCACTGGCAGTGGGTCCCTCGGGCCCACTGGTCAGGTTTGACCAGTCGCCCGCGCCCTCTTCCTCCTCTGGCCGAGCCGAGGCGGGGCTCCGGCGATCGACGCCGGCGAACGGCGGCTCCTCGCGGGGTTCTGAGGGCGGGGATGGATCCGCCAGTCCAGGGCGGTCCTCCCGGTGGTTGCTAGGTCCGCGGGGGTGGAGGGAGTCGCCGGCGGCGAGCTCTGCGGCGGACGACGCCTCGGGAGGATTTGGGGTTTCGAGCTATGGTGGCTCCCGATCGGGCTAGAGAGGTGGGGCGGCTCCGCACGGTCTAGGGGAAGAGAATGGGGGCACTGGAAGGGGCTAGGGGCCTCGGTCTTGGCCGGATTTTACCGGAGCGCGGCGTCGGCCGAACTTGCCGGAGATGGGGAAGATGACGGCCTCCGGTCAAGCTGGGGAGAAGGGGGCTTCCTCCCACTTGAACATGGCTGCTGTCGAGCTTAAGCGTGATCGGGAGTGCTATTTATAGCCCGGGGAGGTCGGTTCCCGCGGCTGCGGATAAGAACGCCGGCGTACCGCCGTTCTGTAGCTAGCAGGGCGACGTGGCGATGGTCGGCACTAACCGACGAGCTCGCGGATGAGCTCGAGCTGTTCCTCAGGGCAGCTGGCGAGCTGGGGTGGTCGGGGCGGCGCCGGCCAGGGCAGGGGCCTGCTGCGGCCGGCCGCTAGCTGTCGTGGCCGACCTGACGGCGGCGCTGTAAGGCTCCAGGGGTTGGCTTGGAGGGTTCCGACGTGTGGACGAGGACGGCGTGGCTCTGCAGGTGAGCAAGGGCCAGGGGCACGACGAGGCGGCTCGGGCGCGCGCGCGTGCAAAACGTGCGCTCTGGGCGCGCCCAGCGCACGCACGCCAGGTGCTCGACGATATGCCAAGGCTAGCTAGAGGGCTTGGGTGAGGCTGGGAATTAACAGGGCTAGGTTAGAGTTAGCTAGGAGATTAGTGGACATGTTGGTTAGGCAAAGCAAGCAGGTTCATAATGCAAACTCAAAACTATGCCAAAACTGAACATGCACTATAGGTGTTCGACATAATGCCAGAGCCACCTGTAGAGCTTTGCTAGAGATGCAAATTGGCAGGATGGGGTCTCTTTAGGAGAGAAATATGATGGTGAAGTTGGATTGGATAAACAAGAAACTTAGTAATGCAACTTTTGTCAGAATCCAATTCTGGACAGAAACTGCTGAGGATGATTTGGTGGACTAAAAAGATGAGATAGGGTCTAATCTCTTGGGCTTAGGAGTTTAGTAGGGTATACTAATAGCAGGAGAAATCTCATGGGCAATGGGGCAAGATAAAAAGGGGTTGCAGTAGAAAATGGCAAACTGGACCAGAGAGCAAAAGAGGATGGTTTGCGCAATTTTTCCAAAGAACACCCATGGATTTTTGCATAGAGTTGAATTATATGCCTCTACTAACATCTCCAAATTTTTATGGAAGTTATAAAGAAAAATAAAAATACATTGTAGTGCAAATTGCAAACTGAACCAGATTTGAAAACTAGAGGTAGGGCTCAAAATCCTCAAATGACTAACAGAGGTTTTTGCATAAAAGTGATTTAGGACCATCACATGTCATCCCCAAATTTTGGTGGAATTTTTAAATGCATTTATCAAAGGGTTGCAGTGCAAAAGGGACTCCAAAACTTATGAGAAACCAATTTAAAAGCAATAAAGCTTTAGGAAAAATATTTATAGAAATAATTCCACTGCTAAAAGAAATGATCTTGGGAAGGTATACAAGTCCAACAATATTTTTGAAAAGTTCCTCTTGGAGGGAAAACTCCACAATTCAGAAGAAAGGAATGGTTCTGAAATCAAAAGAAAATCCAGAAAAGAAAAAATTAATTTCCTGGCAAAAATTTAAATAAATAAATCATGGTTAAATTTTTGGGGTGTTACACCTGCTTCTTGGCATCGGTGGATACTTCCTCAGGTGCATAGCATGCCAAGTTGCCAAACTCGCGGCTATAGCCATCCACAGTTAAACGGCCCTGGGTGAAATTGCAGAATTCCTCCCGCTTGCGATCCATGAGACCTTCCGGAATGTGGTGTTCACGGAATGCCTCACTGAAATCAACCCAGGTAGTGACTTGGCCAGCAGGACGCATAGCTTCAAAGTTTTCCCACCAAAGACTGGCAGGGCCCTCAAGATGGTAGGCGGCGTAGATAACCTTGTCAGCTTCGGCCACACGGGCAGAGTGTAGCTTGTGGGTGATACTACGTAGCCAGTCATCAGCATCCAGAGGTTCAGTGGAGTGATGGAACTTCGGTGGACAGATCTTGATAAAATCGTGGATTGACACCACGTCATTCCTCTGACGGAACCCAGTGTTCTGCTCTATGCGTTCCAGCAGACGGTTGGTCTCTCTCTTGTTCCGTTCTGCTTCAAGCATAACTTCCGCCAAGGAGGGTGGCTGGGGCAGATTCCCATCTCTAGCCCCACTAGCCTCACCCTGCTCCTGAGCAGCAGGAGTGTTGCGAGTGTTGACCATCCTAGGAAAACAAAACAACGGTTTAGACAAGGATGGCAAAAATTTGACATAGAAGTGCAGAATGTAATGGATGACACGGAATGCAAAGATGTTCATCCGTACTACATGGTAATATAGGAACTGCTATATATACACCAGTGGTCATACACACCATACAAAGTTTAGTACAAGCCAAGGCTAAAGTACAACTGCGGTGAAAGATGATACATCCCATCAGAGGCATTCCAAGCTCCTATACATTATTTAACTACACCTCCGGAACTCAGTACACACTAAGTCATATTCCACAAGACGCGCAGGACTGTGGAAATACAATTACTACAATACTACTACAACCACGGCCTAGCTCAGACATTCGTGTAGTAATCCTCGTAAAGATTACCACCGTAGCCTGGAAGTGGAACAGATGGATCTTGGAACTCGCGAGCACTCGAAGGCTGTGGACCATAGGGGCATGGGTGTGGTCTTGGTCCCGATGCTGGTGGTAACCGATGCCCACATGGAGGTGTAATACCCCCAACGTCACGCCAATCAATGCGATCAGGCAGACGAGTCCGCACGGGGTACAAATCCCGCATGTCCAGATATCCGGCGTGCACAGCAGGTGCAAGCCGTGTCAAAGTAGTCCAATGAGCAGCTCGAGTGTTATACAGCTCCATTCGGAGGGCACGGACCTCACGGTCCCTGTCCTCCAACATCTGAACAGTAGTCTGAAGCAGTGGCTCTTCATGAGCAGCATCAGTATACAGACCAGTGTAGTAGCCATCCTCTCCGGGAAGTGAGGCTGGCATGTAACAGAACTCAGTGTTCAGCAACAGGGCATGCCTAGCACGGAGAATGGTCATCATCGAATAAGCGGCATCCTGCACTGCCATCTCGATGGTAATCCCGAGTCCATAAGACCAATGGATGGGGTCGTTAGCTCCAGGATATGAGGGGTATATCCGGACTGTGCAGAAATACTGACTCTGATTGAAATCCCAGTACTGTTCCTCCATGGTGTATTCAGGGTACCAGCGATAACCGGTCTCAGTCAGCACACGGACTAGCATGGCCGTGTGACCGGGCACATTAATGCACCGAGTCAAACGAACCACTTGGTGAGGGATGAGGCCAGACATCTGAAACACGAAGTAATGCAAAGGCATTAGTGTTTCTGGAAGAAATCGGGCAGCATAACAACTGTAAATGCTCAAACAAAATTTGAGACATCATACAAATGATAGCATAGCCACTCAACAATTCCATATCAAGGTTCCGGGTCCAACAATCATCATACTAAAAGGATAGAAACTGAACTGATGCTTGACCAACAATCCTAAGAGTCTACGGATTAGTAACACGTGAACCTAATAAGGATAAGAGGCCTAGTCCTAAATCCCCGTAGAAAGAATAGACTGACTCAGATCAGAAGGGCATAAGGTAAAGGAGTAAAAAGATCCTTACGTTCCCTTCCACAATCAATTCCCCTACATATAACTAAGAATTTTTCTAGACACAACATCGACCAGTTTGGCTTGAGAACCTACAGGCAGTCCAGCTCTGATGCCAACGCTGTCAGGACCCCGATCCTAAGTCACACCAATCTAGCTGTAACACGTCATATCACTTTGCGGCCTCACGCACGGTAACCCCACGGGTGCCACCTTACCTGGCCCGGGACCGTTTGCGCATTTTGGCACACATATATGACAGTGTCGCTAGCATCCATATGATAGAGAACCCGGGCCGACATGGCTAGTTATAAACCAAAAGTGGCACTAAATTACAGAGACAGGCATCCATGACCCAGCAACGAACGTGTCGGTCATCAACGTATGAACCCAAGTCGTAGCACGCTACATGGACTTAAAGGAACAACGCGTGACATTTCCCCTAAGGGACAGACACAGGAACGAAGAAGGACACATGTCGGCCAGCCTACGTGTTTCGAGCAGTAGCAAGCTACCAAGGCTCATTGGAGACACTAGGAGGCATTTCCCTGTAAGATAGGCTACCAAAGGAAAACAACTAGGTGTCGGATCCCACACATACCAAGCATTTCAATCATACACGCAATATGCTCAATATGTGCAAATACAACATTGCATCACAACAGAACTCTATGACTCAAAGTACTTTATTTAAAAGGCTCCAAGAGCCATACATAACATATCCATACAGGTAGGGCTCACATGACCCAACACTCAAGTCATACAGTCATACAAGCACAAGCGAAAGCTACATGTCTGAGTACAGACAACTTAGAAAATAAAACAGGCTTGGTGTAGCCTGACTATCTACAAGGCCCTTCACAAGCTCCAGATCTCCGTCTGGGTGTCAAGCTACTCGTCGACGTCAACGTCTATGTAGAACCCATCAGCAGGGGCAGGGTTCTCCTCTGCAACAGTTATTAAGCAAACATGAGTACAAAGGTACTCAGCAAGTCTTACCACAGAACCTATCATACATGCAACATTATCAAAGGGGGTAGTGGAGTTCATAGCAGAATGCCAGCTTTGACCTTGGCTAACCTATACTACAACTCTCAACAGATTGCAAGATGTTATTACGAACACGAGTCCTCTACTCACCACATCAATACACAACCGAGGATTCTCTTCCGTCATCCTACGGAAGGGCCATCCACGGCACTCACACTTATCTTGAGGCTTTTAGTAGTATCCATCAACTTGTCTATGAACTGTAAGAGTAACCAAGTAGTCCGTACCGCGAACAATGGCTATTCGAATAGTTTGATAACCCTGCAGGGGTGTACTTCTTCACACACGCTTTCACCACTTATCGCCGTTTACTCGGCGTGTACTCGGCAACCTTCAAGTGGAAGCCCAGCGGGGGTGTCGGCCACGACCTGACTAACTACTCAAGTCTCTCGTCCAGGTTTATCGCCTATTTGGGTTCCATCCGTGGGGAGATCCGGCCGGGGTGTCGCTCACGGCCCCAAACGATGTGTACAGGGTTCCCGAGTCACCAAACGGGCAACCGGTACACCATGCCACGTACCTGTCGCATCACAACCCACCCCGAGGGTCAGCGTTGCGCACGACCTCCAGTAAGCTATAAACACCAGAAACTAGTGGCAACTCCTGGACAGAGATCAAGGGTAATTAATAAGCCGAGAGGGTCAATTAAGGATCCCAATGTGTGGTAGTAGCTGTAACTTGAACCACACATACAGATCTCGGGTCCTATGGACGATTCCAATGAAACAACCCACCATGTACTCCTACATGGCCTTTCATCGATACCTTTACCAAGCGTATTCCACACTTCCTTCTCTTTATCGGTATGATCATTTCACTCTGATCCATCACCCAGATGAACCAGACCAGACACAACTCTAAGCATAGCAGGCAACATAAACAAATAGCATGGTGGATCACACATCACATGGCTCAATCAATTCCTACACATGCTAGTGGGTTTCAACTATTTACTGTGGCAATGACAGGTCATGCAAGGGATAGGGTTCAACTACCGCAGCAAGTAGCAGTTCACACGCTGTTGCCTTAATGCAGTAAAAGAGAGCAGGAGCGAGAAGATTGGGTTTGTATCGGAATGATCAATGATTGATTGCCTGACAAGGAAGTTGCAGGGTACTGCTCTTCAACTGGATACGCAGCAGTATCCTCGGGAGTAGGACCTAACACAGAGAATACCGGCGATACAATCATTAACAAACAAATGCAGCAATATGATGCATGCTCATGACATGGCAAGATGCATGTGTGTTGGCTAATGCAACTAAAACCAGAAGGGTTTGAGCTTATTTGAATCAAAGATTCAAATTGAAGTTCAAACTATTATTTAAATAAGTGCATTATCATGTTTTTGATGTATACAGCAAGTTAACTTGTTCAAACATGCATGAAATCAGTGCCATTGGAAAGATTGGATTTTTCTGATCATTTTTCATATATAAATCTTTTCCATCTGAGCTATGGTTGATTTTATATGATTTTTAGAAGTTTTCGGTATTTTCTGGAATTTCCTGAATTATTTTTGATCTAAAAATCCCAGAAAAACCTTTACTGCGTCAGCATGACATCATGCTGACGTCAGTCAGTCAACAGGAGCTAGTCCAAGTCAAACATGACATGTGGGCCCTGCATGTCAGTGTCACAGCTAATTAACTAAGTTAATTAGAGTTAAACTAAGACTAATTAGCTGTCAGTGGGGCCTGGGCCCACGGGTCAGTGACTAAACTAATTAACTAATTAAATTAACAGAAACTTAAATAAACTAACTAATTAGCAAAAGGTGGCCCACACGTCAGTGACCCAGGGGTAGTCAACCCCCTGGTCAAACAGGTCAAACCCGCCGGCGACGTGACGCCGGCGAGGCCAAGTACGGCGGCGTGCTTCGGAAATCGTCTACGGGGCACGGCTCGAGCTGCGGCTAGGCGCGTTGGAAAGCTCTTGATCTTGCGCGTCGGATGGTGGTGGTCGCCGGACCTGGGGTGGCCGGAGACGACGGCAACAAGCTCGACGGCGGCGACCGGCGTCGGGCGTGTGTGGAGATGCGGCTGCAGGGGACTAGGCGATGCGTGCGTAGCACCTATCGCATCTACGCGCTGCGGTGAGTGTAATGGACGGGTGCCAGTGACCAAATGGTCACCGGAGCATCACCGGCGGCGAGCACGGCGGCGGTGCGTTCGGTGATCAACAGAGCGGCGGCTACACGGCGCAAAAGGAACGGAGGAAGGAGGAGTTCGACGTAGAAGCTCACTGCGGTGCTAACGAGCTCGACGGAGGGTTCAGGGACGCGCTGTAGCTTCGTAACGGCGGCGAGGTGCTCCGGCGATCCGAGGAAGGGGACGACGGCGTGGAGGCGTTGCAGGGCTTCCGGCGGCTCGTGGCTCAGCGAGGAGGAAGAGGACGACGCGGCGGATCTTCTGGACACACTCACGGGGCGAGGGGGTGGCTCTAAGTGCGGCTACGGCGAGCGGCGGTGACGGCGGCTCGGTGATGGAGGAGGAGAGAGCCAGGGAGGGCGAAGGAGACGAAGGGGAGAAGTGAGAGCGGTCGGGGCAGCTGCGTGTCGACTCGTGGAGTCATCCAGGCCATCGGGGAGGCAGGCAAGCAGCCTGGAGGTGTCCGAGCGCGTGCCGACGCGCGGCGGCCACGCGCGCGTCCTTCTGGCACGAGGAGGAAGACGACAGAGGAGGGCTGGTGGGCTGGGCCGGCCTGCTACAGGGCTGGGCCCGAGGTAAGTGCTTCTTCCTATTTTCTTTTCTGTTTCATTTGTTTTGCATCTTTGTTTAATTAATAAAAATGCTAGAGCATTTTTATAACTCATGAAACTTGTCATACCCACTGTATATAATATGAACAGTAGGAAACATTATAGTTCATGATTATTTGAGCATTTAAATTATTTAAAAGTATTTAAATGCCCAAATACAAATACCATATGATTTAATCCAAAGCCCTAGAGTGTCTTAGAAAAATGTGCACCATTTTTTGCAGAGGTTTAAGACCAAGGCAGAAATGATGAACATTTTTGAAGGGCATTTTGGGTACATTGGAAAATATTTTAACAAACCCTAGTTGTTAGGAGAGGGGTGCTGGGGTTTCTGTTAATCCCATTTCCAGTTTCTTTGAAAGTAGACATGATGCACACTCTAGCTAGATACTAAAGCAAGTGCTAACTAGGGATGTGACAGCAGTCTCAAATCTGTCGAAGATCAGGTCTCCACGGATGTCCGCGACATAGTTCAAGCTTTCGAATCCGACTTGATGGCCAGGGCATAGCTGTCGATCTACTCCAGATGGTCAAGCGAGTTGGCCCGCGGTACAAATCCACCGAATACGAAGATCCGTCCGGGGAGGAAGGTTTTTTCCCTGGACAGCGTCACTATCGACGATTGAAGGGGCCATCGAACCTTCGTCGACGGCACAGTGGAACTCTCAATGAAAGCACCAATGTCGGTGTCAAAACCGACGGATCTCGGGTAGGGGGTCCCGAACTGTGCGTCTAAGGTCGATGGTTACAGGAGACTGGGGACACGATGTTTACCCAGGTTCGGCCCCTCTCTATGGAGGTAATACCCTACTTCCTGCTTGATTGATCTTGATGAATATGAGTATTACAAGAGTTGATCTACCATGAGATCGTAATGGCTAAACCCTAGAAAGCCTAGCATGTATGACTATGGTAATGAGTCTATCCTTTCCGGACTACACCCTCCGGTTTATATAGACACCAGGGGGGGCTCTAGGGTTACATAGAGTCGGTTACATAAGAAGGAATATTCGTAGTTGGTCGCCAAGCTTGCCTTCCACGCCAAGGAGAGTCCCATCCGGACACGGGTACGGTCTTCGACCTTCATGTCTTCACAGCCCATCAATCCGGCCCATGGATAACAGGTCGGACGCCTGAGGACCCCTTAGTCCAGGACTCCCTCACTAGGGTTATAGGATAAATATGTACGTGGTTACCGAATGTTGTTCGGAGTCCCGGATGAGATCACGGATGTCACGAGGAGTTCCGGAATGGTCTGGAGATGAAGAATATAGGAAGTGAGGATTTGGCCACCGGAAGTATTCCGGGCATCATCGGTAATGTACCGGGACCACCACAAGGGTTCCGGGGTCCACCGGGAGGGGCCACCGGCCCCAGAGGCTTGCATGGGCCAAGAGTGGGAAGGGACCAGCCCCTGAGTGGGTTGGTGCGCCTCCCACCACGGCCCAAGGCGCAACAAATGAGGAGAGGGGGGAAACCCTAGGCGCAGATGGGCCTAAGGCCCACCCTAGGGTGCGCCCTCCCGCTCTCTCCCTCTTGGCCGCCCCCCTCCATCCCATCTAGGGCTGCCCCCCCCCCTAGGGTGGGAACCCTAGAGGGGGCGCAGCCCCTCCCCTCCTCCTATATATAGTGGGGTTTTGGGGCTGCCATACACACGAGTCCCTCTCTCTCTCTCTCTCGGCGCAGCCCTACTTCTCCACCTCCTCGTCTTTTGTAGTGCTTGGCGAAGCCCTGCTGGAGAACCACGCTGCTCCACCACCACCATGCCGTCGTGCTGCTGCTGGAGTTGTCTTCCCCAACCTCTCCCTCCTCCTTCCTAGATCAAGGCGTGGGAGACGTCACCGGGCTGCACGTGTGTTGAATGCGGAGGCGCCGTTGTTCGACGCTTAGATCGGAATCGACCGCGATCTGAATCGCTGCATATATGACTCCACCAACCACGTTCTTATAACGCTTCCTCTTAGCGATCTTCAAGGGTATGAAGATACACTCCCCCCTCTCGTTGCTGATTTCTCCATAGATTAATCTTGATGATGCGTAGAATTTTTTTATTTCTAAAACGATCCCCAACACTTGGGTGATCGTAGGCGTGATTTTTCATTTTCCAATATGTTTTCCCAACATGTTTTCATTCCGCTTTCGACCCATTCCCGGCCTAAATTTCATTTGTGCTTGCGTCAAAACAGAGGGCGCGCGGACGGGCGGGACAGGCGCCCTTATCCTTCCCTGGCCCGCCCATCAGGGACAAACGCGCCCCCTTTACCTCCATTTCACCAAAACCCTCCCCCGCCCCTCCCCTCCCTCCTCCATGGTCGACGACCTGACCACGTGATACGTCCAAAACGTATCTATAATTTCTGCTTGCTCCATGCCTCTTTTGGGTGATATTGCTATGATATTTATACACTTCCATACACTTTTGATCATATTTGGACTAACCTATTAACTCAGTGCACCCCAGTGCCAGTTTCTGTTTTCGGCTGTTTTTGTATTTCAGGTTTTCCCATTACGAGAACTGCCAGAAAAATCCCGGAAAAATTATATAAAAAATCAGCGTTCCAGAAGCTTCCCGGCACCCGAAGTACAGCCGGAGGGGGGCCACCAGGGCTCCAGGCGCCCTGGTGGCGCGGCCCCCCTCCTGGCCGCGCCGGGGGGGCGCCTGGGCCCCCCAGGCCTCCGCTGATGCCCCCCTTTGGCATATATTTAAGACGTCTCCCGAAACCCTCGAGACGGGAACTCTTTTTCGCGATCTCATCTCTGTTCCGCCGCCGCCGCTCTTCCAAGATCGGGAGCACCAGGAGAACTCTTCCCGGCACCCTGCCGGAGGGGAGGATCACCACCGGGAGCCTCTCCACCACCATGGACGCCTCCCGGATGAGTTGTGAGTAGTCTCCCTTGGACCATGGGTCCATGACCAGTAGATATGTGATGTTCTCCTCCCGTTCTTGTGCTTCACTAATTAGTCCTCGTGAGCTGCCCTACATGATCGAGGCACATATGTAATCCTTATGCTGTTGCTATGATGAGTTTGCTGGGATCCGATGGATTGTGAGATTATGTTTGAGTAATATATTTGATCTACCTCTTTTATATTTATGTTCGTAAGTAATTCTTGCAGGTTCTCCGTTGTTATTTATTGCTTTGGCCAAGTAGTAGGTAGTGACTCCAAGAGGGAACGTTATGCTCGATTGTGGGTTCATGCCCCTTGATGACTAGTTTGAGTGACAGAAACATGAGTCTAGGGGATGTGATGTTGCCACAAGGGGGAAAACAACGGTGCTTGTGCCCGCGGGTGCAAGGATTGTTTACTTTACGCAAAGTTCTTTTAATGCAGTTGTCTGTTGCTTTGAGTTTACACTATGGGTGGGACTCGCAACTTAATACCAGCGAGATATTCTGGATAGATATCTCAAGGTGGATGATTAGTAGTAGATGCAGATGGATTTCGGTCTACTTGCCTTGGCGTACCGCCCATGCTTTGAACCTCTACCTTTCTTGCAATATAGTCAGCATTGGTTTGCGCACATGGACCTGTCAATTGCCCAGCTGTAATTCGTTTACCTCACATAGCTGTTTTATCGTCTTTTGGGAGAGAGACATCACCAGTGAACATCATGGGACTCCGGTCCATATTACCATCATTGATCACATCCGCTATTTACTTTCAGCTTTTACTTACTATTGCAATTATACCTATCACTATTATCACTTGCGTTTGATCCTTTGTAAACGACAAGGCCGGAGGGATTGACAACCTCTCTGTACTCGTTGGGAGCAAAGTTATTTGTATCTGTGTGCAGGTCCACGTTGATTGCTAATATCGGGCGCCGTTAGGAGTTGACACCTTCTTGTTGAAACTGGGAGTCTTAGGGGAAATCGATCCTTGGTATCTTTGCCAAGGGAAAACTTCTGCTACACTGCATCTCAAACCTTCCACTTGGGGTAACCAACGAGGGGCGAGAAGCCATCAAGCAAAGTTTTCTGGCGCCGTTGCCGGGGACTCCACTCTTCAAGATAGGGGAGTTGCATGCTATCTTTTATCTTTGCTTTTTAGTCTTGTTAGTTTACCTTTCGGTTTTCTTTATGTCTTTTCACTAGTTTTGCTTAATGGAAAACAACAAAAATATGAGAGAGCTTTATAAGCTCTACCTTGCTTTGGGACATGATGTGTTTGAAGAGAAAATTAAAAAACCTATGGAACTTTATTATTTGCATAACAATCATGATGGTGGTGATGTTATTAGTATGCTTTCTTTGAATATCAATATAGCTAATGACATGGAAAGCTCTAAGCTTGGGGATGACACGTTTGATGACCATGATATTTTTAGTCCCCCAACTTTTGAAGAGAAAATTTACTTTGATGATACTTTGCTTCCTATATATGATTACAATGATGAATATGATGTTTTCAGTCCACCTACTATTGAGGATAAAATTTATTATGATTATGATATTCCTCCTAAATACAATGATTACCATGATGGTTATGATTGCTTTACTCTCACTATTCCTAATAAGAAAGATTTTGCTTATATGAAGAGTAATGATACCTTTTTGCATGTGGATCATGGTAACAATGCTATATGTGATGCTTATATTGTTGAGTTTATTCGTGATCCCACTGAAAATTATTATGAGAAGGGAACATATGCTTATAGATATTTCAATAATATCAAGTTCCCTCTCTTTATGTTGAAGGTTTTGAAGCTGCACTTGTTTTGTCTTCCTATGCTTATTGCTTTGTGCTTCAATGAATTATTGTATTGCAATATTCCTATGCATAGGAAGCATGTTAGGCTTAAATGTGTTTGGTGTTTGCTTCTTGATGCTCTCTTTTGTTCTTCAACTCTTATTCCTACGAGAGCATCATTAAAGTCTTAAGCCTATCTTTATGGCTATAAAGAAAGAGCTCTAGGGAGACAACCCTTGTTATCTTTGCTTTCAGTTTGTTATTTCAGTTTTAGTGGTCTTGATGTTTGTTACTACTATAGCAACATCATTGTATCTTTATTTTTCAACTTTGTGCCAAGTGTAGCCTCTGATTGCAAGAAAGTTCAAAAGTTGTGACGTGTTGTCCAAGAAACAGATTCTGTCCTTGGATAGAAAAATTCGTATAAAATCACCAGATCATCTTTTTGGTCTGAATTTTTTCGACGGCGTGCTCTATATAATTGTATTTCGTGCGTCTGTTTTGATTTTTTTTATTAGAGTTGCAGAAGTGCCGCGAAAAAATAATTTACTACCTGTTGTTCTGTTTTTCACAGATTCTGTCCTGTTTTGCCTTTCCTTCATTTTGCAAACCTTGAGCTTGCTTTTTCTTTGCAAAAACCTTTTGGCAATCTTGAGAAACAGTAGACCTTCAAGAATATCCTTATTTCCAGCAAGGAACAATTATTTTATTATGGGTACTAACCTCGCTAATCAGATTATGATGAGTTATGTATGAAGGGAGTTTTCAAGTATGCGAGGGAAGATGATAAAAAGATTCAGGAGTGTCAAACGCTCAAGCTTGGGGATGCCCCCATGCACCCCCAAGAAATATTCAAGGAGACTCAAGCGTCTAAGCTTGGGGATGCCCCCATGCATCCCCTTCTCCATCAACATTATCAGTTCGTCGTTCGTTCCACTATATTTTTATCACTTCATGTGTTATGTGCTATGCTTGGAGCGTCTTGCTTTTAGTTTCCTTTTTAGTTTTCTTTAGCTTTTCATAACGAGTCGGAACTCAGATTTCTTTATGTGGGAGAGAAACACGCTCCACTTCTACCTAGAACATAACATAGAATTTTCATGTCTATCTATGTTGTGTGTGTTCTTGGTCTTTCAATAGCTACTATCATGCTTAGCTTTTAGTATTCATGCTTATCCTTTTAAAGAGCTTTTGTTTAGTTGGTTGCTTGAACTCTCTTTAGTTATCATGCTTATCTTATTAAGAGAGTTTGCTTCCGTTTCATTGGTTGATATGTCTATGATAAAGATGTTACGTGCATAATGGCGCTTAGTAGTTCATGTTTTCTTATGGTTAGTCTCAAACAGCTGGGGGATTCCCAATGTGTTATTGGAGTACCAACATGATTTGTTTGCCTATGATGTGGTATGGTTTAGTAATATCTTCCTTCAAGAATTTATTTTGATTGACTTGGCGTATGCTCATGCATATTTAAGACTGTAAAGAAAGTCTGTCAAGCCTTGATGATCTTTTGTTTCTGAGTAGCGATATAACTTCCATGCCTGATTCAATGTTGCTTTGTCGCTCTGCATGATTATGACCGTCATTGCTCTCTTAGTTGGTCGCTCCCAGTCTTTTGCTAACCTTCACCTGTACTAAGCGGACTGACTACTTGTGCATCCAAATCCTTTTAACCCAGTTATGCCATATGAGTCCACCATACCTTCCTACATGGTATTTACCTGCCATTCCTAACGAAGACTTGCATGTACCATCTCGAAATTATTAAAAAAAATGCATTCCTATTTTGTGCCTCTGTTTTAAGTTCATGAGGAAGTAGTAGTTAATTCATGATCTCTTTAAGTTGGACAAGCTTCACCCCGGGATTGCATGTATAATGTGCAAACCCATAATACGAGAAGGAACTGGCATTGAGTGCGCCCGGCTCAAAACGATAATATAACAAACAAACCCTCCTTCACGCTTTGTTCATGAGAAATCAGAAAACTTTGGCAGTGATAAACAAAGGAGATTAAGAGGATGTGATCGTCCTCATTCGGGAGCCGTTCCTCGAAACTTGTCCATCTCAAGAAGTGATTGAGTTATCTGCTAGCATTCGTTGACAGAACATGCATAATCAAAAATAATTATTATTACTTTTGTTTTTAAAACCAAGAGCTCTGGTACATGTTTTGTCTTTGTTTCCGACTACGGGTTTTTAACCTTGCCAACAAAAGCCACGGTTCGAGAGTCTCCACCTTCTTTTAAAGCACCAACTACTGAGAGCATGATTGTCATTCTGAGTGTAATGTGCATTGTCCCAAAGTAGCATTGTCTTTTGCATGATTGTGGTATCGTTTATTCTGAAATCATTGTATCTAGTCATCACTTAAACCTTGGAGGTGCCCCTGCATTTTTGTTTTGCTTCACTAAAGGGGGCAAGCTAGATATCACTTTATCATATTTGCACACCATGCTCATTACAAATCTATTTGATGTTTCAATATCATATTGTAAAACTTTCAGTTCTTTGTGATTTTCTCATGAGGCAACTTAATTACTACAGATTCATTCTCTCAGTAAGCTTTTGTCATATGACTATGAAAAGTCCTATATGGTTAATAGCATGTCACCAGAGAAATTATTCTTGTTATCATTTACCAACTCGAGGACGAGCAGGAATTAAGCTTGGGGATGTTGATACGTCCAAAATGTATCTATAATTTCTGCTTGCTCCATGCCTCTTTTGGGTGATATTGCTATGATATTTATACACTTCCATACACTTTTGATCATATTTGGACTAACCTATTAACTCAGTGCACCCCAGTGCCAGTTTCTGTTTTCGGCTGTTTTCGTATTTCAGGTTTTCCCAATACGAGAACTGCCAGAAAAATCCCGGAAAAATTATATAAAAAATCAGCATTCCAGAAGCTTCCCGGCACCCGAAGTACAGCCGGAGGGGGGCCACCAGGGCTCCAGGCGCCCTGGTGGCGCGGCCCCCCTCCTGGCCGCGCCGGGGGGCGCCTGGGCCCCACAGGCCTCCGCTGATGCCCCCCTTTGGCATATATTTAAGACGTCTCTCGAAACCCTCGAGACGGGAACTCTTTTTCGCGATCTCATCTCTGTTCCGCCGCCGCCGCGCTTCCAAGATCGGGAGCACCAGGAGAACTCTTCCCGGCACCCTGCCGGAGGGGAGGATCACCACCGGGAGCCTTTCCACCACCATGGACGCCTCCCGGATGAGTTGTGAGTAGTATCCCTTGGACCATGGGTCCATGACCAGTAGCTATGTGATGTTCTCCTCCCGTTCTTGTGCTTCACTAATTAGTCCTCGTGAGCTGCCCTACATGATCGAGGCACATATGTAATCCTTATGCTGTTGCTATGATGAGTTTGCTGGGATCCGATGGATTGTGAGATTATGTTCAGATTGTGTTTGAGTAATATATTTTATCTACCTCTTTTATATTTATGTTCGTAAGTAATTCTTGCAGGTTCTCCGTTGTTATTTATTGCTTTGGCCAAGTAGTAGGTAGTGACTCCAAGAGGGAACGTTATGCTCGATTGTGGGTTCATGCCCCTCGATGACTAGTTTGAGTGATAGAAACATGAGTCTAGGGGATGTGCTGTTGCCACAAGGGGGAAAACAACGGTGCTTGTGCCCGCGGGTGCAAGGATTGTTTACTTTACGCAAAGTTCTTTTAATGCAGTTGTCTGTTGCTTTGAGTTTACACTATGGGTGGGACTCGCAACTTAATACCAGCGAGATGTTCTGGATAGATATCTCAAGGTGGATGATTAGTAGTAGATGCAGATGGATTTCGGTCTACTTGCCTTGGCGTACCGCCCATGCTTCGAACCTCTACCTTTCTTGCAATATAGTCAGCATTGGTTTGCGCACATGGTCCTGTCAATTGCCCAGCTGTAATTCGTTTACCTCACATAGTTGTTTTATCGTCTTTTGGGAGAGAGACATCACTAGTGAACATCATGGGACTCCGGTCCATATTACCATCATCGATCACATCCGCTATTTACTTTCAGCTTTTACTTACTATTGCAATTATACCTATCACTATTATCACTTGCGTTTGATCCTTTGTAAACGACAAGGCCGGAGGGATTGACAACCTCTCTGTACTCGTTGGGAGCAAAGTTATTTGTATCTGTGTGCAGGTCCACGTTTATTGCTAATATCTGGCGCCGTTAGCAGTTGACACCTTCTTGTTGAAACTGGGAGTCTCAGGGGAAATCGATCCTTGCTATCTTTGCCAAGGGAAAACTTCCGCTACACTGCATCTCAAACCTTCCACTTGGGGTAACCAACGAGGGGCGAGAAGCCATCACCACGTACGTGCGCCCCATGGCGAAAAAAGATCCCAATAAGCCGTGGTCGGAGCTCTCGTCGGCGAAGCTCGCCAAACTTGACGCTGAATCGACTAAGAGGAGGAACCGGTGGACAAGGGTAGCGGGGAAGAAAGCCGCTGTCGGCTAAGCCGCCGACGCGGCCGCGCAGGATGCCGTGAAGCACCAGGCCGACGTCGATAACAATGAGTCCATCGTCACCAAGGGGCATGCCGTTGTCATATTAGGGTTGTGCCGACCCGCGCCGGTCATTCTCTCGGTCGCTGCCATGGCTGCGGCTAGCACAGGCTTGTCGGTCATTCGTCCTCCGCAGTACCGGTCCCCGAGCTCGTCCGTCACACCAGAGGTGCCCGGGTAACATGTGTCGATAGTGCATGGACATGGCCAGACCCGGTTCTCCACGTCGTCGGACGGCAGCGTGGTTGCACTGGCCACCCCCTCCATCCCGACCGCGGGCGTCATCGACCTCAATGTGAGATGGGACGCAAAGGAAGTATCTCGGTCGATTCCTACGGGCAACTTTGCCGGCGCCCGCAAGCTGTTCGATGAAATGCCACTGCCGACGCTGACGGTCGACGACCCTGACTACGCAGCGTTCATGGTGAGCATCATCTTCAAAGGCCATGGTGAGGCCTTCAACGTCGACGGTCAAGGCCATGCTTTCGATCCTGACGCGGCCCAAAGCCAGGACGGTCGCGTCCAGTATGGTGACGACCTATTCGTTGGCCATAATGAAGATGAGATCCATGTCCATGGCAACTCATGGCATGAAGATGATGACATGTATTGTGAATATGAGGAAGAAGAGATCGACATTGCAGAGGAGCCATTGGTGTTTATCGATGAGCTCACCCTGTGACGCCCGGATAATCAAGCTACAGTAAACCTCTACTAATGATGCCACGTCACCGCGGTTACTGTCGATAAACTCACGTTAGTTTAAAACCAATTCAAATTCAAATTTGAATTAAAGTCAAACGATAAAATTATTCAAATGTTTAAACTAAAATGTTCGGGTCGTGCCAAATAATGCATAGGTGATCATGTTGGAGAAACCACATTTTTATCGAGTGTTTGAATGTCCTAAAATAGTTAAAACACTAGCCAAACAATTAGTGAAATGCCTTTTACAAATAAATAAAATATTAAGCTATTTTATTTTGTTGCCCAAACTTATGTGGGAGTGGAATACTTATTAACACCAAATTTGGGATTGCCTTTATAATTTTCAAAACTAAAATAAATGGGGAACTAAAATTAAACAGAAGATATAAAACAATAAAAGAAAATAAATAAAGGGCAGACAACCCCCTGCCCCATTGGGCCAAACCCCTCCCTCTGGCCCAGCCGGCCGCCCCGAACCGGCCCACCCCGTGGCCTATATGGCCTACCCCC
>LR738713.1:769905718-769923603 GCA_902687465.1 Secale cereale
CCCCCCCCCCCTGTGCAAATGACACATGGGGCCCGCCCCCCAGAACAAAAAAAAGGAGTTAAAAAAATAATAATAATAAAATTAAATAAATAAATATATTAATTAATTAATTAATTAACAAATTAATTAAGTTAATTAATCACATTTAGATTAATCTAATCATTAATTAACCTAATCTGTAATTAACTAAAACATAATTAACCTAACTAAACTATTAGTTAGTTTACAGTCAATGGCATGCGGGTCCCACACGTCAGCTTGACCTGGTCAACCCTGTTGACTGCTGAGGTCATGCTGACGTCAGCATGCACTATTCTGGATAATGCTGTTTTATTTAATAATTAATAAATTAGAAAATGGTTTAAAAAACTTTAAAAATTAATATAAAATAAACCATAACTCGGATGAAAATAATTTATATATGAAAGTTGCTCAGAACGACGAGACGAATCCGGATACGCGGTCCGTTCATCCGCCACACCTCTCTATCATACCGAACATGCAACATTCCCCCTCAGTTTCATCTGCCCGAAAATGCCTAACACCGGGAATACTTTCCCGGATGTTATTCCTCTTCGCCTGTATCACCGAGCATCGCGTTAGGTCACACGTAGCACTGCCTTTTGCCATGTTATGCTTTTTGATGCTATTGTTTGCTCTGTTATTTATTTGTTTCCCCCTTCGTTGCTTATTTTCGGTAGACTCCGATACTGTGATAGACCCCGAGACCATTGATGCTTCGGTGTTCGACTACGGCTACGATCCCGAAGATTCCTTTCATCTGCAGAGCTTCCAGGCAAGCCCCCCCCCCCCCTTTGATCACCAGATATCGCCTACTCTTCTCTCTACTGCTTGCATTAGAGTAGTGTAGCATGTTACTGCTTTCGATAATCCTATTCTGCTGCATAGCCTGTCATTGTTGCTACCATTGTTGATACTTTACCTGCAATCCTAAATGCTTAGTATAGGATGCTAGTATATCATCAGTGGCCCTACACCCTTGTCCGTCTGCCCTGCTATTCTATCGGGCCGTGATCACTTGGGGGTGATCACGGGTATATACTACATACACTTATACATGACACATGATGTGACTAAAGTCGGGTCGGCTCATTGAGTACCCGCAAATGATTTGATGTGGGGGGCTGAAAGGACAGGTGGCTCCATCCAGGTAGTGATGGGCCTGAGTTCCTGACGGCCCCAGAGTGGATCTTTGTGGCGGAGCGACAGGGGCAGGTTGAGACACCCAGTCCAGAGGTGGCCTGGCCCTGGTCGTTGTCCGCGGTTATTTCATAATAACACGCTTAACGAGTTTGGATATTTGATCTGAGTATGGCCATTTGGTCTATACGCACTAACCAGCTGCGTGGGAACAGTTATGGGCACTTGACGTCGTGGTATCAGCCGAAGCCTTCTTGACGTCAGCTGTTTAGCGGCGCGCGGCGGGTTGGACCGCGTAACGCAACTTCCTTAGTAATGGAGGTTGCTAGGTCTGCTCACCGGCCGCCCTCGCAACGTGCAGGTGTACATTGGGCGATGGGCCCAGACCCCCGTGCGCTTCGGGTTTAGACCGGCGTGCTGACCTCTCTGTTGTGCTTAGGTAGGGCTGCGACGTGTTGATCTTCCGAGGCCGGGCATGAGCCTGGAAAGTGTGTCCGGCCAAATGGGATCAAGCGTGCTGGGTTATGTGGTGCACCCCTGCAGGGAAGTTAATCTATTCGAATACACATGTCCCTCGGTAAAAGTACGACCGGAGTTGTACTCCGACCTCATGACAACTAGAACCGGATACTTAATAAAACACACCCTTACCAGTGCCATATACAACTCGGTGGTTGCTCTTTCACAGGGTGATGTGCGGGAGGATCGCCGAGTAGGATTATGCTATTCGTTGTTACTTGGTGAACTTACCTTCTATTCCCTTCTACTGCTGCAAGACGGAGGCTGCCAGAAGCGAGGATACTTGTTACTTTCAGCTACTCTCTTCTTCTGGTGCAAGATGGAGGTGGCCAGAAGCGTACTCTTCGATTGGATTAGCTATCCCCCTCTTATTCTAGCATTCTGTAGTTTAACCCACATATATTACCCCTTTACACAGATACCATTGCATATGTAGTGTAGATCCTTGCTTGCGAGTATTTTGGATGAGTACTCACGGTTGCTTTGCTCCCCCTTTTTCCCCCTTCTGTTCCTTCTTCTCGGATGACGCAACCAGATGGTGGATCCCAGGAGCCAGAGGATCCCGATGATGTTTCTACGTGGAGTTCAGCTTCGAGGAGTAGTTAGGAGGTCCCAGGCAGGAGGCCTTGCCTCTTCGATCGTTGTTACTTTTGTGCTAGCCTTCTTAAGGCAACCTTGCTTATCTTATGTCTGTACTCAGATATTATTGCTTCCGCTGACTCTTGTGTATTCGAGCTTTTGTATTCGAGCCCTCGAGGCCCCTGGCTTGTAATATAAAGCTTGTATTATTTTAATTTGTGTCTAGAGTTGTGTTGTGATATCTTCAAGTGAGTCCCTGATCTTGGTCGTACACATTTGCGTGCATGATTAGTGTACGGTCAAAGTGGGGGCGTCACACACCCAAAGGGCCGAAGCACAAAGGAGGCAAAGCATTCGCATAGGATTATACACCCAAGAGGAGGACGCTTTGATTTGAGAGTGTTGGATGGAGATAGGCCAAGATCCCACGAAAGGTGCCGAGCAAAAATGACAAGTCTTTTGGACGAAAGTTCAAAAAACCTTTCATGAGCTAAGGAAGTTTGCCCCATACCAATTTGTGAGCACGTGCGGCATCAGCTCAATCCAAAAGAGATGGGGGTTCATTCAACCAGAGCACGGCAAGTATTGTGGCGCGTTTGGAGTGTCCAAGCCCGTCCCGTGAGTGACCTAAGCGTTGGTGACTTGATATGAACTGAAGAGGAAGGTGTGATGCCCCCGATTTGACCGTACACTAATCATGCATGCAAACGTGTACGATCAAGATCAGGGACTCACTGGAAGATATCACAACACAACTCTAGACACAAATTAAAATAATACAAGCTTTATATTACAAGCCAGGGGCCTCGAGGACTCGAATACATAAGCTCGAATACACAAGAGTCAGCGGAAGCAACAATATCTGAGTACAGACATAAGTTAAACAAGTTTGCCTTAAGAAGGCTAGCACAAAAACAACACGATCGAAAAGGCAAGGCCTCCTGCCTGGGACCTCCTAACCGCTCTTGGTCCTCAGCTGTCTCCAAGAGGTAGTAGGCTTTGTCGGGGTAGTAGCAGTCATCAAGTGTGGCATCTGGCTCCTGGACTCCACCATCTGGTTGCATCAACCAGAAAGAAGAAAGAAGGGGGAAAGGGGGAGCAAAGCAACCGTGAGTACTCATCCAAAGTACTCGCAAGCAAGGATCTACACTACATATGCATCGGTATCAATGAAAAAGGGGTAGTATCTGTGGACTAAGCTGAAGAATGCCAGAATAAGAGGGGGAGAAGCTAGTCCTATCGAAGACTAGCATCTTCTGGAAACCACCATTCTTGCAGCAGTAGAAGAGAGTACAGAATATCATATTATAATTATTAAGCATGTTGTAGCAATGATGCCCAGAGATCCTTCCTCGACTCCCTGCGAGGAAGCAATCCCGGAGCCACATATTGTCGGGGAAACTGATCGCCCACGAACACCTATGGGACCGGAGCCCCTTTTCGGTATGGCAAGGGAGCGGAAGGAGCACGAAGAGCAGATCGAGGTGCACACACGAGCAGTTTACCCAGGTTCGGGCCGCACGGATGCTTAAAACCCTACTCATGCCTTGGTTGTTATTGAGTTCTTGGCTCGGGAGCAAGAAGATCTACAGTGCTTGAAGCTAGCTACACCGAGCGTGAGAGTGATCGAGTTTCGGAACCCCCTCTACGTTGTGCATGGGCCTCCTTTTATAGGTCAAGGGGTCACCGACAGGTGTCAACGTAGATGAGGGTAAAAGTGTAAAAATGGTGGTAGTTGTAACAGTGTATGTACAGTGCTCTGTACCTAACTTAGACGGTGGGGGACAAAGGCATTGAATGCCCGTCGCCGTCGCCCCCCAAACAGTGCAAAAAGCGTCTGTCTGGGCGTCTCCGTTCGCCACGACGGTGGCCTTGTCATCATGGCTTGCCACGGTGTACCCCAGGCTGCACAGCCTTCCGCCACGTGCCCCTGGAAGGGCCCCAGGGCGACGCGTGGCCTGATGAGCTGGAGCGCGGGCACACAGTGGAACCTTGCCGCGGCAAGCACCTTGCCGCGGTCGCTACCTTGCCGCGCCCGGAAGCTTGTCGCTCTCCGGGTCTTGCCGGGGCGTGCAATGTGCCACGGCAAGTCTTCTGAAATGTCGTGCTTTGGCCTTCCTGGCAAGCTCCTCTTGCCAGGGTCTTGTGCTAAAAGGAATGATCTTGAGCCTGGAGCGGCCTTCCCAGCAAGCTCCTCTTGCCGGGGTCTTGTCTCTTTAACTTGAATACTTTGTTCTTGAATGGCTCCAAAGGAACCAGAGCGGGCCTTGGCGGGCGCATGGTAAGCCCTGCCACGGGATGCTGCTACTGCCCGTGCACAAGTCGGGATACTAAGGTACCCCTACATTAGTACACCGATAAGAGCCCCCGGGCCTGGGCCACACATAGTGCCGAGCGCTGTTGGGCCAGGCCCAAAATAGTGCACGGGCACACGCGGCCCACGGCGCGCCGCAGCCCTCTCCGTATCTGTCGCATCCCTCCCTAACGGCACGCGTCGATTGCGGCGTCGTGGGAGAGATCGTGGCTTGTTTCTTTAATGGGAAAATGCGGAACGTCCCCTCCCCCCCCCCTCTTAAAAGCAGAGGAAACAGGGGCAGTTTCCCCCATTGCTTCATTGCGTCTTCAACCTCCAGAACCCCCCGCCGCTCTCCTCCTCCCCAAAGGTCGAAAGAGAGCTGAGCTCCACCCCTCTTCCCGCCGCCGCCAGTCTTTCCAGCGCCGCCGGCCTCCCTCGCCGTCCCCGCCATGGCCCCGAAGAGCGACAAGGCGAAAACCGCGAAGACCGACAGGGCGGCGAAGCTAGCAGCAATGCGGAAGAGGATGGTGGTCTTCCCGCCGAGGCTCGGCGCGAGGGAGTTGAAGGACAAATTTTATCTCTTCTGGTCGAGGGAGACGAAAGCTCACCCGCGCACCAGGGTTCTCCCCGCCGAAGCCTGCGACATGTATCCGGGAGGTTATCCTTACTTTGCCCTGTTCTTCCATTGCGGTCTCTGCCCTCCATACTCTGAGTTCTTCTGCGACGTTATGAACACGTATGGATTCCACCTTCTGGATTTTACCCCGAACGCAGTCTTAACCATGGCCGTTTTCGCACATCTGTGCGAAAACTTCGTCGGAGTCACCCCCAACGTAGCCCTCTTCCGCCATTTTTTCACACCTCGAGTAGAGTCCGGGTCTCCTCTGTCTGGTGGGATATCTTGGATCTTTAGGCTCAATAAGAAAGAGGCGTACTTGATTGGAGAGCTCCGCGGCAAGTGGGAAGAGTGGAGGGCTGACTGGTGCTGGATCATGGAGGACGGACCCCAGCAGTTTACTTCCCCGCGCCGAGCTGCAATAGTGCGCGGCAAGGATTGGAGTGATCTGGCCCCGGAGGACGAGAAGCTGAAGATGGCCCTCACTAGGATCCTTAGCCTCCGGCAAGCCAATCTTACTGTAGGTGAGGTCGGGGCAGATTTCCTTCGCCGCCGCATTGCTCCCTTGCAGGAGAGGAAGAGGGCTGCTTGGGACTTCGGCAACGCGGCAGATTGTATGAGGCTACGCCCCGGCCTCAACTACAACTTCACTGTCCTGGAGCTCAAGGGGATGATCCGGGAGCTATTCAAGCATGACCCCAAGCACCCGGAGTGGTTTGCCCCGTCGCGGGGAGTAGTTCCACTATGTAACAACTCGTCACTTAGTGCTATCCGCGCGGCAATGCCGATGTGCGACTGATGGGCCTCGAACCCCTCGTTGGTTACCCCAAGTGGAAGGTGTAAGATGCAGTAAGTAGAAGTGTTTTCCCTTAGCAAAGATGCCAAGGATCGAATCCCCAGAGACTCCTAGGTTCAACAAGTAGGTGTCAATTGCTACGGCGCCAGATTAGTAGCAATCAACGTGGACCTGCACACATATACAAATAACTTTGCTCCCAACGAGTACAGAGAGGTTGTCAATCCCTCCGGCCTTGTAGTTCACAAAGGATTAAAAGCAATGATAGTAGTGATAGATAGTTTTTGCAATAGTAAGTAAATAGCAAAAAGTAAATAGTGGATGTGATCAATGATGGTAATATGGACCGGAGTCTCATGATGTTCACTAGTGATGTCTCTCTCCCAAAAGACGATAAAACAGCTATGTGAGGTAAACAAATTACAGCTGGGCAATTGACAGGACCACGAACGCAAACCAATGCTGACTACATTGCAAGAAAGGTTGAGGTTCAAAGCATGGGCGGTACGCCAAAGTAAGTAGACCGAAATCCATCAATATCTACTACTAATCATCCACCTTGAGATATCTATCCAGAACATCTCGCTGGTATTAAGTTGCGAGACCCACCCATAGTGTAAACTCAATGCAACAGACAACTGCATTAAAAGAACTTTGCGTAAAGTAAACAATCCTTGCACCCGCGGGCACAAGCACCGTTGTTTTCCCCCTTGTGGCAACAGCACATCCCCTAGACTCATGTTTCTGTCACTCAAGCTAGTCATCGAGGGGCATGAACCCACAATCAAGCATAACGTTCTCTCTTGGAGTCACTACCTACTACTTGGCCAAAGCAATAAATAACAACGGAGAACATGCAAGAATTACTTACGAACATAAATATAAAAGAGGTGAATCAAATATATTACTCAAACACAATCTGAACATAATCTCATAATCCATCGGATCCCAGCAAACTCATCATAGCAACAGCATAAGGATTACATATGTGCCTCGATCATGTAGGGCAGCTCACGAGGACTAATTAGTGAAGCACAAGAACGGGAGGAGAACATCACATAGCTACTGATCATGGACCCATGGTCCAAGGGAGACTACTCACAACTCATCCGGGAGGCGTCCATGGTGGTGGAGAAGCTCCCGGTGGTGATCCTCCCCTCCGGCAGGGTGCCGGGAAGAGTTCTCCTGGTGCTCCCGATCTTGGAAGCGGCGGCGGCGGCGGAACAGAGATGAGATCGCGAAAAAGAGTTCCCGTCTCGAGGGTTTCGGGAGACGCTTTAAATATATGCCAAAGGGGGGCGTCAGACGAGGCTCGGGGGGCCCAGGCGCCCCCCCCCCCCCGGCGCGGCCCAGGGGGGGGCGCGCCACCAGGGCGCCTGGGGCCCTGGTGGTCCCCCTCTGGCTGTGCTTCGGGTGCCTGGTAGTGATGGGCCTCGAACCCCTCGTTGGTTACCCCAAGTGGAAGGTGTAAGATGCAGTAAGTAGAAGTGTTTTCCCCTAGCAAAGATGCCAAGGATTGAATCCCCAGAGACTCCTAGGTTCAACAGGTAGGTGTCAACTGCTAACGGCGCAATTAGCAATCAACGTGGACCTGCACACAGATACAAATAACTTTGCTCCCAACGAGTACAGAGAGGTTGTCAATCTCTCCGGCCTTGTAGTTCACAAAGGGTTAAAAGCAATATGATAGTAGTGATAGATAGTGTTTTGCAATAGTAAGTAAATAGCGGAAAAGTAAATAGTGTATGTGATCAATGATGGTAATATGGACCGGAGTCTCATGATGTTCACTAGTGATGTCTCTCTCCCAAAAGACGATAAAACAGCTATGTGAGGTAAACAAATTACAGCTGGGCAATTGACAGGACCACGAACGCAAACCAATGCTGACTACATTGCAAGAAAGGTTGAGGTTCAAAGCATGGGCGGTACGCCAAAGTAAGTAGACCGAAATCCATCAATATCTACTACTAATGATCCACCTTGAGATATCTATCCAGAACATCTCGCTGGTATTAAGTTGCGAGTCCCACCCATAGTGTAAACTCAATGCAACAGACAACTGCATTAAAAGAACTTTGCGTAAAGTAAACAATCCTTGCACCCGCGGGCACAAGCACCGTTGTTTTCCCCCTTGTGGCAACAGCACATCCCCTAGACTCATGTTTCTGTCACTCAAGCTAGTCATCGAGGGGCATGAACCCACAATCGAGCATAACGTTCCCTCTTGGAGTCACTACCTATTACTCGGCCAAAGCAATAAATAACAACGGAGAACATGCAAGAATTACTTATGAACTAAAATATAAAAGAGGTGAACCAAATATATTACTCAAGATCAATCTGAACATAATCTCATAATCCATCGGATCCCAGCAAACTCAACATAGCAACAGCATAAGGATTACATAGGTGCCTCGATCATGTAGGGCAGCTCACGAGGACTAATTAGTGAAGCAAAAGAACGGGAGGAGAACATCACATAGCTACTGGTCATGGACTCATGGTCCAAGGGAGACTACTCACGAGTCATCCTGGAGGCGTCCATGGTGGTGCAGAAGCTCTCGGTGGTGATCCTCCCCTCCGGCAGGGTGCTGGGGAGAGTTCTCCTGGTGCTCCCGATCTTGGAAGCGGCGGTGGCGGCGGAACAGAGATGGGATCGCAAAAAAAGTTCCTGTTCTGAGGGTTTCGGAGGGTCCTTTAAATATATGCCAAAGTAGGGCATCGGGGGAGCCTCGGGGGGCCCAGGTGCCCCCCCCCCCCCGGCGCGGCCCAGGGGGGAGCGCCGCCAGGGCGCCTGGTGCCCTGGTGCCCCCCCCCCCAGGCTGCCCTTCGGACGCAGTGTTGTTTCCGGAACGCTGATTTTTTATATAATTTTTCTGGATTTTTCTGGGCAGTTTTCGAAACGTGAAAACCTGAAATACAAAAACAGCCGAAAACAGAAACTGGCACTGGGGTGCACTGGATTAGTAAGTTAGTCCAAATATGATCAAAAGTGTATGGAAGTGTATGAATGTCATAGCAATATCACCCAAAAGTGGCATGGAGCAAGCAGAAATTATAGATACGTTTTGGACGTATCAACATCCCCAAGCTTAATTCCTGCTCGTCCTCGAGTAGGTAAATGATAACAAGAATAATTTCTGTGGTGACATGCTATTAACCATAAAGGACTTTTTCATAGTCATATGACAAAAGCTTACTGAGACAATGATTCTATAGTAATTAAGTTGCCTCAAGAGAAAATCACAAATGACTGAAAGTTTTACAATATGAAACTGAAATATCAAAAAGATTTGCAATGAACATGATGTGCAAATATGATAAAGTGATATCTAGCTTGGCCCCTTTAGTGATGCAAAACATAAATGCAGGGGCACCTTCAAGGTTTAAGTGATGACTAGATACAATCATTTCAGAATAAACGATATCACAATCATGCAAAAGACAATGCTACTTTGGGACAATGCACATTACACTCAGAATGACAATCATGCTCTCAGTAGTTGGTGCTTCAACATAAAAGTAAAAGAATGGTTAAGTACTAGAGCTTTTTATTTTGAAAACATGGAAGCAATTGTGTCAACGGTAGTAGTACTTCATATGTGTCATGCATAAAACATCCTATAAGTTGCAAGCCTCATGCATCGAATACCAATAGTGCTCGCTCCTTTTCCTAATTAGCTCGGATTCCCATGGGTTATCATTGCATTGCATATGTTTCAACCAAGTGTCACAAAGGGGTACCTCTATGCCACCTGTACAAAGGTCCAAGGAGATAGATCGCATTTGATTTCTCGTTTTTGATAGATCTCAACTTGAGGACATCCATACCGGGACAACATAGAAAATAGATGATGGACTCCTCTTTAATGCATAAGCATATTCTCATGAGAGATTGAGGATTAAGGTCCAAGCTAAAACTTCCACCATTATGCATGGCTTTGGTTGGCGGCCCAATGTTCTTCTCTAACAATATGCATATTCATTCAATCCCACGGCAAATCACCCTTACTTCAGACAAGACGAACATGCATAGCAACTCACATGATATTCAACAAAAGTGAGACAGTTGATGGCGTCCCCAGAAACATGGTTACCGCTCAGCAAGCAACTTATAAGAAATAAGATACATAAGCAACATATTCTTTACCACAATAGTTTTTAGGCTACTTTCCCATGAGCTATGTATTGCATGGTTAGTTTGCTTAGTACAGGTGGAGGTTAGCAAAAAGTCTGGGAGCGACCAACTAAGAGAGCAATGACGGTCATAATCATGCAGAGCGATAAAGCAATATTGAATTAGGCATGGTAGTTATATCGCTACTCAGAAATAAAAGATCATCAAGGCTTGACAGACTTTCTTTACAGTCTTGAATATGCGTGAGCATACGCCAAGTCAATCAAAATAAATTCTCGAAGGAAGATATTACTAAACCATACCACATCATAGGCAAACAAACCAAGTTGGTACTCCAATAACACATTGGGAACCCCCCAGCTATTTGAGATTAACCATAAGAAAACCTGAACTACTAAGCACCATCATGCAAGTAGCATCTTTATCATAGACACATTAACCAATGCAACGGAAGCAAACTCTCTTAATAAGGTGAGCATGGTAATTAAAGAGGGTTCAAGCAACCAACTAAATAAAAGCTCTTGAAAAGATAAGCATGAATACTAAGAGCAGAGCACGACAGTAGCTATTAAAAGACAAAGAACACACACAGCATAGATAGACATGAAATTTCTATGTTATGTTCTAGGTAGAATTGGAGCGTGTTTCTCTCCCACATAAAGGAATGATGAGTTCCGACTCGTTATGAAAAACTAAAAAGAAAACTAAAAGCAAGACGCTCCAAGCATAGCACATAACACATGAAGTGATAAAAATATAGCGAAACGAAAGACGAACTGATAATGTTGATGGAGAAGGGGATGCACGGGGGCATCCCCAAGCTTAGACGCTTGAGTCTCCTTGAATATTTCTTGGGGGTGCACGGGGGCATCCCCAAGCTTGAGCGGTTGACACTCCTGAATCTTTTTATCATCTTCCCTCGCACACTTGAAAACTCCCTTCATACATAACTCATCATAATCTGATTAGCGAGGTTAGTACCCTTAATAAAATAATTATACCTTGCTGGAAACAAGGATATTCTTGAAGTTCTACTGTTTCTCAAGATTGCCAAAAGGTTTTTGCAAAGAAAAAGCAAGTTCTTAATTTGCAAAGTGAAGGTAAGGCAAAACAGGACAGAATCTGTGAAAAACAGAACAGCAGGCAGTAATTGATCTGTTCGGGATACTTCTGCAACTCAAATCAAAAAACTCAGAACTGACGCACGAAAGACAATTATATATAGAACGCTGTAGAAAAAATTCAGACCAAAAAGATGATCTGGTGAATTTATACGAATTTTTCTATCCAAGGACAGAATCTGTTTCCTGGACAGCACCTCACAACTTTTTAACTTTCTAGCAATCGGAGGCTATACTTGGCACAAATATGAAAAGCAAAGATACAATGATGATGCTACAGCAGTAAATAACATCAAGACACAACAAAAGCAAAAAAATTATTCATGTGGGCTGCCTCCCAAAAGAGCTTTCTTTTATGCCTTTAAGCTAGGCATAATGCATAGATCAAGTTTTTTCAAGAGTAAAAGAATAACTAGCCCGTACAACGGACTCAAAAGGTAACTTGATCTTCTTTTGAGGGAAGTGTTCCATCCCTTTCTTGAGAGGAAACTGAAATTTTATATTACCCTCTTTCATGTCAATGACAGCACCAACGGTGCGCAAAATGGGACGTCCCAAAATAATTGGACATGAAGGATCACATTCAATATCCATAATAGTGAAATCAACGGGCACATAATTATCATTGACAACAATAAGAACATCGTCGATCCTCCCCAAAGGTTTCTTTATGGAAGAATCAACGAGACGAACACCAAAAGAACAAGAATCATAAGGTTTCAATTTAAGCATATCATATAGTCTTTTGGGCATAATAGAAGTACTAGCTACAATATCACATAAAGCATAGCATGAGAAGTTGTTTATCTTAATTTTAATCATGGAATCCCAACCATCTTCTAGCTTTCTAGGTATGGAGGCTTCTACTCTAAGTTTCTCCTCCCTAGCTTTGATGAGAGCATTAGTGACATGCTCTGTGAAGGCAAGATTAAGCGTGCTAGTGTTGGAATCTTTAGCCATTCCTTGTAGAAAGGCGACAACCTCTGAAATACTACAATTATCAAAATCAATTTTATCATTAGTGGGCAGAATTGTAGTGTCATCCTCTTTGTTTAATTCGCTCTCTATTATAAGAGTTTGAACATCTTCCCAAGTTTGGGGAAGCTTAGGAGCAATTTTAAACTGAGGCTCATACTTTTTTCCTGGAAGACCATGCCATGGGCATAACTCTCCGTCAAAACTAGTATAATCACAAGGTTTATTACTTTTGTAAATCCCGACAGTGGTAATTGGGGTAATGGAAGAAGGGGTGTACTCCTCCCATTTAGTGTTTTTGGTAGAACCCATAGTAGCAAGCAAGCAAGATAACTATTTTTGTGATTTTCGATAAAAAGGAACTAAAGCAAAAATGAAAGGTAAACTAACAAGACTAAAAAGCAAAGGTAAAAGATAGCATGCAACTCCCCTATCCTGAAGAGTGGAGTCCCCGGCAACGGCGCCAGAAAATACTCCTTGATGGGCCTCGAACCCCTCGTTGGTTACCCCAAGTGGAAGGTGTAAGATGCAGTAAGTAGAATTGTTTTCCCTTAGCAAAGATGCCAAGGATCGAATCCCCAGAGACTCCTAGGTTCAACAAGTAGGTGTCAATTGCTACGGCGCCAGATTAGTAGCAATCAACGTGGACCTGCGCACAGATACAAATAACTTTGCTCCCAACGAGTACAGAGAGGTTGTCAATCCCTCCGGCCTTGTAGTTCACAAAGGATTAAAAGCAATGATAGTAGTGATAGATAGTTTTTGCAATAGTAAGTAAATAGCAAAAAGTAAATAGTGGATGTGATCAATGATGGTAATATGGACCGGAGTCTCATGATGTTCACTAGTGATGTCTCTCTCCCAAAAGACGATAAAACAGCTATGTGAGGTAAACAAATTACAGCTGGGCAATTGACAGGACCACGAACGCAAACCAATGCTGACTACATTGCAAGAAAGGTTGAGGTTCAAAGCATGGGCGGTACGCCAAAGTAAGTAGACCGAAATCCATCAATATCTACTACTAATCATCCACCTTGAGATATCTATCCAGAACATCTCGCTGGTATTAAGTTGCGAGTCCCTCCCATAGTGTAAACTCAATGCAACAGACAACTGCATTAAAAGAACTTTGCGTAAAGTAAACAATCCTTGCACCCGCGGGCACAAGCACCGTTGTTTTCCCCCTTGTGGCAACAGCACATCCCCTAGACTCATGTTTCTGTCACTCAAGCTAGTCATCGAGGGGCATGAACCCACAATCGAGCATAACGTTCCCTCTTGGAGTCACTACGTATTACTCGGCCAAAGCAATAAATAACAACGGAGAACATGCAAGAATTACTTATGAACTAAAATATAAAAGAGGTGAATCAAATATATTACTCAAGATCAATCTGAACATAATCTCATAATCCATCGGATCCCAGCAAACTCAACATAGCAACAGCATAAGGATTACATAGGTGCCTCGATCATGTAGGGCAGCTCACGAGGACTAATTAGTGAAGCACAAGAACGGGAGGAGAACATCACATAGCTACTGGTCATGGACTCATGGTCCAAGGGAGACTACCCACGAGTCATCCGGGAGGCGTCCATGGTGGTGGAGAAGCTCCCGGTGGTGATCCTCCCCTCCGGCAGGGTGCCGGGGAGAGTTCTCCTGGTGCTCCCGATCTTGGAAGCGGCGGCGGCGGCGGAACAGAGATGGGATCGCGAAAAAAGTTCCTGTTCTGAGGGTTTCGGAGGGTCCTTTAAATATATGCCAAAGTAGGGCATCGGGGGAGCCTCGGGGGGCCCAGGCGCCCCCCCGGCGCGGCCCAGGGGGGGGCGCCGCCAGGGTGCCTGGAGCCCTGGTGGCCCCCCAGGCTGCCCTTAGGATGCAGTGTTGTTTCCGGAACGCTGATTTTTTATACAATTTTTCTGGATTTTTCTGGGCAGTTCTCGAAACGTGAAAACCTGAAATACAAAAACAGCCGAAAACAGAAACTGGCACTGGGGTGCACTGGATTAGTAAGTTAGTCCAAATATGATCAAAAGTGTATGGAAGTGTATGAATATCATAGCAATATCACCCAAAAGTGGCATGGAGCAAGCAGAAATTATAGATACGTTTTGGACGTATCTGCGACTCCCACGGGGTTGATCCCACTTGGCTGGCGCCTTCTGACGAAACTGCACAAACTTTCTTCGACAACTTGGTTGAGCTGTCGATCAATCTTGATGAGAAGAAGGGTCTCACCCGCGACACCATCGACCGGGATTTGGCGTATATCGCCACCAGGATGGAGGAGGCAGCCGTAGCTGAGGCCGCGGGCGAGTTCGGGTACTCCTTGGATTAGGCGGATGCAGCGGATGCGGTGAGTCGGGCCGAGGAGGAAGAGATCCTCAAACTGCTGAGGCCTGCCGGGCAGCCTGCCGGGACGAGCGAGGCTGCCGGGCAGGGCACAGAGTCAAGTGAGCCCGCTGAGGAGGACACCGAATCGGGCGACGCTTCAGAAGACTCAGGCGGGTCTCTGGGCCTTGACGACTCCTCTTCATCCTCGAGGAGTTCTCCGCCACCACCAAGTCCTCCGCCCCAGCCAAAGAAGCGCCTCTGCAAGGCCACTGACACGGCGAGGCAGCCGGCGGTCCAGCAACCACAGCGCCGCTCGACGCGCGCCACCACGACGAGCAAGGCCGTCAAGGGGGCGCCTCGCGCCTTAGCAGCAGGGGAGGAGGATCTTCCCGGTCTGTCTCTACGGTTCCTTCCGCCCCTCGGGCTTCGGCGACGACCGGAGCGGGGTCTTCTCAGACCACAGCTCCGGAGCCCGTCAAGCGCCCGAGGGAGCCTACTCCTCCAGCTCCTCGCGCTAGGACGCGCGAGGCGGACTTCGACTTCTCCGTCCTCAGTTCCGACGAGGAGGAGGAAGAGTAAGCACTTGGAACTTTTATTTCTTTTGATTTTTGTTGCTCTTGTCTTGAATTTTCTTTGCATGACTTTGATCTTGTTTATCATCCAGGACCTTGGCCCAGAGAGCGGCGAAGAGGGCCAAGATCCCGGTGGTCGATCTCGAGGACGAGCCCGTCGCAGCGGCAGGAGATGCGCCCGCGACAGGCTTGCCGGACCAGCCTGCTGCTCCGCAGAGCAGCCCCCAGCGTAAGTCTTCTGTCCACTTCTTTGCTCGGCGGGCGCGCGTGGGTTTCTTATCCTTGTTAATAGTCTTGTTTGCTTGATGATTTGTGCAGAAGTGGAGCCGCAGCCTCAGGAGCGTCAAGAGACTGCTCCCGACGAGCCGCTCGTCCCACCCTCCCCGCCAAGGAGGAGCTCCCCGGCGAGGGAGAGCACTCCGCCAAGGGCGGGTACTCCGCCAAGGACGAGTACCCCGCCAAGGGCGAGCACCCCGCCAAGGGTGGGCACCCCGCCAAGGGAAGGCGCCAGCGGCCCTCCGCCGGCAGGGGCCACTACTACGCCGCCAAGGGAGAACTCCCCGGCAAGGAACCCCGTAGAGGAAGAGGCCCGCGCAGGTAACCCTTGTACTTTCCTTCTCTTGAATTCTTCTTTTTGGATATTTGCTTGACGATTCTTCTTTCTTTTTCTTCTGTCAGATCCGCCCCGGAGCCGATGGAGACAGAGGCCATCGCCGAGGAGGACGCGCGCGGCAATGCTGGCGACGCCGCCACCGCTGAAAGGATGGCCGGCGCCGACGAGCCAGCCGCTGATGAGACCGCCGCGGCCACTGACGCGGCAGCTGAGGAGGGGACCGGCGACCGCACTGACGGCCCCGAGGCCGCAGGAGCGCCGGACGCTGCACCGGCCGCTGACCCCTCCGCCGTTGCGACTGGGCCGGGTGCCTATCTGGAGGCCGCCAATGGGGTCTTCATCCAAGTCCTGTGGGCCTCTACGTCGAGGGCGCCCGCGGAGGGGGAGGTCTTCGATGGGGAAGTCCTGGCCTCCGTCGGGCTGAGGCTTGTTGACGCGCCCGGCAGCAGCAATGAGCCCGAGGAGGAGCAGCTTCTGCGCCAGCTCCTGGCTCTGTACCGCGCCAGGCAGGCTAAGCTGGAGTCCCGAGAGGCTCTGGCTGCCAGGGCTGGCGCCGATTTGGAGAAGCACGCCGAGGAGCTCCGCGCCGCCAACCAGGCGGCCCTCCGGGCCTTGGTGGAGGAGCGGGAGGAGCTCGCCGAGCCGCATCAGGTGTTCCTTCTTGAGAAGGCCGAGGTAGAAGAGCAGCAACGGCTTGCCGCCGAAGATCTATCTCGGCGGGAAGGCGAGCTGAGGCAGCGGAAGGTCGACCTCGATAGCCATGAAGACGACCTTACCGCGCGAGAGCAGTCCATTGGCGGGGCTCTGCAGGAGGCGAGGGACGCCACTGCCGCCGCAAAGACTGCCAAAAGAGACTTGGAGGCGAGGGTGGCACAGTTGGAGGCAAACTTGAAGACGAGCGAGGAGAGGGTTGCCGCGCTCACGTTGGCGAGGGAGAAAGACGACCATAGCCACTCTGAGCTGCAGGTGCGTCTCTCCGAGAAGGGCAAGGAGCTCACCATCGCCCGAGATTCTATCGCAGACTTGGAGTTGAAGCTGTCCACCCTCACCGCATCACTTGACAGAGCCCGGAATCGGGAGACGAAGCTAAAGGAAGATCTCCGGGCTGAGAGGGAACTGTTGGACAGCGCCGCCCTCACGCAAAACAACTTCAGGCAAACGGTGGAGCAGTGGACCGAGGAGCTCGTCACCGCCGCCGCTGACATCGGCAGGGAGATGGCGGCGCTGGGGACAGAGCACCTTGTGTATTCCCCCGACGCCAACCTCCCTCACAGCGCCAAGCTGAGCTTATTCTTCAGGGGAGTGGCGCCGGCTCTTGAGCAGCTCCGGGAGAGGATCCCCACGCAGCTGGCGGACGAGGCGCGCAGACTTTGCACGGGAGTTGTGGAGAGAGTGCTGACAAAGATCGTCTACCGCAACCCCGGGATCAACCTTGACAACGTCCTCCGGACATTGCCGCCCGACGCTGACCAGGAAGCGCTGAAGGCTCAAGTTGCCCACATCGTGACCAAGGTGGGCAAGATCAGGAGAGTTGACGGCGACCGTGTGGACTAGGCTGTTTTCCTTCTTGCTTCTCTTGTCGCTGCCAACCATATTATGGACAGTAGTTTATTAGCACAGCGACAAGTCCTCATGTAATATAACTCTATTTTGAGTAGTGTATGCAGTGTTACTCCCTTTGTTCGACTCCTTTACTTTGTATGGTTTTACCCTACGCTTTTAGGGAACTTGCCGGCAAAGGGACCCTTGCCGCGAGCGCTCAGTGCGGAACTTCAGCAGCCTGCTGGCAATGCCCCTACCGGCAAGAAACCTTGCCGCAGCTAGTCGCAGCACACTTAGGTTGTTGAGTGGACTCGGAAACGAAGTAAGGGCGCGACACTTGTCGCAGCACACTTAAGCCGTTGAGTAAGCTTGAAACAAAGTAAGGGCGCGGCTAGCCACGGGTTGGTTCCTCCGCGCACAGGTTTTCCATACAAAGTGTGGTCATTCAAGGAAGATAACCAAATTTAAAAATTTGAAAGCTCAAACTTTGGCAACTTAGCTTTTATGTTGTTTGCTTCCCGGCAAGGCGAGGCTCTCTTGAACAGTTATGTTGTTTGCTTCCCGGCAAGGCGAAGCTCTCTTGAACAGCACTTGGTCCATACCACTGTCTCCTCCC
>LR738713.1:769923742-769971964 GCA_902687465.1 Secale cereale
GAGGAACAACTTCTTCTGCTTGAGAAAAGAAAGAAAAGGGAGGAAGCATAGATATGGAACCTTGCGGCTCATTATTGCTTACCGGGGGTCCGTGCTGCACAAAGTGTCAGATAACACATGCAAGAAAAACGAAAAGGCATGAAACGACAAGTTGTGCAAGGCACAAAAGCTTTACTGATGCACGGGATCTGCGCCCGGCTTTGTACAAAGGTTTGCATGCAACAGCGGCAAGACTTGTACAAAAGGTGGTTGCCGGAGCGGATCGCGGTAACCGCGCCTTATGGGTGAAACTTTCGAAGGTGCTCAATGTTCCAGGAGTTGCTCACCGGTAAGCCTTCTTCGGTCTCAAGACGGACAGCGCCGGGCCTTGTGACTTGTCTCACCCGATAAGGGCCTTCCCACTTCGGCGTCAACTTGTTGGAATTCTTGGCGGACTGAACACGCCGAAGAACAAGGTCGCCTTCCTCGAGACTTCTGGCCTTGACTTTGCGGCTATGGTAGCGGCGCAAAGCTTGCTGGTATCGAGCAGCTGGTACAGCAGCCTGAAGACGGTTCTCCTCGAGGAGCAGTGCATCATCTTGCCGCAGCTGCTCTTGCTCGAGCTCGTCGTAAGCGAGCACTCGAGGAGATCCGTATACGAGTTCCGTGGGGAGAACTGCTTCTGCTCCATAGACAAGGGCAAAGGGTGTCTGTCCGGTGGCTCGATTTGGTGTCGTCCTGATTGACCAAAGAGCCGCCGGCAACTCCTCAATCCAGTTTCTTCCGCACTTGTGCAGCCTGTCGAAAGTTCTTGTCTTGAGTCCGCGCAGCACTTCAGCGTTTGCCATCTCCGCTTGACCATTGCTCCTTGGGTGAGCAACGGAAGCGAAGCAGACCTTGGCGCCAAGGTCTTGGACGTATTGCATGAAGGTGCGACTTGTGAATTGTGTGCCGTTGTCGGTGATGATCCTGTTAGGGATTCAGAAACGGCAAACAATTGACCTGAAGAACTTGACTGCTGACTGTGCGGTCACCTTTCTCACTGGTTCCACTTCCGGCCACTTTGTGAACTTGTCGATGGCGACGTAGAAGTACTCAAAGCCCCCGGCTGCGCGGGGAAAGGGGACGAGGATATCGAGCCCCCAGACTGAAAATGGCCAGGACAAAGGGATCGTCTGGAGAGCTTGAGCTGGCTGATGTATTTGCTTGGCATGGAACTGGCACGCTCCACACTTGGTTACTTGTGCAGTTGCATCTTGGAGGGCTTCTGGCCAAAAGAAACCTTGCCGGAACGCCTTCCCGGCAAGTGCTCTTGCGCCAATGTGGTGACCACATATGCCTCCATGTATCTCTGCCAACAGCTTCTGTCCATCTTCCCGGGGAATGCACTTCAATCTGACACCATTGAGTCTTCTTCTGTATAGTTCGTTGCCAACGAACTGATACATACTTGACTGCCTGGCTATTCTTTCTGCTTCTTCTGGCTCTTCGGGAAGTTCTCCAGTTTGAAGAAAATGGACAATTTTTTGTGCCCAGGCTGGAGCTTGAGGCTCAACAACAAGGACTAAAGGCGTCATTGCTGCTGCGGGAACGTCAGCTTCTACGGCAAGAACCTATGGTTCTGCCGGAGCTTGACGCTCCCCGGCAAGTTTGCCGGAGCAAAACTTGTCGGGAATGTCTGCTTCAACTGTACAAACCCTAGGGTCTGCAGGAGCAGACTGTTCCTCAGCAATTCTGTCGTTGATCTTGGGGACCTTGGCGGCGACCTCAGGAAGATCCGCCGGCAAGTAGTCACCGGAGACCAACTTTCTCTTCTTGCTTTGCCCGACTGATGGTGTAACGGATGGTTGAGTTAGCTTGAGCACGAAGATCCCTGGTTCCACAGGTAGCTTCAATGCAGCACACTTTGACAGGCCGTCTGCGATGTCATTTTGAGCTCTTGGAATGTGCTCCATCTGTATGCCCTCAAAGTGCTCTTCAAGTTTCCTCACTTCGTCGACGTAAGCTTCCATCAATGGGCTCTGATAGCTCTTGTTCACTTGTCGGACAACCAACTGCGAATCTGCCCGCACAATCAGCTTCTTGATCCCAAGTTCTACGGCAATTCTGAGGCCGGCAAGCAAACCTTCATACTCCACAGTATTGTTTGTTGCTTGCTCCTTGGGAAAGTGCATCTGGATAACGTACTTGAGGTGCTCTCCGGTGGGTGCGACAAGCAACACACCAGCACCGGCGCCTTGCAGCGAGAAGGCACCATCGAAGTACATTATCCATTCTTTGCTCGCTTCCTTGACGGGGACGTTTGTCTCTGGAACCTCTTCGTCTGGTGTTGGTGTCCATTCTGCTATGAACTCTGCCAAAGCTCTGCTCTGGATAGTTGAAGTACTTTCAAACTTGAGACCAAAGCTTGACAGCTCCAGTGCCCACTCGACGATCCTGCATGTTGCTTCCCGATTCTGCAATATCCTCTTCAACGGAAAGCGAGTGACCACTATTATCTCATGGGCTTGGAAGTAGTGGCGCAGCTTTCTCGAGGCCATGAGGAGGCCGAAAAGCAGCTTCTGCACCCCAGAGTATCTTGACCTAGCCCCCTGCAAGAGGGAACTGACAAAATAAACTGGGCGCTGCACCATCTTCTTTCGCACTTCTTCTTGCATCTGCGCAGACTCTCCCTTGTCGGGGCCAGAGCTTGTCGGGGAAGCCCCCTGCTTGTCGCTGGATGCGCTTGCCGGTGCTGTGGGCTCCTCATCTGCCTCCCTCTCTGCTACCAACGCAGCACTAACCACTTGATTGGTTGCTGCTAAGTACAGCAGCAACTTCTCTTGCGGCCTAGGTGCGACAAGTATTGGAGTGGAGGACAGGTATCCCTTCAAGTCTTGCAGCGCTGCCTCCGCTTCCGGAGTCCATTTCATTGGACCTGCCTTTTTCAAAATCTTTAAAAACGGCAGGGCGCGTTCTGCAGACTTAGAAATGAACCTGCTGAGAGCAGCCACGCAGCCGGCAAGCCTCCGCACATCCTTAACGCGCTTCGGGGCTTCGATCTGCTCGATGGCTTTGAACTTGTCGGGATTGGCTTCAATCCCCCGCTGGGACACAAAGAACCCGAGAAGCTTGCCGGAGGGGACTCCGAACACGCACTTCTCGGGGTTAAGCTTGAGTTGTATCTTGCGCAGATTTTCAAAAGTTTCTTCTAGGTCTTGAATCAGGGTATTCTTGTCCTTGCTTTTGACCACTATATCATCCATGTACGCTTCCACGTTCCTGTGTATCTGTGGCTCAAAAGCAGTGCGGACTACTCTTGCAAACGTTGAACCCACATTCTTCAATCCAAAGGGCATGCGTATGAAGCAGTAAGTGCCACATGGAGTAATGAATGCGGTCTTCTCTTCGTCCTCTTCAGCCATGAATATCTGGTGGTAACCAGAGTATGCATCAAGGAATGAAAGCAACTCACATCCCGCCGTGGAGTCAACGATCTGGTCAATGCACGGCAAGGGAAATGGATCTTTAGGACAAGCTTTATTCACATCGGTGAAGTCTATACAAAGCCTCCACTTCCCGTTTGCTTTGCGCACGACAACAGGGTTGGCCAGCCACGTGGGATGAAGTACACCTCTAACAAGGCCTGCCGCTTCCAACTTCTTGATTTCCTCAGCTATAAACTCTTGGCGCTCCACCGCTTGCTTTCTGACCTTCTGCTTGACGGGCCGCGCGTGAGGACAAACAGCAAGCTTGTGCTCAATCACTTTCCTGGGAACACCGGGGATGTCAGACGGTTGCCATGCAAACACGTTGACATTCGCCCGCAGGAAAGCAACGAGCGCGCTTTCCTATTTAGGATCGAGCGTGGCACTGATGGTGAAGGTACCACCAATGCCGTCCTCCTTGGCGGACACCTTCTTGGTTGCAGGTGGAGCAGCCATTCCCTTCTTGCACTTGCCGGTGGAGCTCGATGGTGCGTCCTCGACGGCAGCGCAGCACTCCGAAGAGGTGCTTTTGCCGGAGTGGGCCCCAGAGCTCTTGCCGGACTTGGTCTTGTTCTTCCCCCCGGGAGCTTCAGCGGCAAGTGTTTTGCCATCTGTTGCAGCTGCTGCGTCCCGGTAGATCTTGTCGGCGCAGATAAGCGCGTCCTTCTTGTCGCCGGGGACAGAGATGACGCTTATTGGCCCTGGCATCTTGAGCATGTTGTAGGCATAATGGGAGGCTGCCATGAACTTGGCAAGCGCCGGACGGCCAAGTATCCCATTGTATGGCAATGGGATATCGGCAACGTCGAAGGTGATCCTCTCAGTCCTGAAGTTTAGCTCTCCGCCAAAGGTGACTGGCAGTGTGATCTTCCCCTTCGGCTTGCTCTTTCCTGGGTTGATCCCTTGGAACGTGCCGGTTTCTTCGAGCTCGCTATCGGGGATCTGCAGCTTCCGGATCACAGCAGAGGAGATCAGGTTCAGGCCGGCCCTGCCGTCAACCAACATCTTGGTGACCTTGAGGTTGCGGATGGTTGGTGAAACCAACATCGGCAAGCACCCGACCGCCGTTGTGCGGTCAGGGCGATCCTCAACGTCGAAGATGATGGGCGTGCTGGACCACTTCAGCAGCTTGCGCGACTCGACGGGCGGCTCAGCTGCATTAACTTCCCGCACCCATTGTTTAAGTTGGCGGTGGGAAGTATACAGAGAGGCACCTCCATCGACGCACAGAACTTCTGTGGCCTTCTGGAACTCCTGCTCGCTGTTGTCTCCGTCGTCCATGTCCTCGTCGTCGTCTTCGTCTTCGTCCTTGTCGCGGCCGCGGGGAGGTCTATCTCCTTGCCACTGCTTGGCCTTGCCGCGGCGTCCTCCCCGGCCATTGAACGGCCGCTTCTTGCCGGACTCTCCTCCGCCTCCTTGGGCCTTCTCTTTGTCGCGTCGCTCGTACTCAGCCTTCTGCTGCTCGACGAGGTACTCGACTCTTTTGCAGTTCTGGAGATCGTGGCCCCTGGTGCGGTGGATCTTGCAGTACTGCTTGTCGGAGCCGTCCTGCTTGTCGGCGGCCGCTACAGGGGTGGTCTCCTTGCCGGAGCCACCAGCCTGTGTTTTCTTGGCGGCAGCCTCCTTGCTGGACTGCTCGACAACCAGTACTTCCTTGTTCTTCTTCTTCTTGTTATTCCGTCGCCGGTTTTTCCTTGCCGGGGCGGCATCCTCACTGTCCGTTCCTCCTGCTCCAGCATCCTCTCCGGGGAGTTTCCTCCCCTCTTCAGCGCGCGCACACATGTCAGCCAGAGCATAAAGCTCGCTGACGTCTCGTATCTTGCACATCGCCATTTCCTCCCTCATCCGGCGGTTACGCACGTTCTGATGGAACGCGCTGATAACCGCGGCAGGGTGGACGTCCGGGATGTTGTGCTGGACACGGCTGAATCTCTGGATGTACTTTCGCAGGGACTCTCCTTCTTTCTGGGCAAGTATATGGAGATCACTTTCCTGGCCATGGGGTTTGTGGCCGCCCGTGAAGGCGCCAACAAATTGATGGCACAGGTCCGCCCAAGAGGAGATGGAGTTTTCCGGCAAGTGCATGAGCCAAGATCTGACATTTGGCTTGAGCACGAGCGGGAAGTAGTTCGCCAGTATCTTCTCGTCTCGTCCCCCGGCAGCCTGCACCGCGATGGTGTAGATGCTGAGGAACTCCGAGGGAAGGGTCTTGCCGTCGTACTTCTCGGGTACGTCGGGCTTCAAGTTCTTCATGCTGGGCCACTGGACTTGCCGCAGCTCATGGGTGAACGCAGGGCAGCCTGCCGCGTACGGCAAGTCGCCTGGTTCACCGGGCGCGTGCATGTCGACAGCGGTCCCAGCGCGCTGGTCTGACTGTCGTCGCGCTTCTCTTCGACGCTCGATGCGAGTTCGAGCGTCTTCTTGTCGCCTGTCGTCGAGGACTTGGCGCTGATCGCGGCGAGCCCGCGGATCCGACGACGCCGTGGAGTCGTCGTCGATGTTGATCCGGCGAGTCGGTGATTTCTGCTTCCGCAGCGGGGAGTGCACGGTAGTTGCACCCCCGGCGGTCTTGTCTCCTTCAGCCCGCGCCTGGATGACTTGCCGCGGCCGTGACGTTGCCGGCTGCTGCGGCGTGTCGTTGTTGGCGAAGGCGATGAGGCTTTGGATGGTAGCTCTCCAGTCTTCGGCCTTGTCTGCCGCTGGAGGGAAGTCGAGGAGCAGCTGACCTCTAGCTAGAGCTTCTGCTGGAGTGGAGGGGAGCGGCGGCGAGCGGTGCGAGGAGCGAGATACGCTCGGACTCCTAACAGCGTTAGAAGGAGCAGGGTCCCGCCCCGGCGACCGCGCCTTGCTCGTGCCAGCGCGTTAGCCTTGAGTGTCCCGCGACCCGCCAGCTTGGCCTTGACCTAGCAAGCGGATGGTACCCTGCGTACCACGCCGCTGCCGTTCCGGCACCTCCTGCGGGGGGGCGCGGTGCGTGCACGGACACCGAAGCCTCGGAGTGAGCTCGGTCGTCCGTCTTGTCCTTCGACATGGCGGCGCCGTGAGTTTCCTCGCCGGCGTCCGCCCTTCCGCCAGCGTCTACCCCACCAACCGTTGGTTCTGGTGCTGGCGGGATCGACGCGGACGGGCCTCCTACCTCCGAAGCTTTCTTCTTCGGCGGCATGTCGATGAAGTTTAACGAAGTTGATGAAGTTGCTGAAGATTTCGCCCGCGTGAACGCCAGATCAGGTTCGCACAACCTCGACGCCCCCTACCTGGCGCGCCAAAGATGTCGGGGAAACTGATCGCCCACGAACACCTATGGGACCGGAGCCCCTTTCCGGTACGGCAAGGGAGCGGAGGGAGCACGAAGAGCAGATCGAGGCGCACACACGAGCAGTTTACCCAGGTTCGGGCCGCACGGATGCGTAAAACCCTACTCCTGCCTTGGTTGTTATTGAGTTCTTGGCTCGGGAGCAAGAAGATCTACAGTGCTTGAAGCTAGCTACACCGAGCGTGAGAGTGATCGAGTTTCGGAACCCCCTCTACGTTGTGCATGGGCCTCCTTTTATAGGTCAAGGGTTCACCGACAGGTGTCAACGTAGATGAGGGTAAAAGTGTAAAAATGGTGGTAGTTGTAACAGTGTATGTACAGTGCTCTGTACCTAACTTAGACGGTGGGGGACAAGGGCATTGAATGCCCGTCGCCGTCGGCCCCCAAACAGTGCAAAAAGCGTCTGTCTGGGCGTCTCCGTTCGCCACGACGGTGGCCTTGTCATCGTGGCTTGCCACGGTGTACCCCAGGCTGCACAGCCTTCTGCCACGTGCCCCTGGAAGGGCCCCAGGGCGACGCGTGGCCAGATGAGCTGGAGCGCGGGCACACAGTGGAAGCTTGCCGCGGCAAGCACCTTGCCGCGGTCGCTACCTTGCCGCGCCCGGAAGCTTGTCGCTTTCCGGGTCTTGCCGGGGCGTGCAATGTGCCACGGCAAGTCTTCTGAAATGTCGTGCTTTGGCCTTCCTGGCAAGCTCCTCTTGCCAGGGTCTTGTGCTAAAAGGAATGATCTTGAGCCTGGAGCGGCCTTCCCGGCAAGCTCCTCTTGCCGGGGTCTTGTCTCTTTAACTTGAATACTTTGTTCTTGAATGGCTCCAAAGGAACCAGAGCGGGCCTTGGCGGGCGCGTGGTAAGCCCTGCCACGGGATGCTGCTACTGCCCGTGCACAAGTCGGGATACTAAGGTACCCCTACTTTAGTACACCGACACATATCCATCAAGTCTCAATATCCAGTTCTAGTTGTATCGATCGGGATACAACTCCAAGTGTCCGTTACCGTAGGACAGGCTATCGATATATGTTTTGTTCCCTGCAGGGGTGCACCAACTTACCCACCACGCTTACTTAACTCTGGCCGGACACACCATCAGGTTGAAAGCACATTTGCTCCCTGGGTGGTTTTGGTAATTAATGACAACATACTTTGTGGTTGGACTAATGCTTTTATCAAGTATGTTTCAGGAAATTCAATCACATTGGTATGGCAAAAGGACTGAAGAAGTGGACCCCTCATAATGCTAAGGCAAGCATTGGCAAAAGCTCAAGACTCCATTTTTGGTTTAGTGATCCAAGATCACATTGAGTCCGTAGGAAAAGCCAATACTATTAAAAGGGGATGAGGTTGTGTTGATGATCTGGTTGCTCAAGTGCTTAGTGATACATCTCCTTTAACTATCAGCAACTTTCACTACTAAACACACCCATAAGTAATCTCGGACCAACCGATTTTCCAAACTCAGTCCCACCGAGATGAACCACTTCAGCCATATTCCAAACCCTAGAAAAATCGGTCATTCCGAGTTTGAGATCGGTCTCACCGAAATATGGGCTGCTAAGCTTCTGTAACCGTTTGTCATCATTTCGGTCTCACCGAGTTGATAATTTCGGTCTTACCGAAACTGGCAAGTCCCTGTCTTTTCTCAAATCGGTCTAACCGAGTTTTCTTTCTCGGTCCCACCGAAAACTCCAACGTTCATATCTTTTGCACTTTCGGTCTCACCGAGATGGTATTTTCGGTCCCACCGAAAACCCCAACGTTCACTATATTTGAACTTTCAGTCTGACCGAGTTTCCACTTCGGTCTCACCGAGATTGCTCAATTATGTGTGTAACGGTTGGATTTTGTGTGGAGGCTATATATACCCCTCCACCCCCTCTTCATTCGTAGAGAGAGCCATCAGAAAGAACTACCACTCCTACCTTATACTTTCTGAGAAGAGAACTACCTACCCTTGTGTTGAGATCAAGTTGCTCCATTCCTACCATATGAAACTTGATCTCTAGCCTTCCCAAGTTGCTTTCCACTCAATCCTTTCTTCCACCACAGCCATATCAGTGAGGAGAGTTGAGTGTTGGGGAGATTATCATTTGAAGCACAAGAGCAAGGAGTTCATCATCATCTACAACATCTATTACCTTTTGGAGGGTGGTGCCTCCTAGATTGGTTAGGTGTCGCTTGGGAGCCTCCGTCATCGAGATGTGGAGTTGAACCAAGAAGTTTGTAAGGGCAAGGAGATCGCCTACTTCGTGAAGATCTACCCCGAGTAAGGCTAGCCCTCCGTGGGCGTAGGCCATGATGGAATAGACAAGGTTGCTTCTTCGTGGACCCTTCGTGGGTGGAGCCCTCCGTGGACTCGCGGAGCCGTTACCCTCCGTGGGTTGAAGTCTCCATCAACGTGGATGTACGATAGCACCACCTATCGGAACCACGGGAAAAATCATTGCGTCTCCAAATTGTGTTTGATCTTCTGCACTTTTCTTTACTACTTGTGCAATTTACTTTCCGCTGCCCATACTCTAGAATTGCATGTGTAGTGTGCTACTTGACTTGTGTGTTATGCAAAATCTGCCAAAAACTGTTCTTGATAAAAGACAGAATTTTTATCTTGTCGAGTAGTCTAATCACCCCCCCCTCTAGACACTCTCACCTTCTTCTATCCTAACTCAATTGGTATCAGAGCCTTGGTCTCCATTGCTTTGGTTTACACACCATTGGAGGAAGATGGACGTGTCTACGTTTGGGAGTGTTAGCCATAGAGTGCCTATTCTTAATGGAGGGTCCTATAACATGTGGAGGGTTGAAATGCTTAGTATCTTTAAGATGTACAATTTGTGTAAATATGTTGAGACCCCCTATGTGCCTCCTTTTGATCCCTTGCACCCTACCATGGATGAAGAGCTTGATTTGCTTCGTAACCTTAGAACTGTAAATCTTATCATTAGAGGGTTACCCGATGACTTGCTTAAGCTTGTTACAAACTTTGAGTGTGCCTATGCTATATGGAAGTTCTTGGAAGAACTTTATCCGGACTACTCTATGAGAGGTCTTGATAAAATTCTATACAAGACTATTGAATTTGATAAGATGCACTCCAATGATCCTAACTTTGATAAATGCTTCTTTGAGCTTCGTGATCTTATGAAAAAGAAGGGTGATCCCGCTCTTATCAATGTTATAATTAGAAATGCTCTTGCATTGCATTCCGAAGATTATTGTCACATTGACAAAACTAATGCAAGTACTTATCAAATTGACCTAGGTGTTGACGATGAACAATCTATGGGTCAATATGATGATGAGCATGAGCATGATGATGATTACTCCAATCCGGACACCGAGCTAGACAAGATCATGAAGAGTCTCAATCTTATGGCAAATCTGAGAGACTACATGTCCGGCGGAAAAGAGTGGATTCTTGATAGTGGATGCACCGACCACATGACCGGAGACAAAGACATGTTTCGAGAGCTTGCAAAGAACGATGGTCCACGCAAGTATGTGACTTTTGGAGACAACTCCAAGGGTAAGGTACTTGGCCTTGGTAAGGTGGCCATATCTCATGATAGCTCTATTCAAAATGTCATGCTTGTAGAATCTCTTGGATACAATTTACTTTCCGTGTCTAGATTAGTTGACTTTGGATTCAATGTGCTATTCACCAAAGTAGATTGCCAAGTCTTTCGTCGTGACAATCAAAACATGGCATTTACCGGTATCCGTAGAGGTGATCTATATATTGTTGATTTCACTAAGAAAGCCCAACCTAGAGCTTGTTTCATTGCTAAATCCTCTAAAGGTTGGTTATGGCATAGAAGGCTAGGACATGTTGGTATGCGTAATCTAGACAAGCTGATCAAAGGTGATCATATTCTTGGTGTTAAAGATGTTTTCTTTGACAAAGATAGACTTTGTAGTGCCTGTCAAGCAGGAAAACAAGTTGGTGGAAGTCATCCCGTAAAGAACATCATGACCACAAGGAGACCGCTTGAGCTTCTTCATATGGATCTCTTCGGTCCCAATGCTTACAAAAGCCTTGGTGGTAACTCCTTTGGTCTAGTTATAGTTGATGATTATTCCAGATTTACGTGGGTATTTTTCCTTGATGACAAATCGCAGGTTCAGAGAATCTTCAAGACCTTTGCCAAAAAGGCCCAAAATCAATTTGAGGTGAAGATCAAGAAAGTTCGGAGTGACAATGGAACGGAGTTCAAGAACGCCAATGTAGACTCTTTTCTCAATGAGGAAGGGATTCTACATGAGTTCTCGGCCACGTACACTCCTCAACAAAATGGAGTTGTTGAGAGGAAGAACCGAACGCTCATAGAGATGGCAAGAACGATGCTTGATGAATACAAGACACCGAAGCATTTTTGGGGAGAAGCGGTCGAGACAGCTTGTCATGCTATCAACAGGCTTTATCTTCATAAGCTCCTCGGCAAGACATCATACGAGCTCCTCACCGGTAACAAACCCCAAGTGGGATACTTTCGTGTCTTTGGTTCAAAATGCTATATCCTTGATAAGCATCGTCGGTCTAAATTTGCTCCTAAATCTCATGAAGGATTTCTTCTTGGTTATGGATCAAACTCCCACACCTACCGTGTCTACAACAATTTCACCCGAAAGGTTGAAGAGACGGTAGACGTGAAGTTTGATGAATCTAACGGCTCGCAAGTAGAGCAAATGCCTATTGATGTAGGAGACAAGGACCCATCGGAAGCTATCCAAGATTTATCTATTGGAAAGATCCGTCCCATGGAAGTGAAGGAGAGTACCTCATCTACATATGTGGAGCCCCCTACCTCACGGCGAGATGAACCTCAAGGCAACATGGAGGCCTCCACAAGTGGAACTCACCAAGATGAGGAAGTGCAACAACAAGATCCACCACAACCTCCTTCTCCACCGCCTCAAGACAACACCAACAACAATGAAGAAGAAGAAGAAGAGGAAGATAAAGATGATGAGGAAGCTCAGCCACAACATCAACAAAAGCTATCCCGAGTTCGAGCAAGAGTCAAGAAGAATCATCCCGTGGAACAAATGATGAACGACATCAACTCCGGGAGAATTACTCGCTCTAAAACTCGCTTAGCTAACTTTTGTGAGCATTACTCATTTATCTCTAGTATTGAACCTATGAAGGTAGAAGAAGCACTTGAAGACCCGGATTGGGTGAACGCTATGCACGAAGAACTACACAACTTCGAGAGGAACAAGGTATGGACTTTGGTAGAGAAGCCCAACGATGATCAAAACATCATTGGAACCAAATGGGTGTTTCGGAACAAGCAAGATGAAGATGGACAAGTCATCCGCAACAAGGCTCGTCTCGTAGCTCAAGGTTACACACAAGTCGAAGGTATGGACTATGGTGAGACCTATGCCCCCGTTGCTAGACTTGAGTCCATTCGCATTCTTCTTGCTTATGCCAATCACCATGATATTACTCTCTATCAAATGGATATCAAAAGTGCTTTCCTAAATGGTGAAATTGAAGAGGAAGTATTTGTGAAACAACCTCCCGGTTTTGTGAATCCCAAAAAGCCTAATCATGTTTACAAGTTACACAAAGCCCTTTATGGCCTTAAACAAGCTCCTAGAGCTTGGTACAAATGCTTGACTAGTTTTCTTCTTGAAAAAGGCTTTGAGATTGGAAAGATAGACTCAACGCTGTTCACGAAAAGGGTTAATGGTGAACTATTTGTGTGCCAAATATATGTTGATGATATTATCTTTGGTTCAACTAACCCTCATTTTAGCAAGAAGTTTGGACAGCTCATGTCAGAGAAGTATGAGATGTCCATGATGAGTGAACTCAAATTCTTCCTTGGGTTGCAAATCAAGCAATCTAAGGAGGGTACCTTTGTCTCACAAACAAAGTACACCAAGGATCTCTTCAAGAAGTTCAACATGCAAGAAAGCAAAGGTATGAGTACCCCCATGCCTACTAGTGGACATAATGACTTGACAAAAGATGGAGAACCCGTTGATCAAAGGGTTTACCGATCTATGATTGGTTCTCTACTATATCTTTGTGCTTCTCGTCCTGACATAATGTTGAGTGTATGCATGTGTGCGCGATATCAAGCAGCCCCTAAAGAATGTCATCTTAAAGCTGTTAAAAGGATAGTGAGATACTTGATACACACACCAAACTTTGGCATTTGGTATCCTAAGAGGGCCTCTTTCGACCTTGTTGGCTATTCCGACTCGGACTATGCCGGTGACAAGGTTGATAGAAAGTCAACTTCGGGTGCGTGTCAATTCCTTGGTCGATCCCTTGTATCTTGGTCCTCCAAGAAACAAAATTCGGTATCATTATCCACTGCCGAAGCGGAATATATTGCTGCTGGTTCGTGTTGTGCTCAATTGCTATGGATGACACAAACGCTTAAAGATTATGGGATACATGTGAGACATGTTCCTTTGCTTTGTGACAATGAGAGTGCAATTAAAATTGGACACAATCCAGCGCAACACTCTCGAACAAAGCATATTGAAGTTCGTCACCATTTTATTCGTGATCATATTGCCAAGGGTGACATTAATCTTAAGCATGTTCGTACTGACAAACAACTTGCTGATATCTTTACAAAACCTGTTGATGAGAAAGTGTTTTGTCGCTTAAGGAGTGAGTTGAACATCATTGATGCTTCAAATTTGGAGTAACAACTCCATTGATGCATGCAAGGCATGAGCCTACTTGACTAATCCTTGATATTTCTCTTATGATGATGATCATATGTCTTGGACACATTTGCCTCCTTGTATTGCATCTATCTCCTTGCAGGTACTTGGATGATCTACATTCCACAAGATTACCACACACTCAAATCATGAGTAATCTTGTCATTGACCAAGTATCTAGCCCTTTGGGATGTTGAGTTCAAGGAACAAAATTCCACATATCCTTTTTGACATCTTATACATCTAGTATTTCACTCTTGTCATCTTGGATATCCTTGAGTATTTCCTTGCTTGCCTAACCCATGTAGGAAGATGAACTACACAAGTAGAAATGGCGCTCCAACTTCACATTCAATGAGCACCTACATCAAGTTCACCTACATGAGCAAAGCAACAACAAGCCCAAGGTATGTTCCTCACATCTTTAAGGAGCTTTACTCAAAGTCATGAGTACAAGCAGCTTCATAAGATGTGGACACATCAAATGCTTAATCGAAAAATGGCAACCCCATTTTGAGCTTAAATGATGAGTATGACCTATGATCAAATGTCCTCATTTGACTCCTAAGTCAACATACTCAAACATAGGTGACCTTGTCGCCGACCTTTATCTAGATGAAGTACATATGCTTTTGGAGTTTTTCTATTTTCTCTTATGTTCTCTCATTGAGTTTTCCTTTAAACAAAAAAAAACAAAAAAACAAAAAAAAACTTCATTTAGGAATCTTTTTCATTTCTATTCTTCTGTCTTTTTGAATATCCTTCTGGCTCTGATTAATTCATTGAAAATCTTTCACAAATTCATTGCAAATCCTTTGAAACATTCCTCGCAAAGTGAGCTGAATTATTTCTGTATTTCCTTGGAATTAAACTCGGCGTCACCGATTTAAATTTTTCGGTCCAACCGAAAAGGATTCGGACCCACCGATCCATCTAATTCGGTGTCACCGAATTATCTTCCAGGATATCAACTTCTGCAGCTCCACTCAATGTTTCTCTATGCATGTTCTTATTTGCCCTGTTGTGATTCTCAAGGATCCCACTTCTTCCTTTCCATCTTTCCTGCCCTACCTAGTTTGCTGTCCTTTTCGGCACTTGATGTCAAAGGGGGAGAAGACTTAGGGGGAGTAGGGGGAGAAGAGAAGACTTAGGGGGAGAAGAAAAGCAATCTTATCTTAAGGGGGAGAGAATCACATCAAAGCTTTGCCGTGTCTTACATTGGACATCATTCTCAATTGGCATCATTCTTTTGATTTTGCTTTTTCCATCACACCTCTTGCTCTCACAATTGGTATCTTATGGAAAGCAAAATCTCTCAGAGTTCATTGAAAATATTTTAGTTTCGGAGACATGTTTGCTGATTCAAGCTTGTGCTCAATATGAGACACTCTTTATACATGTCATCCCTGGCTTGGTACTCTTGATGTTCTTGCAGTTGGTTGAAGGAATACTCTTGTGTTATCTAACCTTGTTTTCCCAAGTTTATCCCTTCAGGTACAATGCCAAGGAACCTCAAGGTAAGTATATGCATCTTGCAGAATGTGCATGATGGTGACTTGCTTGTAAATACTTGTTTGCAAGAAATCACCATGCACATATGCATTATCACTCACTTCTTTCCATCTGCTCTGATGCATATAGCCAAGCTGCATGTAGCACATCTTGCTTATCTCTCTTGTGTGCTTGTGGTAGTCCAAAACCAAAATTTATGAAAATCTTGCACACTTGTAGGGGGAGCCTGTGTACTACATGCTTGTCAAAGCTTTCGTGATAATTCTGTCCTTCTTTCAATAAGCTTTGATGTTTTGTTTAGTGTGATTTTAGTGTGTTGCCATCAATTACCAAAAAGGGGGAGATTGAAAGCACATTTGCTCCCTGGGTGGTTTTGGTAATTAATGACAACATACTTTGTGGTTGGACTAATGCTTTTATCAAGTATGTTTCAGGAAATTCAATCACATTGGTATGGCAAAAGGACTGAAGAAGTGGACCCCTCATAATGCTAAGGCAAGCATTGGCAAAAGCTCAAGACTCCATTTTTGGTTTAGTGATCCAAGATCACATTGAGTCCATAGGAAAAGCCAATACTATTAAAAGGGGATGAGGTTGTGTTGATGATCTGGTTGCTCAAGTGCTTAGTGATACATCTCCTTTAACTATCAGCAACTTTCACTACTAAACACACCCATAAGTAATCTCGGACCAACCGATTTTCCAAACTCAGTCCCACCGAGATGAACCACTTCAGCCATATTCCAAACCCTAGAAAAATCGGTCATTCCGAGTTTGAGATCGGTCTCACCGAAATATGGGCTGCTAAGCTTCTGTAATCGTTTGTCATCATTTCGGTCTCACCGAGTTGATAATTTCGGTCTTACCGAAACTGGCAAGTCCCTGTCTTTTCTCAAATCGGTCTAACCGAGTTTTCTTTCTCGGTCCCACCGAAAACTCCAACGTTCATATCTTTTGCACTTTCGGTCTCACCGAGATGGTATTTTCGGTCCCACCGAAAACCCCAACGTTCACTATATTTGAACTTTCGGTCTGACCGAGTTTCCACTTCGGTCTCACCGAGATTGCTCAATTATGTGTGTAACGGTTGGATTTTGTGTGGAGGCTATATATACCCCTCCACCCCCTCTTCATTCATAGAGAGAGCCATCAGAAAGAACTACCACTCCTACCTTATACTTTCTGAGAAGAGAACTACCTACCCTTGTGTTGAGATCAAGTTGCTCCATTCCTACTATATGAAACTTGATCTCTAGCCTTCCCAAGTTGCTTTCCACTCAATCCTTTCTTCCACCATAGCCATATCAGTGAGGAGAGTTGAGTGTTGGGGAGATTATCATTTAAAGGACAAGAGCAAGGAGTTCATCATCATCTACAACATCTATTACCTTTTGGAGGGTGGTGCCTCCTAGATTGGTTAGGTGTCGCTTGGGAGCCTCCGTCATCGAGATGTGGAGTTGAACCAAGAAGTTTGTAAGGGCAAGGAGATCGCCTACTTCGTGAAGATCTACCCCGAGTAAGGCTAGCCCTCCGTGGGCGTAGGCCATGATGGAATAGACAAGGTTGCTTCTACGCGGACCCTTCGTGGGTGGAGCCCTCCGTGGACTCGCGCAGCCGTTACCCTCCGTGGGTTGAAGTCTCCATCAACGTGGATGTACGATAGCACCACCTATCGGAACCACGGGAAAAATCATTGCGTCTCCAAATTGCGTTTGATCTTCTCCACTTCTCTTTACTACTTGTGCAATTTACTTTCCGCTGCCCATACTCTAGAATTGCATGTGTAGTGTGCTACTTGACTTGTGTGTTATGCAAAATCTGCCAAAAACTGTTCTTGATAAAAGACAAAAAATTTATCTTGTCGAGTAGTCTAATCACCCCCCCCCCTCTAGACACTCTCACCATCTTCGATCCCTCATAGGTCTTGCCCGCCCTCGGCCAAACAATACGCCGCAACCCGACCTAGGCTTAATAGAGAGTTCATGCACGCCGTACTAAACCCTATGCCCCCAGGGGTCATGGGCCAATCGCCCCGGGAACTCCTGCACATTGCGTACGCGGCCGGTGAGCAGACCTAGACACCTCCTTAAAAAGGTAGGTGCATAACCAATCCAACCCGGCGCGCGCCGCTCAGTCGCAATGACGTCAGTTAAGCTTCGGATGATGCATACGATGCAAAACGCCCATACTATGCCCACGTGATGGTTAGCGCTATCAGGCTAGAGGCCCCTTGGATCAAATATCCAAACTGTTTAGTGTCTTGGGAACGCGGTAACGAGCAGAGACTCACGAAAGATGTGACCCCGTCGCCCCATCTCGAGGACTTGCGGCAAGGCCTAAGAATGCCTGGCCATGCCTCGTATTCAACTCTCGGGTACCCTCCAGGTCAACCCGTCTCCACATCACTCGCAGGTACCCCTCGGGGTCGACCCGCCTTCCAAGTAACAGTTGTAAAGTCATAGTAACCATAGTAACTGTGTGTCTAACACCAAAGGAAAAACCTGAGGAAATCACCCTCGATGGAATTCCATCTGATGTTTATCGTCAAGGTGAACGAAAGAGGAGTCTGTCAGGACCCCGTTCCTAAGTCACACCGATCTAGCTGTAACACGTCATATCACTTTGCGGCCTCACGCACGGTAACCCCACGGGTGCCACCTTACCTGGCCCGGGACCGTTTGCGCATTTTGGCACACGTATATGACAGTGTCGCTAGCATCCATATGACAGAGAACCCGGGCCGACATGGCTAGTTATAAACCAAAAGTGGCACTAAATTACAGAGACAGGCATCCATGACCCAGCAACGAACGTGTCGGTCATCAACGTATGAACCCAAGTCGTAGCAAGCTACATGGACTTAAAGGAACAACGCGTGACATTTCCCCTAAGGGACAGACAAAGGAACGAAGAAGGACACATGCCGGCCAGCCTACGTGTTCCGAGCAGTAGCAAGCTACCAAGGCTCATTGGAATCACTAGGAGGCATTTCCCTGTAAGGTAGGCTACCAAAGGAAAACAACTAGGTGTCGGATCCCACACATACCAAGCATTTCAAACATACACGCAATATGCTCAATATGTGCAAATACAACATTGCATCACAACAGAACTCTATGACTCAAAGTACTTTATTTAAAAGGCTCCAAGAGCCATACATAACATATCCATACAAGTAGGGGTCACATGACCCAACACTCAAGTCATACAGTCATACAAGCACAAGCGGAAGCTACATGTCTGAGTACACACAACTTAGAAAATAAAACAGGCTTGGTGTAGCCTGACTATCTACAAGGCCCTTCACAAGCTCCAGATCTCCGTCTGGGTGTCAAGCTACTCGTCGACGTCAACGTCTATGTAAAACCCATCAGCAGGGGCAGGGTTCTCCTCTGCAACAGTTATTAAGCAAACATGAGTACAAAGGTACTCAGCAAGTCTTACCACAGAACCTATCATACATGCAACATTATCAAAGGGGGTAGTGGAGTTCATAGCAGAATGCCAGCTTTGACCTTGGCTAACCTATACTACAACTCTCAACAGATTGCAAGATGTTATTACGAACACGAGTCCTCTACTCACGACATCAATACACTACCGAGGATCCTCTTCCGTCATCCTACGGAAGGCCATCCACGGCACTCACACTTATCTTGAGGCTTTTAGTAGTATCCATCAACTTGTCTATGAACTGTAACAGCAACCAAGTAGTCCGTACCGCGAACAACGGCTATTCGAATAGTTTGATAACCCTGCAGGGGTGTACTTCTTCACACACGCTTTCACCACTTATCGTCGTTTACTCGGCGTGTACTCGGCAACCTTCAAGCGGAAGCCCAGCGGGGGTGTCGGCCACGACCTGACTAACTACTCAAGTCTCTCGTCCAGGTTTATCGCCTATTTGGGTTCCATCCGTGGGGAGATCCGGCCGGGGTGTCGCTCATGGCCCCAAACGATGTGTACAGGGTTCCCTAGTTACCAAACGGGCAACCGGTACACCGTGCCACGTACCTGTCGCATCACAGCCCACCCCGAGGGTCAGCGCTGTGCACGACCTCCAGTAAGCTATAAACACCAGAAACTAGTTGCAACTCCTGGACAGAGATCGAGGGTAATTAATAAGCCGAGAGGGTCCATTGGTTTCGGGCCCAATGCATGGTAGTAACTGTAACTTGAACCACACATACAGATCTCAGGTCCTATGGACGATTCCAATGAAACAACCCACCATGTACTCCTACATGGCCTTTCATCGATACCTTTACCAAGCGTGTTCCACACTTCCTTCTCTTTACCGGAATGATCATTTCACTCTGATCCATCACCCAGATGAACCAGACCAGACACAACTCTAAGCATAGCAGGCAACATAAACAAATAGCATGGTGGATCACACATCACATGGCTCAATCAACTCCTACACATGCTAGTGGGTTTCAACTATTTACTGTGGCAATGACAGGTCATGCAAGGGAATAGGGTTCAACTACCGCAGCAAGTAGCAGTTCACACGTTGTTGCCTTAATGCAGTAAAAGAGAGCAGGAGCGAGAAGATTGGGTTTGTATCGGAATGATCAATGATTGCTTGCCTGACAAGGTAGTTGTCGGGTACTGCTCTTCAACTGGATACGCAGCAGTATCCTCGGGAGCAGGACCTAACACAGAGAATACCGGCGATACAATCATTAACAAACAAATGCAACAATATGATGCATGTTCATGACATGGCAAGATGCATGTGTGTTGGCTAATGCAACTAAAACCAGAAGGGTTTGAACCTATTTAAATCAAAGATTCAAATTGAAGTTCAAACTATTATTTAAATAAGTGCATTATCATGTTTTTGATGTATACATCAAGTTAACTTGTTCAAACATGCATGAAACCAGTGCCATTGGAAAGATTGGATTTTTCTGATCATTTTTCATATATAAATCTTTTCCATCTGAGCTATGGTTGATTTTATATGATTTTAAGAAGTTTTGGGTATTTTCTGGAATTTCCTAAATTATTTTTAAACCTAAAAATCCCAGAAAAACCTTTACTGCGTCAGCATGACATCATGCTGACGTCAGGCAGTCAACAGGGCCAGTCCAAGTCAAACCTGACCAGTGGGACCCACTGGTCAGTGTCACAGTTAACTAATTAACTAATTAGAATTAAATTAACACCTAAACTAGGTTTGACTTGCGGGCAGGGCCCACATGTCAGTGACCCAGGGGGTCAAACCCGTGGTCAAAACAGGTCCAACTCGCCGGCGTTTAGCCGCCGGCGAGGCCAAACACGGCGGCGTGCTTCGGAAATCGTCTACGGTGCACGGCTCGAGCTGTGGCTAGGCGCGTTGGAGAGCTCTTGCTCTTGCGCGTCGAATGGTGGTGGTCGCCGGACCTGGGGTGGCCGGAGACGACGGCAACGAGCTCGACGGCGGCGACCGGCGTCGGGTGTGTGTGGGGATGCGGCTGCAGGGGCCTAGGCGATGCGTGCGTAGCACCTCTCGCATCTACATGCTGCGGTGAGTGTGATGGACGGGTGCCAGTGACCAAATGGTCACCGGAGCATCACCGGCGGCGAGCACGGCGGCGGTGCGTGCGGTGAGCTTCGTGCAGTGCGTTCCAGGGCAAAAGAGAGCCAACGGAGAGGGGGAGGATGAAGCTAGGCTCACAGGGGTTGCAGCAAGCGCCGGAGCAAGCTCGGGGGTGGTCGGAGCTGAGCGGGGCGGCGAGGGGGATCTCCGCGGCCGGAGTTGGGGAAGAAGAGGTCGGGGGCGTCTCCAGGGCGGGCGAGCGCTCGGGGCTCGGCCTGTTCGAAGCAGTCGAGGACGGCGGAGACGATGGACACCAAGGCGGGGCTCAGGGACGACGGTGGACGCGGCTTCTACGACGGTGCGAGCACGGCGGCGTCGGCCATGGCGCGGGGAGAGCGAGGGAGAGGAACTGGGGGGAGGTGGAGGTGTCTGCGAGGTCGGGGCCGACGTTGACGACTGAACCATCCCTCCAGGACGGCGAGGGGATGAAGCAGGGCGGCGGGCAGCTGCGTGGCGCGTGGCGCGGTCGCCGTCGAGCACCTGCCTACCTGCCTGGCCGAGCCAAGCAGCTCGCTGGAGCGGCAGCTGGGCTGGGCCGGCAGGTGGGCCGGGTGGGGCGCCAGGTAAGCTTTTCTCTCTCCCTTTTTCCTATTTTCTTTTCTGTTTCATTTCTTTTGCAACTTTGTTTAATTAAATAAAATGCCAGAGCATTTTTATAACTCATAACACTTGTCATACCTACTGTATATAATATGAACAGTAGGAAACATTATAGTTTATGATTATTTGAGCATTTAAAAAATATTTTATAACATTTAAATGCCCAAATTCAAATACCATATGATTTAATCCAGAGCCCTTGAGTGTCCTAGAAAATTGTGCACCATTTTTGGCAGAGGTTTAAGACCAAGGCAGAAATGATGAACATTTTTAAAGGGCATTTTGGGTACATTGGAAAATATTTTAGCAAACCCTAGTTGCTAGGAGAGGGGTGCTGGGGTTTCTGTTAATCCCATTTCAAGTTTATTTGAAAGTAGACATGATGCACACTCTAGTTAGGTCCTAATGCAAGTGCTAACTAGGGATGTGACAACTCACCCCCACTTAAAAGAATCGCGTCCCGAGATTCGGGTTCCTCCGGACAGAGGGTGGGGTACTCAAGTCGAAGACGATCCTCCCTTTCCCAAGTAGCTTCACTCTCGGAATGATGTGACCATTGAACCTTGAGAAACTTGATATTGTGGCGTCGAGTGGTGCGCTCAGTTTGATCAAGAATACGAATGGGGTATTCTCGATATGTGAGATTATCCTGGAGATCAAGCGTTTCGTGGTCCACTCCGCGGATAGGATCCGAGAAGCAACGCCTGAGTTGGGAAACGTGGAAAACATTATGAACTCTGGAGAGGTGCGGAGGTAGTTCCAATTGGTAGGCAACTTCTCCTCGTTTGGCAAGAATGCGAAAAGGACCGATGTAACGAGGGGCCAATTTTCCTTTGATACCGAAGCGATGGGTTCCCTTAAGAGGAGTAACCCGAAGGTAAGCCTTATCGCCGACTTCAAAAGTCACAGCCTTATGATGACTATCATATTGGCTCTTTTGGCGAGACTGGGCTGTTTTCAATCTCTCACGAACGATGCGAACTTGCTCTTCTGCTTCCTGGATCATATCCGGGCCAAAGAATTGTCTTTCCCCGGTTTCTGACCAGTTAAGAGGTGTTCGACACCTTCGTCCATATAGAACTTCGAAGGGAGCTTTGCCCAAGCTGGCTTGATAACTATTGTTATAAGCGAATTCGGCAAATGGAAGACACTTTTCCCATTCCATACCGAAAGAGATGACGGAGGCTCGAAGCATGTCTTCCAGAATTTGATTGACTCGTTCCACTTGACCACTTGACTGGGGATGGAAGGCGGTACTGAAGGAGAGATGAGTTCCCATAGCATTCTGGAAACTTTCCCAAAATCGTGAAGTGAAAAGACTTCCACGGTCTGAGTTAATCTCCAACGGTACACCATGAAGTGATACTATTCGAGAGACATACAAATCTGCTAGCTGGCTAGCGGTAATACTCTCTCGAACAGGCAGGAAATGAGCTACTTTAGAGAGGCGGTCGATAACGATGAAGATAGCATTATTCCCTTTCCTGGACCTGGAAAACCCGGTGATGAAGTCTATACCGACTTTATCCCATTTCCATTCAGGAATAGCTAAAGGTTGAAGGGTGCCAGCAGGCCGTTGATGCTCTGCTTCGACTCGACGACAAACGTCGCAGTTAGCAATGAATTGAGCGATTTCTCTCTTCATCCTAGTCCACCAGAATCTTTGACGTAGGTCTTGATACATTTTGGTACTACCGGGATGAATCGTGAGAGGAGATTCATGAGCCTCCTTAAGGATCAAACGTCTTAGGTTTCGTACTTTAGGAACCACTAAACGGTTGCTAAAGAATACGACTCCTTGATCATCAATTGAGAAACATCCTGCAACTCCTTTCTTGATGTTCCTCTTAATACGGGAAATTCCGGGATCAACCTTCTGTGCTTTGATGACCTGATCCATAAGGGTAGGTTTCGCCACCAAGGTGGAAAGGAATCCTCGAGGAATAATGTGAAGGTTAAGCTTACGAAATTCCTCGTGGAGAAGTGGTTGACTTTGTTGTAACATTAAATTGTTACAATATGACTTACGACTTAGTGCATCGGCCATGACATTGGCCTTTCCAGGAGTGTAAGTGATTCCTAAGTCGTAATCTGTGAGCAACTCAACCCAACGTCTTTGCCTGAGATTTAGATCCGGTTGAGTGAAGATATACTTCAAACTTTGGTGATCAGTGAAGATTTCACAGCGATTACCAAGGAGGTAATGTCGCCATGTTTTGAGTGCATGGACTACAGCTGCAAGCTCTAGATCATGAGTAGGATAGTTATCCTCATGTGGACGCAACTGTCGGGATGCGTATGCAATCACTTGACGATCTTGCATGAGAATGCAACCTAGTCCTTGTCGCGAGGCGTCGCAATAGATTATAAAATCCTTGGAAAAGTCTGGTGGTACCAGTACAGGTGCAGAGGTCAGGCGTCTTTTCAGTTCCTGAAAACTGGACTCGCACTGTGGGGTCCACTCAAACTTTTTATCTTTCTTGAGGAGTTCGGTTAGAGGTTTGGCAACTTTGGAGAAATTCTCGACGAAGCGTCGGCAATAGCTTGCTAAGCCAAGAAAACTCCTAACTTGCTTGACCGATTCAGGGGGAGTCCAATCAAGTACGGCTTGAACTCGCTCGGGATTGACAGCAATACCCTTGCCAGAGATCACATGACCTAGATAGGTTACTTCTGGCAACCAGAATTCACATTTAGAGAATTTGGCATAAAGGCGGTGCTCTCGAAGTTTCGTCAATACCAGCCTTAAATGCTCGGCATGATCTTCCTTGTTCTTGGAATAGATGAGTATATCATCGAGGTATACCACGACGAATTTATCCAAATACTCCATGAATATAGAATTCATTAACCGAGAAAAGGTAGCTAGGGCATTGGTTAACCCGAAGGACATAACGGTGTACTCATATTGGCCATAACGAGTAACAAAAGCCGTTTTAGGGATGTCCCTGTTCTTGATTTTGATTTGATGGTAGCCCAACCTCAAATCCATCTTAGAGAAGACTGAGGATCCAGCGAGCTGATCATACAGGTCGTTGATCCTGGGGAGCGGATACTTATTCTTTATGGTGACCAGATTGACAGGTCGGTAATCTACAACCATCCGCTCCGTTCCATCCTTCTTCTTGACGAAGAGGACGGGGCAAGCCCAAGGGGAAGAACTAGGATGGATGAAACCTTTTTGCAAGGACTCATCGAGTTGTTTCTTTAGCTCAGCTAATTCTAGTGGTGCCATCTTATAAGGTCTCCTAGAGATTGGAACAGTTCCAGGAATAAGATCTATCACGAACTCAACATCTCTGTCAGGTGGAATTCCTGGCAGTTCTTCGGGAAAAACATCCGGAAAGTCACGGACTACCGGGGTATCTTCGAGTTCTGGTAGAGGGCTGGCATTAAGAGAATAGAGCTGACGCTCAGCCATTCGAGTCAAGACATTGACTATCTTGCCGGATGGATGTGTAAGTTGAACGGTCCTAGTAAAGCAATCAATTTTGGCGTAATGAGTTCTCATCCAATCCATACCCAAAATGATGTTTATGTCCGAGGACTTGAGAGCGATTAGAGATGCAAGGAAAACAAGTCTATCGACAAGGATTTCATTTCCATGGCTTACCCTAGAGGTTTGCCACTTTGAACCAGGAGTTTGAATAACCATGGAAGTAGGCATGTCACAAAAAAGTCATGTTGTGCAATCGAGCATAGCTCTCAGATATGAACGAATGGGATGCTCCAGTATCGAAAAGAACAGATGCCGGATGGCAGTTGACGAGAAGCGTACCAAGGACGACGTTAGGATCCTCATAAGCTTCTTCGGCAGAAACATAGTTGACATGACCACGTGCAGTGGGGATTGGCTTGACATAGTTCACCTTGCCGGTTGGCTTGCCACGGCCAACGGGTTTTCCTGGCTGGTTCTGGGGACAATCACGCATGTAGTGTCCCGGTTCTCCACACTTGAAACATGTCACGGTGGTGGTGCGTGGAGCAAAGTTGGAAGGTGGTCCTCCATAGGTCTTGGCAGGTGAAAACTGTTGAGTTGGGCGAGGCGCCTCATAGGATGGCCTCGGTGTATACTTGGGTGGCAGAGCAGTGTTAGGAACCCACACACGGCGCTTGTGAGAGCCAGAGCCGGATGAGGAACCAAAGTCTCGAGTATGCTTGCGGGTGGCCTCGAAGTCGGTCTGGCCTGTTTCAGCACCGATAGCCTTGTTAACCAACTTCTGGAAGGAAGTGCACTCGTGCAGACGTAGATCTCGGCGGAGTTCAGGGCTGAGTCCCTTGCGGAACCTCGCCTGCTTCTTGGCATCGGTGGATACTTCTTCAGGTGCATAGCGTGCCAGGTTACCAAACTCACGACTGTAGCCATCCACAGTTAAACGGCCCTGGGTGTAATTGCAGAATTCCTCCCGCTTGCGATCCATGAAACCTTCCGGAATGTGATGTTCACGGAATGCCTCACTGAACTCAACCCAGGTAGTGACTTGACCAGTAGGACGCATAGCTTCAAAGTTTTCCCACCAAAGACTGGCAGGGCCCTCAAGATGGTAGGCGGCATAGATAACCTTGTCAGCTTCGGCCACACGGGCAGAGTGTAGCTTGTGGGTGATACTACGTAGCCAGTCATCAGCATCCAGAGGTTCAGTGGAGTGATGGAACTTTGGTGGACACATCTTGATAAAGTCATTGATTGACACCACGTCATTCCTCTGACGGAACCCAGTGTTCTGCTCTATGCGTTCCAGCAGACGGTTGGTCTCTCTCTTGTTCCGTTCTGCTTCAAGCATAACTTCCGCCAAAGAGGGTGGCTGGGGCAGATTTCCATCCCTAGCCCCACTAGCCTCACCCTGCTCCTGAGCAGCAGGAGTGTTGCGAGTGTTGACCATCCTAGGAAAACAAAACAACGGTTTAGACAAGGATGGCAAAAATTTGACATAGAAGTGCAGAATGTAATGGATGACACGGAATGCAAAGATGTTCATCCGTACGACATGGTAATATAGGAACTGCTATATATACACCAGTGGTCATACACACCATACAAAGTTTAGTACAAGCCAAGGCTAAAGTACAACTGCGGTGAAAGACGATACACCCCATCAGAGGCATTCCAAGCTCCTATACATTATTTAACTACACCTCCGGAACTCAGTACACACTAAGTCATATTCCACAAGACGCGTAGGACTGTGGAGATACAACTACTACAATACTACTACAACCACGGCCTAGCTCAGACATTCGCGTAGTAATCCTCGTAAAGATTACCACCGTAGCCTGGAAGTGGAACAGACGGATCTTGGAACTCGCGAGCACTCGAAGGCTGTGGACCATAGGGACACGAATGTGGTCTCGGTCCCGATGCTGGTGGTAACCGACGCCCACGTGGAGGTGTAATACCCCCAACGTCACGCCAATCCATGCGATCAGGCAGACGAGTCCGCACGGGGTACAAATCCCGCATGTCCAGATATCCGGCGTGCACAGCAGGTGCAAGCCGTGTCAAAGTAGTCCAATGAGCGGCTCGAGTGTTATACAGCTCCATTCGGAGGGCACGGACCTCACGGTCCCTATCCTCCAGCATCTGAACAGTGGTCTGAAGCAGTGGCTCTTCATGAGCAGCATCAGTATACAAACCAGTGTAGTAGCCTTCCTCTCCGGGAAGTGAGGCTGGCATGTAACAGAACTCAGTGTTCAGCAATAGGGCATGCCTAGCACGGAGAATGGTCATCGTCGAATAAGCGGCATCCTGCACTGCCATCTCGATGGTAATCCCAAGTCCATAAGACCAATGGATGGGATCATTAGCTCCGGGATATGAGGGGTATATCCGGACTGTGCAGAAATACTGACTCTGATTGAAATCCCGATATTGTTCCTCCACGGTGTATTCAGGATACTAGCGATAACCGGTCTCAGTCATCACACGGACTAGCATGGCCGTGTGACCGGGCACATTAATGCACCGAGTCAAACGAACCACTTGGTGAGGGATGCGGCCAGACATCTGAAACACGGAATAAAGCAAAGGCATTAGTGTTTCTGGAAGAAATCGGGCAGCATAACAACTGTAAATGCTCAAACAAAGATTTGAGACATCGTACAAATGATAGCATAGCCACTCAACAATTCTATATCAAGGTTTCGGTTCAACAATCATCATACTCAAAAGGATAGAAACTGAACTGAGGCTTGAAACCAACAATCCTAAGAGTCTACGGATTAGTAACACGTGAACCTAGAAAGGATAAGAGGCCTAGTCCTAAATCCCCGTAGAAAGAATAGACTGACTCAGATCAGAAGGGCATAAGGTAAAGGAGTAAAAAGAGCCTTACGTTCCCTTCCACAATCAATTCCCCTACATATAACTAAGAATTTTTCTAGACTCAACATCGACCAGTTTGGCTTGAGAAACCTACAGGCAGTCCAGCTCTGATGCCAACGCTGTCAGGACCCCGATCCTGAGTCACACCGATCTAGCTGTAACACGTCATATCACTTTGCGGCCTCACGCACGGTAACCCCACGGGTGCCACCTTACCTGGCCCGGGACCATTTGCGCATTTTGGCACACGTATATGACAGTGTCGCTAGCATCCATATGACAGAGAACCCGGGCCGACATGGCTAGTTATAAACCAAAAGTGGCACTAAATTACAGAGACAGGCATCCGTGACCCAGCAACGAACGTGTCGGTCATCAACGTATGAACCCAAGTCGTAGCAAGCTACATGGACTTAAAGGAACAACACGTGACATTTCCCCTAAGGGACAGACACAAGAACGAAGAAGGACACATGCCGGCCAGCCTACGTGTTCCGAGCAGTAGCAAGCTACCAAGGCTCATTGGAATCACTAGGAGGCATTTCCCTGTAAGGTAGGCTACCAAAGGAAAACAACTAGGTGTCGGATCCCACACATACCAAGCATTTCAAACATACACGCAATATGCTCAATATGTGCAAATACAACATTGCATCACAACAGAACTCTATGACTCAAAGTACTTTATTTAAAAGGCTCCAAGAGCCATACATAACATATCCATACAAGTAGGGGTCACATGACCCAACACTCAAGTCATACAGTCATACAAGCACAAGCGGAAGCTACATGTCTGAGTACAGACAACTTAGAAAATAAAACAGGCTTGGTGTAGCCTGACTATCTACAAGGCCCTTCACAAGCTCCAGATCTCCGTCTGGCTGTCAAGCTACTCGTCGACGTCAACGTCTATGTAAAACCCATCAGCAGGGGCAGGGTTCTCCTCTGCAACAGTTATTAAGCAAACATGAGTACAAAGGTACTCAGCAAGTCTTACCACAAAACCTATCATACATGCAACATTATCAAAGGGGGTAGTGGAGTTCATAGCAGAATGCCAGCTTTGACCTTGGCTAACCTATACTACAACTCTCAACAGATTGCAAGATGTTATTACGAACACGAGTCCTCTACTCACCACATCAATACACTACCAAGGATCCTCTTCCGTCATCCTACGGAAGGCCATCCACGGCACTCACACTTATCTTGAGGCTTTTAGTAGTATCCATCAACTTGTCTATGAACTGTAAGAGCAACCAAGTAGTCCGTACCGCGAACAACGGCTATTCAAATAGTTTGATAACCCTGCAGGGGTGGACTTCTTCACACACGCTTTCACCACTTATCGCCGTTTACTCGGCGTATACTCGGCAACCTTCAAGCGGAAGCCCGGCGGGGGTGTCGGCCACGACCTGACTAACTACTCAAGTCTCTCGTCCAGGTTTATCGCCTATTTGGGTTCCATCCGTGGGGAGATCCGGCCGGGGTGTCGCTCACGGCCCCAAACGATGTGTACAGGGTTCCCTAGTTACCAAACGGGCAACCGGTACACCGTGCCACGTACCTGTCGCATCACAGCCCACCCCGAGGGTCAGCGTTGTGCACGACCTCCAGTAAGCTATAAACACCAGAAACTAGTTGCAACTCCCGGACAGAGATCGAGGGTAATTAATAAGCCGAGAGGGTCCATTGGTTTCGGGCCCAATGCATGGTAGTAACTGTAACTTGAACCACACATACAGATCTCAGGTCCTATGGACGATTCCAATGAAACAACCCACCATGTACTCCTACATGGCCTTTCATCGATACCTTTACCAAGCGTGTTCCACACTTCCTTCTCTTTACCGGAATGATCATTTCACTCTGATCCATCACCCAGATGAACCAGACCAGACACAACTCTAAGCATAGCAGGCAACATAAACAAATAGCATGGTGGATCACACATCACATGGCTCAATCAACTCCTACACATGCTAGTGGGTTTCAACTATTTACTGTGGCAATGACAGGTCATGCAAGGGAATAGGGTTCAACTACCGCAGCAAGTAGCAGTTCACACGTTGTTGCCTTAATGCAGTAAAAGAGAGCAGGAGCGAGAAGATTGGGTTTGTATCGGAATGATCAATGATTGCTTGCCTGACAAGGTAGTTGTCGGGTACTGCTCTTCAACTGGATACGCAGCAGTATCCTCGGGAGCAGGACCTAACACAGAGAATACCGGCGATACAATCATTAACAAACAAATGCAACAATATGATGCATGTTCATGACATGGCAAGATGCATATGTGTTGGCTAATGCAACTAAAACCAGAAGGGTTTGAACCTATTTAAATCAAAGATTCAAATTGAAGTTCAAACTATTATTTAAATAAGTGCATTATCATGTTTTTGATGTATACATCAAGTTAACTTGTTCAAACATGCATGAAACCAGTGCCATTGGAAAGATTGGATTTTTCTGATCATTTTTCATATATAAATCTTTTCCATCTGAGCTATGGTTGATTTTATATGATTTTTAGAAGTTTTGGGTATTTTCTGGAATTTCCTGAATTATTTTTAAACCTAAAAATCCCAGAAAAACCTTTACTGCGTCAGCATGACATCATGCTGACGTCAGGCAGTCAACAGGGCCAGTCCAAGTCAAACCTGACCAGTGGGACCCACTGGTCAGTGTCACAGTTAACTAATTAACTAATTAGAATTAAATTAACACCTAAACTAGGTTTGACTTGCGGGCAGGGCCCACATGTCAGTGACCCAGGGGGTCAAACCCGTGGTCAAAACAGGTCCAACTCGCCGGCGTTTAGCCGCCGGCGAGGCCAAACACGGCGGCGTGCTTCGGAAATCGTCTACGGTGCACGGCTCGAGCTGTGGCTAGGCGCGTTGGAGAGCTCTTGCTCTTGCGCGTCGAATGGTGGTGGTCGCCAGACCTGGGGTGGCCGGAGACGACGGCAACGAGCTCGACGGCGGCGACCGGCGTCGGGCGTGTGTGGGGATGCGGCTGCAAGGGCCTAGGCGATGCGTGCGTAGCACCTCTCGCATCTACGTGCTGCGGTGAGTGTGATGGACGGGTGCCAGTGACCAAATGGTCACCGGAGCATCACCGGCGGCGAGCACGGCGGCGGTGCGTGCGGTGAGCTTCGTGCAGTGCGTTCCAGGGCAAAAGAGAGCCAACGGAGAGGGGGAGGATGAAGCTAGGCTCACAGGGGTTGCAGCAAGCGCCGGAGCGAGCTCGGGGGTGGTCGGAGCTGAGCGGGACGGCGAGGGGGATCTCCGCGGCCGGAGTTGGGGAAGAAGAGATCGGGGGCGTCTCCAGGGCGGGCGAGCGCTCGGGGCTCGGCCTGTTCGAAGCAGTCGAGGACGGCGGAGACGATGGACACCAAGGCGGGGCTCAGGGACGACGGTGGACGCGGCTTCGACGACGGTGCGAGCACGGAGGCGTCGGCCATGGCACGGGGAGAGCGAGGGAGAGGAACTGGGGGGAGGTGGAGGTGTCTGCGAGGTCGGGGACGACGTGGACGACCGAACCATCCCTCCAGGACGGCGAGGGGATGAAGCAGGGCGGCGGGCAGCTGCTTGGCGCGCGGCGTGGTCGCCGTCGAGCACCTGCCTGCCTGGCTGGCCGAGCCAAGCAGCTCGCTGGAGCGGCAGCTGGGCTGGGCCGACAGGTGGGCCGGGTGGGGCGCCAGGTAAGCTTTTCTCTCTCCCTTTTTCCTATTTTCTTTTCTGTTTCATTTCTTTTGCAACTTTGTTTAATTAAATAAAATGCCAGAGCATTTTTATAACTCATAACACTTGTCATACCTACTGTATATAATATGAACAGTAGGAAACATTATAGTTTATGATTATTTGAGCATTTAAAAAATATTTTATAACATTTAAATGCCCAAATTCAAATACCATATGATTTAATCCAGAGCCCTTGAGTGTCCCAGAAAATTGTGCACCATTTTTGGCAGAGGTTTAAGACCAAGGCAGAAATGATGAACATTTTTGAAGGGCATTTTGGGTACATTGGAAAATATTTTAGCAAACCCTAGTTGTTAGGAGAGGGGTGTTGGGGTTTCTGTTAATCCCATTTCAAGTTTCTTTGAAAGTAGACATGATGCACACTCTAGTTAGGTCCTAATGCAAGTGCTAACTAGGGATGTGACAGAGTCACCCTCAAGGTCCACTCTTGAGTAGTTGCACGACAGTGTCGTTATCGAAAGTGGAGAAAGAGGAATCACTCTCGATGACCATAACCGATGAACTAACCTACAAGGTTAACATCAGAAGTGCTGCTGAGGTGACACCCTCGGCACTCGATAGTAACCCAGTAATGTCGAGCAACTAAGGGGAAAGTGATGTGCGGTGCCGGGGCCTGGTCTTCGATCCCGTTGAACAGGTCTTCTGATAATCCAGCGGGGCAATCGGGACAATGTGGGGGGGTCACTGGTGGATCTCTAACCAGCCTATACTAAGGAGTTTAGTATAAACATGTAAGGTATCAAAGCGGTATCAACAGCAGGCTATGCATCAAAATAGGATCATACAAAAAGCAGTAACAGTTCTAATGCAAGCATAAGAGAGAAGAGAATGGGCGATATCGGAATGATCAAGGGGGTTGGCTTGCCTGGTTGCTCTGGCAAGAAGGAGGGGTCGTCAACATCGTAGTCGATCACCGGGGCATCATCGGTCTCGCGGTCTATCAGAGAGAAGAGGGGGAAGAAACAATAAATACAAAGGATACAGATGCCACAGAGAAGCACGACATGTCAACACGTCTTGCTAGGGTGCTCTAATGCGGTGTTACACGATACCGGCGGAGGGGGATTACATCCGGGAAAGTATCCCCGGGGTTTCGTGCTTTCGGACAGATGAATCGGAGGGGGAGAATTTTGCATGTTCTCTATGCTAGGAGCATGTGGTAGACGAATGGACCGCGCGTCCGGATTTGTCTCGTCGTTCTGAGCGATTTTCATATATAAAACATTTTCATCCGAGTTACGGATTATTTTATATGATTTTCTAAAGTTTTAACCATTTTCTGGAATTTATTTAATTAATTAAGTCCAACATTATCCAGAATAGTAAAAGGTGATGTCAACATGACATCACCATGACATCAGCAGGTCAAACCCAATTGACCAGAGTCAAACCTGACGTGTGGGGTCGTGCTGTCATTGGCTCAACTAACTAACTACTAATTTAGATTAACTAATCTAATTAATTAGGTTAATTAAGATTAATTAATTAATTATTTAATTAATTAGAAAAATTAAAACTTCTTTTTTTAAACCCTGGGCCGTGGGGCCCGTGCGTCATAGGGCCAGGTGGCCTAATGGATCGGGCGTTAACGGGCGGGGCGGGCGAAATAGATCGGGCGTACGCACCCGCCCGATCGAGCGCCTGGGCGGGCGAGACCGCGGGGCGTCGGTAGGGGCGCGGCCGGCGGCCAGGGGTGGCAGCGGCGCTGGCGCTGGGGGCGGCGCGGCCAGAGGGCGGGTTGGCGATGGCCGCGGCCGCTGGCGGCGCTGAGGTAGGCGGCGGGCCGCAGGACACCGCGAGGGCCGGCGACGGACAAGGGCAGCGAGAGGGGAGGCTGGAGGAGCGGGCCGTGCGGTAGTGGGGGGCGACAACGCAGGAGCGCAGGGGGGTAGGCTGCAGACGTGCGCGCACGGGAGCTCAGCTCCGTCCATGGCAGCCAAGTGCGGTGTAGGCCATACGGCGACGAATACGAGGGGTAAAAGGGGCAGTGGGGAGAGTAGCTCAGAGCGGTTCCAACGGAGGCGACGAGGAGGCCGGAGGTGTACCGGAGCCGTGGAAAACGACGTCGAACGCCGGCGATGTACGCGACAGCGATGCCTCGATGGCGAGCGCACGGGCCGGCTCTGCTCGATTTGAAGCTCTCAATGGATGACGTAGATGATGGCGGTCCTCCTGGACTAGTCGGTGCAGCGAGGGAGTGGTCGTGGCCACGGCAACGGCGGCGACGCGGCGACGGCAGCGAGCGGCTGGGCTCGGATAAGATAGAGTGGGGGTTGCGAGGGGAAAGGGCTGGCCCAGGGTTCGGCAGGGGGTCGTGGGTGTCCTCCTTATCCTCTCATGGGACCGTGGGATGGCCGCCACGGCGGCATCGCCAGCCAGGGAGGCGTGGATGGCCGCCACGGCCTCCCTTTTTTCCTGTAGCGTGGGGAGGGAGAGGAGCTGAGGTGGGTTGGGCCAGCCAGGCTGATGGCCTGGTGGGCCGAGGCCCGTGGGGGAGGAGGCCTAGTTTTGATTTGTTTGTTTTTCTTTTTCTTTATAAAACTTTTCTGTTTTCCTTTTAATTTCTTTTTGTTTTAGTTGTATAAAATGTAAAACTTACATCTAAATTAGTATGATAATTTAGGCCACTTCCAAAATAAGTTTAGTAGTTAAATAAATTAGTTTAGCATGTTTATTAGTTAAAAAGCATTTAAATAAATGATTTAGCCATTGTTTTAATTCATTTAGGGCATTGAAACACTTTACAAAAAGGTTGGTTCACCATCACAATTAGTTATGGAATATTTTCCACATGATGAACATTTTAGCCTTCATGTTTGAGAAGTTTTGAATTTTGACATTAAACATGGATTTGAATTTGAATTGTGTTTGAATGCAAAAGAGGACTAGCAACAGTAAGAGTGATGGCATGGCACCATCAGCAGGGGATTACTGTAGCATGATTCTCGGGGTGTTACAAATCTCCTCTACTACAAGAAATCTAGTCCCGAGATTTAGGAGGTAGATTAAGGGGAGAAGGGTTCGGGAAGGACGGAGCTCAACACAAGATATGTTCCTGGGGACTATCTCAGTGAACATGGCATAGAGGAAATCTCTCGAGTTGAAAATTCAAGAAAGCCATCGAGAGCAAAGTAATGAGGTGCAATTAGAAGCTTCAACCGGGTAAGCAATCATTCGTTGCCTGAAAAGAGGTTGAAATGGGTCCAGAGCAACGAAAATAAGTATAACATCTGATACCAGAATAGATCATTAGGAAGGTGGCTCGCGAAATGCACACGAAACCAAAGCGCGGGGAATAACCTTGGAAACGGGGGGTGTTCACGAGAGTCAGGTTTTGATCCTGAGGAACTGTGGGGTATGGGCCCACCATGTGGGTTAAAGGTAGGAAGGGCGGTGATAGTAAGGCATGTCAAAGCATAGACTGTCAGTTATGTTAGCAACAACGTCGGTACCAAGGGCGAGGGACGAAGAGAACCATTTTCCTGCTCATTGAACGAGGCAGACCAATAGGTAAGGTTCCCGTCCATCGGTGGTTACCGTAATGTTATCAACAATAATAACAGACTCGTACTGATAGAGTTGTACACCAAGGGAGAAAATTATTACTGCTTAGATTATATGTAGATACAGAAGAGGTTAAACAAACGAATGGAAAGGAAAATGTGTTTAAACACAATGAATATGAGTATATCATTCCCAAGATTAAGCAGGGCATGATATACATGTCAGGAGATCAAAGTCATGACCATATAGATAAAAGGGGTAAGAAGAATTATGATATGTACCCACACAATGATGTTGGATAGATGATCAAGAAACATTTAGCCTTGCGCTTACAATGTTCTTGTGGACCTTCGGAGTACCACAGTCATGCTTCGAGATAGCACCGACATGGTCATTGGGTAAGGATCAGACTATGGAAACATAAAAGGATCCAGACGGAACTCCTAGAACAGCTCATACAATTTCATCATGGAAAATATGAGGATGTGGCCGATGGGGTCAGCAACAACTCATTCATGATTTCCATATCATGGATTTCCACAATTAAGTGAACAAGGTGAAAATATTGGACATACCGAAGTATATAATGAAGTATGTTCGAGGAGAACATCCATGAGTAAACATTGATCAAAATGTGCACCTGGAAAGATGGACTAGGTAGCATGATCAATGCTAGAGTGGGGATTCATTAATCAATAGTATAAGAATGAATTGTCGACCATTAACTTCAAAGCAATAGGGTTGCTAGATGTACGGGATCCAAGCAGCACCATCCACTTGTTGGTATCCCGGTTAGAATCAACACGGCGACCAAGAAAGAATGGTGATGGCAAGAAGTATCACTATATCAAGAATTCTTAAGAGGTGGTGAAATTCTCACGCATCCTTGACGCAATAGATGGTAGTACTCCAAGGTAGACCATATCATAAGTCGGATAACAAGTAACTCAAGGTATAACACAAAACAAGATCAAGTTTGTGTTGGAGGGAATGCAAGAATGTTGTCGATGTTAATACAAATCATCGAGGCGAAAGGATGGTATTTCCCATCATGAATTCGATTCACAACTTGGAAGAAGGCAAATCATTGTTCATGATGATCACGACACATTTGACGAGAGATTTCATTAAGATGTAATCGATCGGCGATGACATCAAGTCAAATGAATGATGGAGTGAAAGGTTATTGAAACCACTAGTACAATACAAACTTGAAATCAAGCTAGTTGTTCAAGGCGAAATGGTATGCCGACGAAGATCGGCGTAAGCTTACCTCATTGCCGAAATTGTGCTCCGGGAAGGACTAGGTAGCACAGTTAAAAGATGCACGATAAAGATATAGCCGATCAGGCTAGATATGACTTGAAGAATTAATAAACTCATAAGCAATGGAGATTACTTAGAGTTATTGAATCGGATTGCGGAATTGGTTAACTTATCGGTGTCCTTGAGTGTCTAACAACTCAGAACCCGGGGAAAATTGGAATCGATGAGAAGTAATACTTGAAGAAGAACTTATAAGAAGTAATATGGTACTGTGACATTATCGAGATACCACGGGGTAATAGTCGAAGGTAGATCATAATAGAGGTTGGACAGGTGCATTGACCTACAGAGGACAAGTGGTTTACTTGTCCGAGAAATGGTATTTAAAGGAGAGCATGGTCAGAACCACGATTGCAAAAGGCCAGATCCCTGATATAAGATGAATTTATATCAAGGGGATAATTATTTTTAAGAAAAGCCTTAATGATAAGATCTACACCGTGTCCATGGGCATGAACATAAAGTTCAAGGTTGACTCCCACTTCTTCAATGTATAACTTTTCATTCACTTCTTGTTTAGAAAATGGCATTAGTGTTGAAATTTTATCTGCCATAACAACAGTAGAGTATGACCTGTAGTAGTTTCCGGGTTCATACAGATTAGAAAAGGCATAGGTTCAACACATCAGGGTCTCTTAGGAACATATACCACAAACTTCAGGAGTAAACAACCCAAGCTCGAAAGCTGAGTATGTTCGTCAAGGCAGAAGATATAATTTACCGAAGGCATTATGTATCAGGGAAAGAACTCACAAGGTTAATGAATATGAATGACGTTGTCGGATAATAATCCAACCAAGGATATGGCAGTCCACATGGGATCTGATGCGAGCATCGGTACTCAACCAGAAGAAGAAAGAATGTAGGGGGGTCAGATTTTAGAAACAACTGACTAATTCAAGCTCAGATGCAAAGGAATTATGATTTCCAAATCAAGGGATCAGAAGCAAATGCTCTGATAAAGGATGCATAAGTTGAATAGACTTAGGGGTACAATCGTCGATAAACAGATTGGTCGAGAACCAACTCATGTTCAAAATGACGTCTGAGCTGGAAAGATAATTTAAAAGGATCAACTGATGATTGCATGCATTCGCACACATGTTGAATCATTAGGGTAAGGATGTCAATCGCAAAGGATTTAACGAATATTGCTAGACATATGGATTAACCATAATGCAGGCAGGCAAGACTTTCGGGAGCAATAGGCCGTAGAGGATCTTCGGGTGATTGGATTGCATTCCAATGATTTTCTGAGGCATGAGATCAACGTGGGATGAACGAATCCCCGGTAAGTGTGAGAAATTATTTGTAGGGGTATTCAGGCGGAAAAGAGTTGCAAGGCAGTCGGAAAAGGATTCTCAAAAGTCAGAGAATACTTTCGGGTATCTTGTAATATCAAGAACAACTAGGAATGAAAGTATGAACGGCGAGGGTACGCAGTTATCCATAAGGATTCAACGGTATTAAGGATTGCAAAAGAAATGAACACAAGTTCTCGGGAGTAGATCGGAGTGTATCTCCGAAGTCTTCTGGTGAAGCGTGCAACCATCTAGAATGGAGGGGCTCTCCGAGGAAAGTCGTTACGAGAACCTAATGTAGTTAGTAATTCATTTAACCCGAAAAGAAGAGAGTTCAGATTCCCAGAGTATAGGCGAGGAGTAAAAGATCCTAATACCACCCAATGGTGACGTGGGCCCGTAAGCCACACAGCCATGTTAGTAAAACAGTTTTTTTCAAAGACTAGACTCAACTTCGGCCAAGGAGTTGGAAAGGGGGTTCCTATAGGCAGTCGGCTCTGATACCAACTTGTGACGCCCCCGATTTGACCGTACACAAATCATGCACGCAAACGTGTACGACCAAGATTAGGGACTCACTGGAAGATATCACAACACAACTCTAGACACAAATTAAAATAATACAAGTTTATATTACAAGCCAGGGGCCTCGAGGGCTCGAATACATAAGCTCGAATACACAAGAGTCAGCGGAAGCAACAATATCTGAGTACAGACATAAGTTAAACAAGTTTGCCTTAAGAAGGCTAGCACAAAAACAACACGATCGAAAAGGCAAGGCCTCCTGCCTGGGACCTCCTAACCGCTCCTGGTCGTCAGCTGTCTCCAAGAGGTAGTAGGCTTTGTCGAGGTAGTAGCAGTCGTCAAGTATGGCATCTGGCTCCTGGACTCCACCATCTGGTTGCATCAACCAGAAAGAAGAAAGAAGGGGGAAAAGGGGGAGCAAAGCAACCGTGAGTACTCATCCAAAGTACTCGCAAGCAAGGATCTACACTACATATGCATCGGTATCAATGAAAAAGGGGTAGTATATGTGGACTAAGCTGCAGAATGCCAGAATAAGAGGGGGAGAAGCTAGTCCTATCGAAGACTAGCATCTTCTGGAAACCACCATTCTTGCAGCAGTAGAAGAGAGTACAGAATAACATATTATAATTATTAAGCATGTTGTAGCAATGATGCCCAGAGATCCTTCCTCGACTCCCTGCGAGGAAGCAATCCCGGAGCCACATATCCATCAAGTCTCAGTATCCAGTTCTAGTTGTATCGATCGGGATACAGCTCCAAGTGTCCGTTACCGTAGGACAGGCTATCGATAGATGTTTTCTTCCCTGCAGGGGTGCACCAACTTACCCACCACGCTTGCTTAACTCCGGCCAGACACACCATCAGGTCATGCCCGCCCTCGGCCAAACAATACGCCGCAACCCGACCTAGGCTTAATAGAGAGGTCATGCACGCTGTACTAAACCCTATGCCCCCAGGGGTCATGGGCCAATCGCCCCGGGAACTCCTGCACGTTGCGTACGCGGCCGGTGAGCAGACCTAGACACCTCCTTAAAAAGGCAGGTGCATAATCAGTCCAACCCGACGCGCGCCGCTCAGTCGCAATGACGTCAGTTAAGCTTCGGTTGATGCATACGACGCAGAACGCCCATACTATGCCCACGAGATGGTTAGTGCTATCAGGCCAGAGGCCCCTTGGATCAAATATCCAAACCATTCAGTGTCTTGGGAACGCGGTAACGAGCAGAGACTCAGGAAAGATGTGACCCCGTCGCCCCGTCTCGAGGACTTGCGGCAAGGGCTAAGAATGCCCGGCCACGCCTCGTATTCAACTCTCGGGTACCCTCCAGGTCAACCCATCTCCACATCACTCGCGGGTACCCCTCAGGGTCGACCCTCCTTTCCAAGTAATAGTTGTAAAGTCATAGTAACCATAGTAACTGTGTGTCTAACACCAAAGGAAAAACCTGAGGAAATCACCCTCGATGGAATTCCATCTGATGTTTATCGTCAAGGTGAACGAAAGAGGAGTCACCCTCAAGGTCCACTCTTGAGTAGTTGCACGACTGTGTCGTTATCAGGAGTGGAGAAAGAGGAATCACCCTCGATGACCATAACCGATGAACTAACCTACAAGGTTAACATCAGAAGTGCTGCTGAGGTGTCACCCTCAGCACTCGATAGTAACCCAGTAATGTCGAGCAACTAAGGGGAAAGTGATGTGCGGTGCCGGGGCCTGGTCTTCGACCCCGTTGAACGGGTCTTCTGATAATCCAGCGGGGCAATCGGGACAATGTGGGGGGGGTCACTGGTGGATCTCTAACCAGCCTATACTAAGCAGTTTGTATAAACATGTAAGGTATCAAAGCGGTATCAACAACAGGCTATGCATCAGAATAGGATCATACAAAAAGCAGTAGCAGTTCTAATGCAAGCATAAGAGAGAAGAGAATGGGCGATATCGGAATGATCAAGGGGGTTGTCTTGCCTGGTTGCTCTGGCAAGAAGTAGGGGTCGTCAACACCGTAGTCAATCACCAGGGTATCATCGGTCTCGCGGTCTATCGGAGAGAAGAGGGGGAAGAAACAATAAATACAAAGCATACAGATGGAATAGAGAAACACGACATGTCAACACGCGGTACTAGGGTGCTCTAACGCGGTGTTACACGATACTGGTGGAGGGGGATTACATCCGGGAAAGTATCCCCGGGGTTTCGTGTTTTCGGACAGATGAATCGGAGCGGGGAAATGTTGCATGTTTGTTGTGATAGGAGCATCTGGTAGACGAATGGACCGCGCATCCGGATTCGTCTCGTCGTTCTGAGCGATTTTCATATATAAAACTTTTCCATCCGAGTTACGGATTATTTTATATGATTTTCTAAAGTTTTAACCATTTTCTGGAATTTATTTAATTAATTAAGTCCAACATTATCCAGAATAGTAAAAGGTGATGTCAGCATGACATCACCATGACATCAGCAGGTCAAACCCAGTTGACCAGAGTCAAACCTGACGTGTGGGGTCGTGCTGTCATTGGCTCAACTAACTAACTACTAATTTAGATTAACTAATCTAATTAATTAGGTTAATTAAGATTAATTAATTATTTATTTATTTTATTAATTTTTTTAAACTTTTTTTTTAACCCTGGGCCGTGGGGCCCGTGCGTCATAGGGCCAGGGGGCCTAATGGATCGGGCGTTAACGGGCGGGGCGGGCGAAATAGATCGGGCGTACGCGCCCGCCCGATCGGGCGCCTGGGCGGGCGAGACCACGGGGCGCCGGCAGGGGCGCGGCCGGCAGGCGCGACCGGCAGGCGCGGCCGGCGGCCAGGGGCGCGGCCGGCGGGTGTGGCCGGCGGCCAGGGGTGGGAGCGGCGCGGCCAAAGGGCGGGGTGGCGATGGCCGCGCCCGCTGGCGGCGCTAAGGCAGGCGGCGGGCCGCAGGACACCGCGAGGGCCGGCGACGGACAAGGGCAACGAGAGGGGAGGCTGGAGGAGCGGCGCGGGGCCGCGGGCCATGCGGCAGTGGGGGGCGATGACGCGGGAGCGCATGTGGGTAGGCTGCATACGTGCGCGCATGGGAGCTCAGCTCCGGCCATGGCAGCCAAGCGCGGGGTAGGCCATACGGCGACAAATACGAGGGGGGAAGGGGCGGTGGGGAGAGTAGCTCACAGCGGTTCCAACGAAGGCGACGAGGAGGCCGGAGCTGTACCGGAGCCGTGGAAAACGACGTCGAACGCCGACGATGTACGCGACGGAGATGCCTCGATGGTGAGCGCACGGGCTGGCTCTGCTCGATTTGAAGCTCTGAATGGATGACGTAGCTCATGGCGGTCCTCCTGGACTAGTCGGTGCGGCGAGGGAGTGGTCGTGGCCATGGCAACGGCGACGACGCGGCGACGGCAGCGAGCGGCTGTGCTCGGATAAGATAGCACGGGGGGTGCGAGGGGAAAGGGGTGGCCTAGGGTTCGGCAGGGGGTCGTGGGTGTCCTCCTTATCCTCTCATGGGACCGTGGGATGGCCGCCACGGCGGCATCGCCGGCCAGGGAGGCGTGGATGGCCGCCACGGCCTCCCTTGTTTCCTGTAGCGTGGGGAGGGAGAGGAGCTGAGGTGGGTTGGGCCGGCCAGGGTGATGGCCTGGTGGGCCGAGGCCCGGGGGGGAGGAGGCCTAGTTTTGATTTGTTTGTTTTTCTTTTTCTTTATAAAACTTTTCTGTTTTCCTTTTAATTTCTTTTTGTTTTAGTTATATAAAATGTAAAACTTACATCTAAATTAGTATGATAATTTAGGCCACTTCCATAATAAGTTTAGTAGTTACATAAATTAGTTTAGCATTTTTATTAGTTAAAAAGCATTTAAATAAATGATTTATCCATTGTTTTAATTCATTTTGGGCATTGAAACACTTTACAAAAAGGTTGGTTCACCACCACAATTAGCTATGGAATATTTTCCACATGATGAACATTTTAGCCTTCATGTTTGAGAAATTTTGAATTTTGACATTAAACATGGATTTGAATTTGAATTGTGTTTGAATGCAAAAGAGGACTAGCAACAGTAAGAGTGATGGCATGGCACCATCAGCAGGGGATTATTGTAGCATGATTCTCGGGGTGTTACAGAAGGCTTGGTTCGTGAACCACCAGAAGGAGGTGTTCGCCCAAGACAGCCTGAACTAGGTGAGATCTCAGCCGTGGACTATGGACTTTTATTTTGAAGGTTGGCTAGTGTGCCAGCCACTAGCTTTGTTGTCGACGCTAAAAATTTGTTCACTATGAAGGTTGGCCAGTGTGTCGACGCTAAAAATTTGTTCACTATGAAGGTTCTTGTAACGCTACCGCTTAGCGATCTTCAAGGGTATGAAGATACACTCCCCCCTCTCGTTGCTGATTTCTCCATAGATTGATCTTGGTGATGTGTAGAATTTTTTTTATTTCTAAAACGATCCCCAACACTTGGGTGATGGTAGCCGCTATTTTTAATTTTCTAATATGTTTTCCCAACATGTTTTCATTCCGCTTTCGACCCATTCCCGGCCCAAATTTCATTTGCGCTTGCGTCAAAACAGACAGCGCGCGGACGGGCGGGGCGGGCGCCCTTATCCTTCCCTGGCCCGCCCATTGGGAACAAACGCGCCCCCTTTACCTCCATTTCACCAAAACCCTCCCCCGCCCCCTCCCCTCCCTCCTCCATGACCGACGACCCGACCGCGGACGTGCTCCCCGTGGCGAAAAAAGGTCCCAATAAGCCGCGGTCGGAGCTCTCGTCGGCGAAGCTCGCCAAACTTGACGCTGAATCGACTAAGAGGAGGAACCGGCGGACAAGAGTAGCGGGGAAGAAAGCCGCTGCCGGCTAAGCCGCCGACGCGACCGCGCTGGATGCCGTGAAGCACAAGGCGACGTCGATAAAAATGAGTCGATCGTCACCAAGGGGCATGCCCTTGTCATGTTTGGGTTGTGCCGACCCCCGCCGGTCATTCTCTCGGTCGTTGCCATGGCTGCGGCTAGCACAGGCTTGTCGGTCATTCGTCCTCCGCAGTACTGGTCCCCGAGCTCGTCCGTCACACCGGAGGCGCCCGGGTAACATGTGTCGACAGTGCATGGACATGGCCAGACCCGGTTCTCCACGTCGTCGGACAGCAGCGTGGTTGCACTGGCCACCCCCTCCATCGCGACCGCGGGCGTCATCGACCTCAATGTGAGATGGGACGCAAAGGAAGTATCTCGGTCGATTCCTACGGCCAACTTTGTCGGCGCCCGCAAGCTGTTCGATGAAATGCCATTGCCGACACTAACGGTCAACGACCCTGACAACGCCGCGTTCATGGAGAGCGTCATCTTCGAATGCCGTGGTGAGGCCTTCAACGTCGACGGTCAAGGCCATGCTTTCGATCCCGACGCGGCCAAAGCCAGGACGGTCGCGTCCAGTATGGTGACGACCTATTCGGTGGCCATAATGAAGATGAGATCCATGTCCATGGCAACTCATGGCATGAAGATGATGACATGTATTGTGAAGATGAGGAAGAAGAGATCGACATTGCAGAGGAGCCATTGGTGTTTATCGATGAGCTCACCCAAAGGGCTGAAGCACAAAGGAGGCAAAGCATTCGCATAGGATTATACACCCAAGAGGACGACACTTTGATTTGAGAGAGTTGGATGGAGATAGGTCAAGATCCCACGAAAGGTGCCGAGCAAAAATGACAAGTCTTTTGGACGAAAGTTCACAAAACCTTTCATGAGCGAAGGAAGTTTGCCCCATACCAATTTGTGAGCACGCGCGGCATCAGCTCAATCCAAAAGAGATGGGGGTTCATTCAACTAGAGCGCGGCAAGTATTGTGCCGCGTTTGGAGTGTCCAAGCCCGTCCCATGAGTGTTCTAGGCGTCACCATATGAACTGAAGAGGAAGGCTTGGTTCGTGAACCGCCAGAAGGAGGTGTTCGCCCAAGACAGCCTGAACTAGGTGAGATCTCAGCCGTGGACTATGGACTTTTATTTTGAAGGTTGGCTAGTGTGCCAGCCGCTGGCTTTGTTGTCGACGCTAAAAAATTGTTCACTGTGAAGGTTGGTCAGTGTGTCGGCCATTGACTTTGTTGTCGGCATAAAAAAATGTGTTCACTTTGAAGTTTGGCTAGTGTACCGACCGCTACCTTTGTTGCCGGCGTTAAACTAGGGGATGGTCATTCTATAGGCTGCTGGGTTTGTTGCCGTCATGGACAACGGCCGCTGGCATTAGCTACATCTTTGTTGCTTTGGAAAAATTGCATGCAGTCATTAGCTACATCTTTGTTGCTTTGGAAAAATTGCATGCAGTCAAACAAGATGTGGCCGAAATGCTTGCACATCCAAAAATCCGGACGGACACCACCCATTGCCATCTCAAACAAACGAAATCCAAACAAAATATACATCCTTTTGGGCTTGTTCGTTGGGGACTAACACTGAGGTTGTCGCCTGCAAATCACGGTTGATTTAATATGCAGACTGAGGTTGTTGCCTGCAAAACCTGCTTGATTTATTATGCGGGCACATATCGGCCAGCCTGCATCCTGAGTTGCGACACATTAACAGGTCCGGTTTTCTTTCTCCTTAGGCTGGTCACAATGGGGAGTAACATACAGCAAGAACATACACGCTATTCTATGCTATGTTACCACCATCACAATGGGTAGGAACATCATGCAAAACTCTATTTATTAGTTTATATAGACTCACAATGTCTTGAAATATGTGATGTTCCGGTAACTAGCTATGTTACCACTACCCTCTCTTTCCTCATTAAATGTTTGCCATGTCAGCTTTTTGTTCTACATGGCAACGATGTTACTACTAAGTTCCTCCCCATTGGGACTAGCCTTACGAGTAAAAAGAGAAGGCATTCAATATCAAACTTTTGAGATAGGGGGTCTTAAACATATGATTGCAGGATCCAGAACATGTATCGTTTACTCTACTGACAGTAGGTATTTAATAGTCCCTCCGTCCCATAATTCTTGTCATTGTGGGGCGGGAGTAGTACACATCCATCAGTGGTATTTTCCTGTCGACACCAAGGACAAAAACCATCATTTTTTGTGTGAACAGCCAGAAGAAGGTCCCAAGCCGGGTCATCAGTTTCCAGGTCTTCGAATTCACATTGCAAACTTGAGCATTCTCCAGTTATGAGCTTAATCTCCTTTGAAGAGCTAGTTGCGAGCTTGAGCTTGTTGTCCCGGGGTATCACTGCAAACAATAAAATAAAACAAAAACAACTTAGATATGTACACCATCTGAACATCTCACTATGTTGTTTGCGACAAGTATTGACACATAAGATGAACAGTGGTTTTGCTGTGCAAAAAAAAGTGAACAAACATGGAAGTAGAAACAGCATTGGATTGGGGTACCCTGATCAAGAAAATTGTTTCACCCTAAATATCAATGTAAATATAGGGGGCTGGCCGTGAACTGCTGCAGACCGGCGGCATGGGGCTGTGTGCTCAGGTGGCACAGGACTAGAGGCAGCGAGAGGGCGGCCAACTGAAGAAACATCGGAGTCCTGACAACAGTGAAATGATGTCGGATGAGGCGTGTGAGGATGAAGAAAACAGTTGGAGGGGTTGTCGCCAGAATCAAGAGAAAGACAGACACATGAGGGCGCCAACGGGGTTAATACTACAGGGATTTTACCTAATGAAAATTCCCATGCAGGGAGAATGGCTTTTCACTGGCCCAGTACCGAGTTACACGATATAAAATGCAAGCACAATCTAGAACAGAAGTATTCTAACAGAAAAAGGCAAAGATGTGACCTGATTGACCCAAACTAACCCAAAGAAACACATTCTAAATCTTTTACCAACAGAAAAATATGTGTTAAAAGGTCCGTACATATAATCTAAAAGGTACAAGACATTTGCACTGATATAAAATTAGAGGAGCATTCAGTATCCAGTTTTATGCTTTAGAAGAGCAATCACAATAGTGTTCTAGAGTTTGCTTCAGAATAGCACACCAAACTAGTAGCAATAGAAGGCTGCTTGCTGAATCAAGAACTACCACGTGTATAGATAGTGAACAGTCTCGTGAAAAGCAAAAGATCCAACAAGGAGAAATAGTAGACCCTCGAGGACAACTTGACGGCAGAAGGAGCAAGGTATTATTATTGATAACATAAAGTTTAGTGCACCTACACAACTGGAGCAGCTAAAACTCAAAACACTTGAACAGCCTAAGAGAAGATTCATGACAGCAAATATATTAAATGCTTCAATTAATTAATATTACTATACCGAAGCGGCACAACACAACCTCAAAAGGCAGCAAAATTAGAAATTTTGGGACAAAAGAAAAGCAATAGATAGAAAATAACACAGGGCAAACAGCCCTGATAAATAGAGCGGGGTATGTGTCCAGAAGTCCTTGTGCTGAGAATTGCTAATGAAGGGGGGAACACTCCAAAGAGATCCATAGAAAGAGCAGACAGTGCAAACTACTCCCTCCGTCCCAAAAAGCATGTCTTACATTTGTCTAGATACGGACAAATCGAAGACAAGCTTTTCGGGACGGAGGTAATAGATATTAAGCACACAGAAGTCTCACAGTTCAATTACCCTCACAACCAGGCAGGATATGTATTGCATTATAGGTAAGATAAATAGGCAAAGACACCAGTGTTACACTACCATATCCAACAGAAAGCTAAGCAAACACAACCATGTTGCATCGATACGTAATTACAAGGGACACCATTTGAATATTAAGAAAGCTTACCTGTTGGCCTTACAAGGTATTTGGAGAAGACAGTTGGAAGTAGGGGCACATTAGAAAAGAAATTTTGGTGAGGTTCCATGGCTTTTTTCTCATTCACGCGCGCAGCATTGTAGGGCTGCTGATTGATATATTTAGTATATCTCGGCGGATATTCCTGGTTCATGGCAACCATGATCATCCACGGCTGTCCAGAAAGTTCCTCTTTCCTCAACAGGCAGCATAGGGCGTCCGGATTGTTGGCAGAGACGACTGGGAACTGGGGAAGACAGCGAGGTATGTCCAGAGCATGGAAACCACCTTTCGCCCAGAGAAGACCCAGGTTGAGCTCCCAATGAATCTTCCACTTGAACTTGTTACCATCCCCGATATCCAAAGTCCATACTGTGATCTTTTGGAGAGGCTGCTGTTGCCCTTGGCTTCTCTCAAGACGCGGACGCCAGCCATCAATGCGGACAAAGTGCATCATGCCTAGGCTGACGGACACACGTTGGAATCTCGACACTAAGGACCTTGCCATCTGTGCCTTCTCAGAGTTCTCTTCTCCTCCAAGGAAAGGCATGATTTGTACCTTCTCAGAGTACTCATCTCCTCCAGGGAAAGGCACGAAGTGGAGCACCGGGGACTCTAAATTGGAGAAGTCGCATAGCAGGACGCCGCTCAAGTAGTCGACACAGCAGAGGAACCTGCTGCCGAAAGCAAGCACCTCCTTAGTTGACCAGAGGATGGGGAACTCGGTATTGCTCTGGTCTTGCGGCTGGGGGGCAGGCATCTCGAGGAAGGGTTTCCACTCTTTGGTCTTGGAGTTGAAGACGTAGAGCTCGACAAACATGGAATAATTGTCAGGGCCCTTCTTTTTCTGGTAGACCTGGAGGTCAGAAACGATGTAGCTGTTGTCCGGGAGCCGCAGGATGCCTGTGGTGAATTTTGACATCAGGAACTGCCTTTCCATGGGCTCAGTGTACAGAGGGAGCTGCTGCGCCGAGGGGGTAGGACCAGCTGTGTAGACGAACAGATCTGACGGCAAGTCGTAGGGCTGGCTTGGGATGGAGATGTCGAAGAGGACGAGGTCCTCGTCAGTTGCCCGGACGTAGGGATACGCAGGCCGGCGGGAGGAGGCCACGGGTTCGACTGAGCTTTCCCGCGGCCACTCGAGATCGAGGTAAGAGACCTCTGGAGGAACCGAGAGGGCGAAGGACAAGCAGCAGCGGTGGCCGGTGGCCGTGACGACTTCAACGGCGGTCTTCTTCTTATTCGCCGCCTCACGAGCGGCGTCTAGGTCGGCATGGCTGTGGGTGCGGCCCGAGCGATCCAGCATCACCCAATCGGGGAAGACGACGGTCTCCTCCTCTGGCTCTGGTGCGACTTCGGTGCCCATCGCGGTCTCCTCCTCCGACTCTCGCGCGAGTATGGCGGCCATGAACATCTCCTCCTCCGGCCCTGGCGCGACTCCGATGGGCATGGCGATCGGGATCGGGAATTTAGCAGCCGCCGCCTCAACAAACCCTAACCCTTTTTTTTTTTTTTGAAACCCTAACCCTAGGTCTATTCTTTTCTGGCGGCGCCCCGGGGGGGGGGGGGGGGGGG
>LR738713.1:769972004-770109910 GCA_902687465.1 Secale cereale
GGGAAACAGGGAAGCGTCTCGCCTTTTACCGCGAGCCGCGAGGCGCTAAACGCGGGACGCCCTGAATGGGCCGGCATACTCGCTGCTGTTTCGAGGGCAGAGGCTTCCGCAAGAATCGCCTTATCCGAGGTTGGAAGATACTCTCGCTGTAGCTTTTTACCCCGTACTACAGCGGTTTTTTTTTTAGAAACTTTTAATCTATTCATTTTCAATTATAGCAGTACAACGATCGAAAATAGTAAAAACTACATTCAGATTCGTACACCACCTTGCAACGACTACAAGCACTGAATCAAGCCGAAGGCATGCCACCGTTATCGTCCCTCCATCACCGAAGTCGGGCACAATTTGTTATAATACACAGTCAGAAAGTCATCGTGCTAAGGCTACGTAGGACCAATACACCAAAACAGCAACAGTCGTCGATGAGGATAAGCTTAGATCCGAAGGGGTTAAAATGAAGACACATGAACAAAGACGAACAAGATATTCATACACTTCCAGCCACTTTTGGATGATATTGTTATGATATTCATACACTTCCATACACTTTTGATCATATTTGGACTAACTTACTAATCCAGTGCACCCCAGTGTCAGTTTCTGTTTTCGGCTGTTTTTATATTTCAGGTTTTCACGTTACGAGAACTGCCAGGAAAAATCCAGAAAAATTATATAAAAAATCAGCGTTTCGGAAACAACCCTGCGTCCGAAGGACAGCCGGGGGGGCACCAGGGCTCCAGGCGCCCTGGCAGCGCCCCCCCCCCCCTGGGCCGCGCCGGGGGGGGCGCCTGGGCCCCCCGAAGCTTCCCCGATGCCCCCTTTGGCATATATTTAAAGCGTCCTCCGAAACCCTCAGAACGGGAACTCTTTTCGCGATCCCATCTCTGTTCCGTCGCCGCCGCCGCTTCCAAGATCGGGAGCACCAGGAGAACTCTTCCCGGCACCCTGCCGGAGGGGAGAATCACCACCGGGAGCTTCTCCATCACCATGGACGCCTCCCGAATGACTCGTGAGTAGTCTCTCTTGGACCATGAGTCCATGACCAGTAGCTATGTGATGTTCTCCTCCCGTTCTTGTGCTTCACTAATTAGTCCTCGTGAGCTGCCCTACATGATCGAGGCACATATGTAATCCTTATGCTGTTGCTATGTTGAGTTTGCTGGGATCCGATGGATTATGGGATTATGTTCAGATTGATCTTGAGTAATATATTTGATCTACCTCTTTTATATTTATGTTCATAAGTAATTCTTGCATGTTCTCCGTTGTTATTTATTGCTTTGGCCAAGTAATACGTAGTGACTCCAAAAGGGAACGTTATGCTCGATTGTGGGTTCATGCCCCTCGATGACTAGCTTGAGTGACAGAAACATGAGTCTAGGGGATGTGTTGTTGCCACAAGGGGGAAAACAACGGTGCTTGTGCCCGCGGGTGCAAGGATTGTTTACTTTACACAAAGTTCTTTTAATGCAGTTGGCTGTTGCATTGAGTTTACACTATGGGTGGGACTCGCAACTTAATACCAGCGAGATGTTCTGGATAGATATCTCAAGGTGGATGATTAGTAGTAGATATTGATGGATTTCGGACTACTTATTTTGGCGTACCGCCCATGCTTTGAACCTCAACATTTCTGCAATGTAGTCAGCATTGGTTTGCGTTCGTGGTCCTATCAATTGCCCAGCTGTAATTTGTTTACCTCACATAGTTGTTTTATCGTCTTTTGGGAGAGAGACATCACTAGTGAACATCATGAGACTCTGGTCCATATTACCATCATTGATCACATCCGCTATTTACTTTTCGCTATTTATTTACTATAGCAAAACACTATCTATCACTACTATCATTTGCTTTTAACCCTTTGTGAACTACAAGGCCGGAGGGATTGACAACCTCTCTGTACTCGTTGGGAGCAAAGTTATTTGTATCTGTGTGCAGGTCCACGTTGATTGCTAATTTGCGCCGTTAGCAGTTGACACCTACTTGTTGAACCTAGGAGTCTCTGGGGATTCGATCCTTGGCATCTTTGCTAAGGGAAAACACTTCTACATACTGCATCTTACACCTTCCACTTGGGGTAACCAACGAGGGGTTCGAGGCCCATCAACTGCCAATCCTCTTCAGCGAACGGCCACTTCAACGGCAGACGTTGAAATAACTGGGACATGATTCTCTGCTCCTACCGAGCCCGTTGCCTTGGCTAGGCATACTGTCAAAGAAGAAAAATTTTAAAAAGATAAAGGCAAGTGGAGCATAGACTTTTCAAGCTATGCTCAGCTGAGCGCCCAGGAACTCCATTCTGGGTATCTGAACCGGCTCTTCACTAGCCGTGATTATGAAGCCGGCTTAGTCAATATGATGAAGGATAAATATGAGGTGACTTTCTTTCCTCTTGCTTTCCGTTTCTGCTTTGTACTTTGCAATCCTACCTTTAGGCCATAGTAGCCCCCAAGTGCCAGTTTAGCTTCATTGTAGGTGAACCGGGACTTTACTTATGTTTGAGAATGAATGTACATTAGCCCCCAAGTGCCAAGGGCATAACTTGTTTATGTGCTTGGGACTTGTCTGAAAAACTTTGCTTTCTTTACTTCGATTGTACATTAGCCCCCAAGTGTCGAGTGCATAACTTGTTATGTGCTTGAGACTTTGATTGATCTGTCCCTCTAATCCGTTTGACTTCCTTGTAGGCTGACTTGAGCCGGAGGGCTTCAGAGGCAACTGAGCTCCGGAATAGCCTGGCCTTCCATGAGACTGCTTCAACCAAAGCTAAGGAAGAACTTGTCCTTGCTTTGACTAATATGGAAAAACTGAAGAAAGATTTTGAAGCGGAGCGGTCCACATGGGAGGTGCAAAGGGACGCTCTAGAAAAAAGAGCAAAGGATGCCGAAGCTGCTCTCAATCCGGTTACGCAGGAGCTATCCGGGTTGAAACAACAAATAGAGAACATGACTTCTGCTATCTTCAGTGAGTGCCTGTCTTTGTATGTTTACATCCTTGCAATCTTTATCCTGCTCCGATTTAACTCACCAATTGCATATAGGGAGGCGCATCACTCATCTTGGAGACGATGTCCGGAAGAAGCTCAAGGCTGCTTATACCCTGGTGGAGCAGCCCTACTCCGGCGCGCAAAGGGCTATCAGTGTCATATAGCATAACAAACCGGCACCGACCACCATCCAAGGCACCTTGGAAAAGCTATCTGTCTTGCCTGCGCAACTTGTGGAGGTGAAGAAGTCTGCTACACGAGCTGGTTCTCTTCTGGCATTGACCCGGGCCAAAGCATGGGTCCCCGATTTTGATCCGGCAGAGGCCATGAACGGCTACCCCAGCATGAAGGAAGACGGGTCAGCCTTCTCAGCTGAAGATCTCCATGCTTTAACCAAGGACATGCGCCCTCTTGCCAGTAAACTTGCTGATGAAGCAGATCTAACAAGGTATCATCCGTCTTACGACCTAGAGAACTCGCGGGTGGAGCGGCCGGTTTACGATACTAAAAATCTGATCCCACCAGTTCGTAATCACACTTTCGCTCCAGATATTGACCCGTCAGATCTTATCAATGATGAAGTGTATTTCCGTGCCCTATCCAAGATCGACTGGAGTGCTCCTAATTTCCAACGGCTGCCGGAAGTCGACGAAGACCCAGAACAAACTGACCCTTAGCCTTCGTAGCGTGAATAAGAGTCGTAAACCATCCGGTTTAACTTTAGTTGTTGAGTACTTTGCAAAAACTTTGATCCATTCGGGCCTGCGAGTGCCTTGTAATAGAATAGTTGAGATATTGCCTTTGTCCCACTGTCATGGTATTATTTTGTTTGGCACTCCCAATTTACCATCTATTTGAAATGCCTGATCAGCTTATATTACCTGTGCCTGCATGAACGAAGCTAAAAGATGTCCTGGTGGTTTACCACCAGACGGATTATACTGCTCTGATATATATATATCAAAGGAATAGCTTTCGAACACAAACATATACCATACCTTTGATTAAGTGTACTTGTCGACCTTAACCCGGTAGGAATAATTGATAGTGCAAGCGCTAACGAGGCCCTTGGCTCTCTTATTCGGCTTAACCTGATGGCCGATCCGGGTTACGATGAACGCCGGTTTAACTCTCGCTGGTGTTCATGACCCAGACTTTAACTTTGTAGATATATGGTCAACCTTGTAGTTGTCCAGTCTCGCATCAATGGACTTGGTTAAAAACCAATGATCATGACGACCAAAATTTTGTGAAATCATAAAAAATAGAAATAAGGTTTTTTGGGCAAATAAGACCATGTAGTTGAGGCTTTTTACGAGCTGCCAGGCTCCAAATTCGAGGCTTTTTATGAGCTGCGAGGCTACTGTCATTAACCATTTTAGCAAAGCCTGTCAAGATGCTCCGCAATCCTTAACCAAATCATCGATGACAAGCTACCCAATGTTTCAAAATCTCGTGAAGATTTTGTCTTTAGGTAATCAACTCGATGATCGTCAATTTAATGCGGCCAAGTTCAGGGTCCCGAAGGAGTAACTTGTGGCAGGTTCGACGGGTCATACCAGGTTTACCTGTACGGCGTGATTTACTTGAGGCAGGCAGGTTAATCCAGGGTTTTAGGTGCATGCACCGGGCTTCCAAGCCATGTTCACTACAAGGGTATTCAACTCTCTGCGAGCCCCCCGGTAGTGTGTGAGCCGTTTTGCTCACCGGGGCATATGTTTGAGCTGGGTTAGGCACCAACACTCTCTTTTACCCCTCATCATCATGTGGAAATTGCCGAAGCAACCAGAGCAGTGCTGTTATGATGGGCTTCATACCGCCGCCGGCTCAAGAGGCCATGGGAAACTCCCTTGCCCGCGGAAGCCCCCATGTGATTCTTGTTTGATAAGATGGCTGATTCCTTGATGTATCAAGGGCGCCGGTTTAGGAGGCCATGGTGAACTTCCGTAGAAACTCCCATGTGATACTCCTTTGAAGAACACGGCTGATTCCTTGATTCTGTCAAGGGCGCTGGTTTAGGAGGCCATGGTAAGCTTCTGTAGAAACTCCCATGTGATACTCCTTTGAAGAACACGGCTGATTCCTTGATTCTGTCAAGGGCGCCGGTTTAAGAGGCCATGGTAAGCTTCTGTAGAAACTCCCATGTGATACTCCTTTGAAGAACACGACTAATTCCTTGATTATGTCAAGGGCACCAGTTTAAGAGGCCATGGAAAGTTTCTTTCAAAGCCCCCATGTGATACTCTTGTGTGCAAAAGACACGGCTGATTCCCTGATTCTATCAGGGGCGCCGGTTTAAGAGGCCATGGAGGGTTTCTTTTGAAGCCCCCATGTGATACTCTTTTTGCGAAGAAGATGGCTGATTCCCCGGTGTTCCGGGGGCGCTAGTTTATTCTATTAATTATAATATATACATTGTACATAAAGCGGAGCCAATGGCTCAAGCATAGTAAGGCCGAAGAAGGGCGATGTTCCATGGCCGCTTGGTCTCCTCCTCTGCCGTACGTGAGTCCTTATGCTCTCGAACGTCGACAAGGTAGTATGATCCGTTGTGTAGGTTCTTGCTGACCACAAAGGGTCCTTCCCAAGGTGGGGATAGCTTATGCATATCTGTCTGGTCTTGGATGAGCCGGAGCACCAAATCTCCCTCCTGGAACGTTCTGGTCTTAACCCGGCGGCTGTGGTACCGGCGCAGGTCTTGTTGATAAATCGCCGATCGTGCTGCTGTCGTGTCCCGTTCCTCATCCAGCCGGTCCAAGCTGTCTTGTCTTGCTTGCTCATTATCCGCTTCAACATAGGCCGCCACGCATGGTGAATCATGACGGATATCACTAGGAAGGACCGCTTCAGCGCCATACACCATGAAAAAAGGTGTATATCATGTAGATCTGTTAGGCGTAGTGTTGATGCTCCATAAGACAGAAGGCAACTCCTCAACCCAGCAACCCGGTGTTCTTTGCAAAGGAACCATAAGCCGAGGCTTGATGCCTCTTAAGATCTCTTGGTTGGCTCTCTCAGCTTGGCCATTGGACTGAGGGTGAGCTACTGATGATACATCCAGGCGAATATGTTCTCTTTGACAGAACTCTTCCATCTCTCCTTTAGATAGGTTGGTGCCATTATCAGTTATAATGTTGTGTGGAAAGCCAAACCGGAAAATTACCTTCTTGATGAATTTAACCGCTGTTGCCGCATCACACTTACTGACAGGCTCTGCCTCAACCCACTTTGTAAATTTGTCCACTGCTACCAACAGGTGGGTTTTCTGGTCTTGGGATCTTTTAAAGGGTCCAACCATATCAAGCCCCCAAGTCGCAAATGGCCAAGTAATTGGAATCATCCGTAGCTCCTGCGCCGGTACATGAGCACGCCGCGAAAATTTCTGGCAAGCGTCACATTTTCTGACCAAGTCATCTGCATCGGCGTGAGCCATCAGCCAGTAGAACCCATGAAAAAAAGCTTTAGCTACCAAGGACTTTGAACCGGCATGATGACCACAATCTCCTTCGTGAATCTCTCGAAGAATATCGCAGCCTTCCTCTGATGATACGCACCGCTGAAACGCTCCAGAAACGCTGCGGTGATGAAGTTCTCCATTGACGATAGTCATAGACTTAGACCGCCGGATTATCTGCCAGGCCTCCACTTCGTCCTTTGGCAACTCACCTCTGCTCATATATGCCAAATAAGGGAGTGTCCGATCCGGAATGACGTGAAGCGCTGCGACTAACTGTGCTTCCGGATCAGGAACATCCAAGTCCTCTTCTGAAGGTATCTGTACTGATGGACTATGCAATTCATCCAGGAAGGTATTAGGTGGGACCGGTTTACGTTGAGAACCCAGCCGGCTTAATGCATCGGCCGCTTCATTTCTCCGCCGGTCTATGTGGTCCACCTGATATCCCTTGAAGTATCCTGCGATTGCATCCACTTCTCGCCGATAAGCCGCCATGAGCGGATCCTTAGAGTCCCACTTACCAGATACTTGTTGTGCCACTAGATCTGAGTCACCAAAGCACTTGACCCGGCTTAAGTTCATCTCTTTGGCCATCCGTAACCGTCGAGGAGAGCTTCATACTCAACAGCATTGTTAGTACAAGGGAACATTAACCGAAGGACGTAACAGAACTTATCACCTCGTGGGGAAGTTAACACGACTCCAGCCCCCGAGTCCTCCAATTGTCTTGATCCGTCAAAGTGAATAGTCCAGTATGTATGATCCGACTTCTCCTCAGGTGCTTGCAACTCTGTCCAATCATTGATGAAATCCACCAGTGCTTGGGACTTTATAGTAGTACGGGGCACATATTTTAATCTGTGTGGGCTAAGCTCAATGGCCCACTTCGCCACTCTGCCAGTGGCTTCCCTGTTCTGGATTATATCCCCCAACGGAGCTGAGCTGACAACAGTGATTGGGTGGCCCTGGAAATAGTGCTTCAACTTCCGGTTTGCCATGAACACAACATATACCAATTTCTACCAGTGTGGATATCTTTGTTTCGACTCAATGAGCACCTCACTGACGTAATAAACCAAACGCTGAACCGGATATTCTTTGCCTGCTTCTTTGCGCTCCACCACAATAGCCACGCTAACTGCACGGGCATTGGCGGCCACGTATAACAACAGCGGCTCCTTGTCAACGGGGGCAGCAAGAACTAGTGGTTCTGCTAATTGCCGCTTCAAATCCTCGAACGCAACGTTTACATCATCGCTCCATATAAATCGATCCGTCTTTTTCATCATATGATAAAGTGGGATCGCCTTTTCTCCCAAACGGCTGATGAACCGGCTCAACGCTGCAATACGGCCCGCCACGTGCTGGACATCATTGATACACGCCGGTTTAGCCAAGGTTGTGATCGCCTTGATCTTCTCCGGATTAGCTTCAATCCCTCTGTTTGACACTAGGAATCCAAGGAGCTTGCCTGCTGGAACACCAAAAACACACTTCTCCGGATTGAGCATCATCTTGTAGACCCGGAGGTTGTCAAAGGTTTCTTTTAAGTCCTCTATCAGTGTCTCCTCCTTCCTAGATTTTACCACAATGTCGTCAACATATGCATGGACATTCCTTCCAATCTGCCCTTGTAGGCAGTTCTGCACACAATGCTGATAAGTTGCTTGGGCACTCTTGAGCCCAAAAGGCATGGATACATAGCAGAAGGCTCCAAAGGGAGTTATGAAAGCTGTCTTCTCCTGGTCCTTAACTGTCATCTTGATCTGATGATAACCAGAATACGCATCCAAAAAACTTAGCCGCTCACATCCCGCCGTAGCATCGATAATCTGATCAATACGGGGGAGAGCAAAAGGATCCGTCGGGCAAGCCTTGTTCAAGTCTGTGTAATCAACACACATCCTCCAGGTCCCGTTATTCTTGAGTACCAGCACCGGTGAAAGATCGTGGATGTCGCCTAGAGGGGGGGGGGTGAATAGGCGCTTTAGAATATTTACAATTTAGGCTTGAACAAATGCGGAATAAACCTAGCGGTTAATTTGTCAAGCACAAAACCTACAACAACTAGGCTCACCTATGTGCACCAACAACTTATGCTAAGCAAGATAAACAACTCGGTGATAGCAAGATATATGACTAGAAACAATATGGCTATCACAAAGTATAGTGCATAAGTAAAGGGCTCGCGTAAGAGAAAACCGAGGCACGCGGAGATGACGATGTATCCCGAAGTTCACACCCTTGCGGATGCTAATCTCCGTTTATAGCGGTGTGGAGGCACAATGCTCCCCAAGAAGCCACTAGGGCCACCGTAATCTCCTCACGCCCTCGCACAATGCAAGATGCCGTGATTCCACTAAGGGACCCTTGAGGGCGGTCACTGAACCCGTACAAATGGCAACCCTTGGGGGCGGTCACCGAACCCGTACACTTTGGCAACCTTTGGGGGCGGTCACCGGTACCCGTCAAATTGCTCGGGGCAATCTCCACAACCTAATTGGAGACCCTGATGCTTGCCTGGAGCTTTACACCACAATGATTGAGCTCCAAACAACGCCAACCGTCTAGGGCGCCAAGGCACCCAAGAGGAACAAGCTCTAGGGTGCCCAAACACCCAAGAGTAATAAGCTTCTCAAACTTCACTTCCACGTATCACCGTGGAGAACTCAAACCGATGCACCAAATGCAATGGCAAGGGCACACGGAGTGCCCAAGTCCTTCTCTCCCAAATCCCACCAAAGCTACTAATGCTAGGGAGGGAAATGAGAGGAAGAACAGAGAAGAGAACACGAAGAACTCCAAGAACTAGATCCAAAGGGTTCCCCTCACAAAGAGGAGAAAGTGATTGGTGGAAATGTGGATCTAGATCTCCTCTCTCTTTTCCCCAAAAAACTAGCAAGAATCCATGGAGGGATTGAGAGATAGCAAGCTCGAAGAAGGTCAACAATGGGGGAAGAACACGAGCTCAAGAGATTAGGTCCAATGGGGAAGAAGATCCCCTTTTATAGGTCCCCACGAATCTGCCCGTTATGTGCAGAAAACTGTAGGACCGGTACAACCGGTGCACGAACCGGTACAACTGGTCAAGGCAGAGGAAAAACCAACCTGTAGGAAAAAGAACTAAGCGGTACAACAACCCGGGGAACCGGTAGTACCGGTTAAACTAAACTAACCGGTACAACCGGTCAACAACCGCCCAAGAACCGCTCCAAAACAGAAACTATTCCGGTGGTAGAGCGGTACAGGGCCGGTACAACCTTCAGACCAATTTTGGACCGGTACTACCGCTCCAAACACCGGTAGTACCGGTCAACCGGTACAACCTCTCTATGGGGCGGTACAACCTCTCTATGAAAAACAGGTAAGATCAAAACAGCCACAACTTTCGCATACGAACTCCGAATTCGACGAAACCAAATTTGTTGGAAAGCTAGCGACAAGGGCTAACACAATATTGATAGAAATACCAATAAGAAGCAAATTAGAAAAGTCCCATAAGAAAATGGTGAGAACCCTTTCTCGGATAAGACCGGTAAAACCTCCAACACCGAAAACATCATAGAAGACGCATGTGAACTCCGTTTTCGATGAACTCAAGCTTGTCATCAAGATGACCATAAGCTCTAAGACTCACAAAGAGAACCAAACAAGAACCAAGAAACATGATGCAAGGATGCAATGGTTTGAGCTCTCTACTAACGATACGATCAAGCTACCAACTTGAGAGCCCCCCTTGATAGTACGACAATTGATCCTATAACCCGGTCTCCCACAACTACCACGAGACCGGTAAAATAGAAAACCTATCAAGGGCAAACCTTTGCCTTGCACATAGTCCACTTGAGCTGGATGATGACGATCTTCACTCCCTCAAGTTGGACCACCTTTCTTGATTGCGTTGGCTCGCTGAAGACTAGTAGATTGCTTCCCCATACTCCACTATGGGTGAGCTACTCTTCGGCACATCTTCACAAGTCCATTGTCACCACAATGGATGGCAAGCTTCAAGCACTTGATCTCTTTGTGATGCTCCACTTGAACTTTCATACCGCAATCTTGATGACGATCACCATTTGATGTCACCCTCCATGGGTTGTATGATATCTTTTTCTTGACGCAAGCCCATGTTGGGGAACGTAGTATTTTCAAAATTTTCCTACGATCACGCAAGATCTATCTACTAGATGCATAGCAACGAGAGGGGAGAGTGTGTCTACGTACCCTTGTAGACCGAAAGCGGAAGCATTTATCAACGCATTTGATGTAGTAGTGCACCTTCACGATCCGTCCCGATCTAGTACCGAACGTACGGCACCTCCGCGTTCAGCACACGTTCAGCTCGATGACGTCCTCGCCTTCTTGATCCAGCAAGACGGGCGAATTAGTAGATGAGTTCCGACAGCACGACGGCGTGGTGACGGTTGTTGATGAAGAACAATCTCTGCAGGGCTTCGCCAAGCACTACAGAAACTAGACGGAGGATAAACTAGAGGGTCGGGGTTGCCGGCACACGGCTTGGTGTATCTTGATGTGTCTTGGGTGCTAGCCCTACCCCTCTATTTATATGTTGAGCCCTGGGGTCGAAACTTGGAGCAAAAGCCTCCTCAAAGTCGGTTTTGCCCGAAAGGAAAGAGTCCCACTCGGACTCCAGGGCTAGACGCCAGGGTTCCCGGCGTCTACCCCCTAGACGCCAGGGTTCCTGGCGTCTAGCCTCTGGTCTCCGCAAAACTTCCTTTTGCACTTTCCTAAAGCCTCGTGGGCTTTCCCTTTTGGCCCAAATAAAGTGTTCTCGTACCCAAACATTTCGGGAAACATCCGGAACCCCTTCCGGTGAATTCCGGAACCCTTCCGGAGGTCAAACACTATTATCCCATATATTAGTCTTTATCTCCGGACCATTCCGGAGTTCCTCGTCATGTCCGTGATCACATCCGGGACTCCGAATAACATTCGGTCACCAACATACATAACTCATTTAATACTATATCGTCAACGAAACGTTAAGCGTGCGGACCCTACGGGTTCGAGAACTATGTAGACATGATCGAGACATCTCTCCGGTCAATAACCAATAGCGGAACCTGGATGCCCATATTGGCTCCTACATATTCTACGAAGATCTTTATCGGTCGAACCGCATAACAACATACGTTGTTCCTTTTGTCATCGGTATGTTACTTGCCCGAGATTCGATCGTCGGTATCTCTATACCTAGTTCAATCTCGTTACCGGCAAGTCTCTTTACTCGTTCCGTAACACATCATCTCGTGACTAACTCATTAGTCTTTTGCTTGCAAGGCTTATTATGATGTGTGTTACCGAGAGGGCCCAGAGATACCTCTCCGACACTCGGAGTGACAAATCCTAATCTTGATCTATGCCAACACCACGAATACTTTCGGAGACACCTGTAGAGCATCTTTATGATCACCCAGTTACGTTGTGATGTTTGATAGCACACAAGGTGATCCTACGGTATTCGGGAGTTGCATAATCTCATAGTCATAGGAACATGTATAAGTCATGAAGAAAGCAATAGCAATAAAACTAAACGATCATAGTGCTAAGCTAACGGATGGGTCTTGTCCATCACATCATTCTCCTAATGATGTGATCCCGTTGATCAAATGACAACTCATGTCTATGGTTAGGAAACATAACCATCTTTGATCAATGAGCTAGTCTAGTAGAGGCATACTAGGGACACTCTGTTTTGTCTATGTATTCACACATGTACTAAGTTTCCGGTTAATACAATTCTAGCATGAATAATAAACATTTATCATGATATAAGGAAATACAAATAACATTATTATTATTGCCTCTAGGGCATATTTCCTTCAGTCTCCCACTTGAACTAGAGTCAATAATCAAGATTACAAAGTAATGATCCTCACACCCATGGAGTCCTGGTGCTGATCATGTTTTGCCCGTGGAAGAGGCTTAGTCAACGGGTCTACAACATTCAGATCCGTATGTATTTTGCAAATCTCTATGTCTCCTTCCTTGACTAGATCACGGATGGAATTGAAGCGTCTTTTGATGTGCTTTGTTCTCTTGTGAAACCTGGATTCCTTCGCCAAGGCTATTGCTCCAGTGTTGTCACAAAAGATTTTCATTGAACCGGATGCACTAGGTATAACACCTAGATCGGATATGAACTCCTTCATCCAGACTCCTTCATTTGCTGCTTCCGAAGCAGCTATGTATTCCGCTTCACATGTAGATCCCGCCATGACGCTCTGCTTGGAACTGTACCAACTGACAGCTCCACCGTTCAATAAAAATACATATCCGGTTTGTGACTTAGAGTCATCCGGATCAGTGTCAAAGCTAGAATCGACGTAACCGTTTACGACGAGCTCTTTGTCACCTCCATATACGAGAAACATATCCTTAGTCCTTTTCAGGTATTTCAGGATGTTCTTGACCGCTGTCCAGTGATCCACTCCTGGATTACTTTGGTACCTCCCTGCTAGATTTATAGCAAGGCACACATCAGGTCTGGTACACAGCATTGCATACATGATAGATCCTATGGCTGAGGCATAGGGAATGACTTTCATTTTCTCTCTATCTTCTGCAGTGGTCGGGCATTGAGTCTTACTCAACTTCATACCTTGTAATACAGGCAAGAACCCTTTCTTTGACTGATCCATTTTGAACTTCTTCAAAATCTTATCAAGGTATGCGCTTTGTGAAAGTCCAATTAAGCGTCTTGATCTATCTCTATAGATCTTGATGCCTAATATATAAGTAGCTTCACCGAGGTCTTTCATTGAAAAACTCTTATTCAAGTATCCTTTTATGATATCCCGAAATTCTATATCATTTCCAATCAACAATATGTCATCTACATATAATATTAGAAATGCTACAGAGCTCCCACTCACTTTCTTGTAAATACAGGCTTCTCCAAAAGTCTGTATAAAACCATATGCTTTGATCACCTCATCAAAGCGTATATTCCAACTCCGAGATGCTTGCACCAGTCCATAGATGGATCGCTGGAGCTTGCATACTTTGTTAGCACCTTTTGGATCGACAAAACCTTCTGGTTGCATCATATACAACTCTTCTTTAAGATATCCATTCAGGAATGCAGTTTTGACATCCATTTGCCAGATTTCATAATCATAAAATGCGGCAATTGCTAACATGATTCGGACAGACTTAAGCATCGCTACAGGTGAGAAAGTCTCATCGTAGTCAACTCCTTGAACTTGTCGAAAACCTTTCGCAACAAGTCGAGCTTTGTAAACAGTAACATTACCGTCTACGTCGGTCTTCCTCTTGAAGATCCATTTATTTTCGATGGCCTGCCGATCATCGGGCAAGTCAACCAAAGTCCACACTTTGTTCTCATACATGGATCCCATCTCAGATTTCATGGCTTCAAGCCATTTTGCGGAATCTGGGCTCATCATCGCTTCCTCATAGTTCGTAGGTTCATCATGGTCTAGTAACATGATTTCCAGAACTGGGTTGCCGTACCACTCTGGTGCGGAACGTACTCTGGTTGATCTACGACGTTCAGCAGAAACTTGATCCGAAGTTTCATGATCATCATCATTAACTTCCTCACTGATTGGTGTAGGAATCACTGGAACAATTTTCTGTGATGTACTACTTTCCAATCCGGGAGAAGGTACAATTACCTCATCAAGTTCTACTTTCCTCCCGCTCACTTCTTTCGAAAGAAACTCCTTTTCTAGAAAGGATCCATTCTTAGCAACGAATATCTTGCCTTCGGATCTGTGATAGAAGGTGTACCCAACAATCTCTTTTGGGTATCCTATGAAGACACATTTCTCCGACTTGGGTTCGAGCTTATCAGGTTGAAGCTTTTTCACATAAGCATCGCAGCCCCAAACTTTAAGAAACGACAACTTTGGTTTCTTGCTAAACCATAGTTCATAAGGTGTCGTATCAACGGATTTAGATGGTGCCCTATTTAATGTGAATGCAGCTGTCTCTAAAGCATAACCCCAAAACGATAGTGGTAAATCGGTAAGTGACATCATAGATCGTACCATATCCAATAAAGTATGGTTACGGCATTCAGAAACACCATTACGCTGTGGTGTTCCGGGTGGCGTGAGTTGTGAAACTATTCCACATTGTTTTAAATGAAGACCAAACTCGTAACTCAAATATTCTCCTCCACGATCAGATCGTAGAAACTTTATTTTCTTGTTTCGATGATTCTCTACTTCACTCTGAAATTCTTTGAACTTTTCAAATGATTCAGACTTGTGCTTCATTAAGTAGATATACCCATATCTGCTCAAATCATCAGTGAAGGTCAGAAAATAACGATACCCGCCGCGAGCTTCAACACTCATTGGTCCACATACATCAGTATGTATGATTTCCAACAAATCTGTTGCTCGCTCCATAGTTCCGGAGAACGGAGTTTTAGTCATCTTGCCCATGAGGCATGGTTCGCAAGCACCAAGTGATTCATAATCAAGTGATTCCAAAAGTCCATCATTATGGAGTTTCTTCATGCGTTTTACACCAATATGACCTAAACGGCAGTGCCACAAATAAGTTGCACTATCATTATTAACCTTGCATCTTTTGGTTTCAATATTATGAATATGTGTATCACTACAATCGAGATCCTATAAGAATAGACCACTCTTCAAGGGTGCATGACCATAAAAGATATTATTCATAAAAATAGAACAACCATTATTCTCTGATTTGAATGAATAACCGTCTCGCAACAAACAAGATCCAGATATAATGTTCATGCTCAACGCTGGCACCAAATAACAATTATTTAGGTCTAATACTAATCCCGAAGGTAGATGTAGAGGTAGCGTGCCGACGGCGATCACATCGACTTTGGAACCATTTCCCACGCGCATCGTCACCTCGTCCTTAGCCAATCTTCGTTTAATCTGTAGTCCCTGTTTCGAGTTACAAATATTAGCAACCGAACCGGTATCAAATACCCAGGTACTACTACGAGCATTAGTAAGGTACACATCAATAACATGTATATCACATATACCTTTGTTCACCTTGCCATCCTTCTTATCCGCCAAATACTTGGGGCAGTTCCGCTTCCAGTGTCCAGTCCCCTTGCAGTAGAAGCACTCAGTTTCAGGCTTGGCTCCAGACTTGGGTTTCTTCGTGGAAGTAGCAACTGTTTTGATATTCTTTTTGAAGTTCCCTTTCTTTCCCTTGCCCTTTTTCTTGAAACTAGTGGTCTTGTTAACCATCAACACTTGATGCTCCTTTTTGATTTCTACCTCCGCAGCTTTGAGCATAGCGAAGAACTCGGGAATTGTCTTTTGCATCCCTTGCATATTATAGTTCATCACAAAGCCTTTATAGCTTGGTGGTAGTGATTGAAGAACTCTATCAATAACACTATCCTCGTCAACTTTGCAACCAAGTTGAGTCATATGATTGTAGTACCCAGACATTCTGAGTAAGTGTTCACTGATAGAACTATTCTCCTCCATCTTGCAGCTGTAGAACTTATTGGAAATCTCATATTTCTCAATTCGGGCATTTGCTTGAAATATTAACTTCAACTCCTGGAACATCTCATATGGTCCATGACATTCAAAACGTCGTTGAAGTCCCGGTTCTAAGCCGTAAAGCATGGCACACTGAACTATCGTGTAGTCATCAGACCACGATTGCCAGACGTTCAAAGCGTCCACATTAGCGGGAGGGGGCTTGTCACCTAGCGGTGCTTCAAGGACATAATTCTTCTATGCAGCAATGAGGATAATCCTCAGGTTACGGACCCAGTCCGTGTAATTGCTACCATCATCTTTCAACTTAGCTTTCTCTAGGAATGCATTAAAATTCAAAGGAACGGTAGCACGGGCCATTGATCTACAACAACATAGATATGCAAAAACTATCAGGACTAAGTTCATGATAAATTAAAGTTCAATTTAATCATATTAATTAAAGAACTCCCACTTAGATAGACATCCCTCTGGTCATCTAAATGGTCACGTGATCCAAATCAACTAAACCATGTCCGATCATCACGTGAGATGGAGTAGTTTCAATGGTGAACATCTTATGTTGATCATATCTACTATATGATTCACACTCGACCTTTCGGTCTCCAGTGTTCCGAGGCCATATCTGCATATGCTAGGCTCGTCAAGTTTAACCCGAGTATTCTGCGTGTGCAAAACTGGCTTACACCCGTTGTATTTGAACGTAGAGCTTATCACACCCGATCATCACGTGGTGTCTCGGCACGACGAACTTTCGCAACGGTGCATACTCAGGGAGAACACTTATACCTTGAAATTTAGTAAGGGATCATCTTATAATGCTACCGTCGTTCTAAGCAAAATAAGAAGCATAATAAGATAAACATCACATGCAATCAAAATATGTGACATGATATGGCCATCATCATCTTGTGCTTTTGATCTCCATCTCCAAAGCACCGTCATGATCACCTTCGTCATCGGCGCGACACCTTGATCTCCATCGTAGCATCGTTGTCGTCTCGCCAACTATTGCTTCTATGACTATCGCTACTACTTAGTGATAAAGTAAAGCAATTACATGGCGATTGCATTTCATACAATAAAGCGACAACCATATGGCTCCTGCCAGTTGCCGATAACATTACAAAACATGATCATCTCATACAAAACCGTATAACTCATCATGTCTTGACCATATCACATCACAACATGCCCTGCAAAAACAAGTTAGACGTCCTCTACTTTGTTGTTGCAAGTTTTACGTGGCTGCTACGGGCTTAGCAAGAACCGTTCTTACCTACGCATACAAAAACCACAACGATGTTTCGTCAAGTATGTGTTGTTTTAACCTTCACAAGGACCGGGCGTAGCCACACTTGATTCAGCTAAAGTGAGAGAGACAGACACCCGCCAGTCACCTTTAAGCAACGAGTGCTCGTAACGGTGAAACCAGTCTCGCGTAAGCGTATGCGTAATGTCGGTCCGGGCCGCTTCATCTCACAATACCGCCGAAGCAAAGTATGACATGCTGGTAAGCAGTATAACTAGTATCGCCCACAACTCATTGTGTTCTACTCGTGCATATCATCTACGCATAGACTTGCCTCATGATGCCACTATTGGGGAACGTAGTATTTTCAAAATTTTCCTATGATCACGCAAGATCTATCTACTAGATGCATAGCAACGAGAGGGGAGAGTGTGTCTACGTACCCTTGTAGACCGAAAGCGGAAGCGTTTATCAACGCGGTTGATGTAGTCGTGCACCTTCACGATCCGTCCCGATCTAGTACCGAACGTACGGCACCTCCGCGTTCAGCACACGTTCAGCTCGATGACGTCCTCGCCTTCTTGATCCAGCAAGACGGGCGAATTAGTAGATGAGTTCCGACAGCACGACGGCGTGGTGACGGTTGTTGATGAAGAACAATCTCTGCAGGGCTTCGCCAAGCACTACAGAAACTAGACGGAGGATAAACTAGAGGGTCGGGGTTGCCGGCACACGGCTTGGTGTATCTTGATGTGTCTTGGGTGCTAGCCCTACCCCTCTATTTATATGTTGAGCCCTGGGGTCGAAACTTGGAGCAAAAGCCTCCTCAAAGTCGGTTTTGCCCGAAAGGAAAGAGTCCCACTCGGACTCCAGGGCTAGACGCCAGGGTTCCAGGCGTCTACCCCCTAGACGCCAGGGTTCCTGGCGTCTAGCCTCTGGTCTCCGCAAAACTTCCTTTTGCACTTTCCTAAAGCCTCGTGGGCTTTCCCTTTTGGCCCAAATAAAGTGTTCTCGTACCCAAACATTTCGGGAAACATCCGGAACCCCTTCCGGTGAATTCCGGAACCCTTCCGGAGGTCAAACACTATTATCCCATATATTAATCTTTATCTCCGGACCATTCCGGAGTTCCTCGTCATGTCCGTGATCACAGCCGGGACTCCGAATAACATTCGGTCACCAACATACATAACTCATTTAATACTATATCGTCAACGAAACGTTAAGCGTGCGGACCCTACGGGTTCGAGAACTATGTAGACATGACCGAGACATCTCTCCGGTCAATAACCAATAGCGGAACCTGGATGCCCATATTGGCTCCTACATATTCTACGAAGATCTTTATCGGTCGAACCGCATAACAACATACGTTGTTCCTTTTGTCATCGGTATGTTACTTGCCCAAGATTCGATCGTCGGTATCTCTATACCTAGTTCAATCTCGTTACCGGCAAGTCTCTTTACTCGTTCCGTAACACATCATCTCGTGACTAACTCATTAGTCTTTTGCTTGCAAGGCTTATTATGATGTGTGTTACCGAGAGGGCCCAGAGATACCTCTCCGACACTCGGAGTGACAAATCCTAATCTTGATCTATGCCAACACCACGAATACTTTCGGAGACACCTGTAGAGCATCTTTATGATCACCCAGTTACGTTGTGACGTTTGATAGCACACAAGGTGATCCTACGGTATTCGGGAGTTGCATAATCTCATAGTCATAGGAACATGTATAAGTCATGAAGAAAGCAATAGCAATAAAACTAAACGATCATAGTGCTAAGCTAACGGATGGGTCTTGTCCATCACATCATTCTCCTAATGATGTGATCCCGTTGATCAAATGACAACTCATGTCTATGGTTAGGAAACATAACCATCTTTGATCAATGAGCTAGTCTAGTAGAGGCATACTAGGGACACTCTGTTTTGTCTATGTATTCACACATGTACTAAGTTTCCGGTTAATACAATTCTAGCATGAATAATAAACATTTATCATGATATAAGGAAATACAAATAACATTATTATTATTGCCTCTAGGGCATATTTCCTTCAGCCCATGGAAACAAACCTAACCCCACAACGAACTCTCTCGTAGACCATGGGTTAGTACACAAAGCGTAACGGACAATGCTTACCATACCATGGGATCACTTGATCCCTCTTGGTACATCTTATATGCTTTGTGTGTTGATCAACTTGATTCGCTCTTTGACTTAGTCTTGATCAACCTTGAATCTTTCCAACTCTCTTCATTTCGAAGATGTCTTGAAGGTAAACATGAATGATCACACACTCTTCTTCTTCAAGACATGCTTGCAATAAGTTCAACCCTCCCAAGACCAATCTTTGGATAATTCCTTAATATCACCTTGGTCATCACAAACTCTCCTTGAAACCAACGAATGTACTCCAAGAAAAGCCTATGGACAAACCCTTCAAATATAACTCAAGGCAACCATTAGTCCATAGAGATTGTCATCAATTACCAAATCCAAACATGGGGGCACCGCATGTTCTTTCAATCTCCCCCATTTTGGTAATTGATGAAAATCACTTTCAAGAGAGTTTATATAAGGAATTAGGCATCACCATACCATGCAACAATAATGTATGCGCATGAGATGCAAAAGCTTAAGAAAAAAACCAAAGCAAGAAGAGAGAAGAGACAACTCTCTAAACTTCCTCACAAAACTAAACTCTCTGAAACTTCTCCCCCATTGGCATCGATTGCCAAAATGGGCGAAAAGAATGATATGCCACAAAGGCATAACAAAGGGAGAAAAAAACACGCAATCAAGCAATCAAAGGATACCAATTGAATCAAGCTATCAAAAATACCAATTGACCCAACTAGACCAATGATCCTACATGCCACAAGAATAAAAGATATTATGATATGAGCAAAGGACTGTTCTAGAGAAACTAGAGAAGCTCCCCATGATTTATGCACAATTTAATTTTGTATTTGGATACAACGAGCACAACATAGGATCGTCGCTCCCCCATGATCAATAGAACTCACGACATAGCAACCGATTTTTCTAAAGACACTGGTGAAGCTCCCCATAATTTGTGCACTCCTTAGAAAATTTTCATTAGGATACCAAGTGCACAAAATAGGATCATCACTCCCCCAAAATCAATAGAAACTCACACCAAGTGCAAGTGAGCATGAAGGTAATAAAGCCTAGCACTTGCAACAAACAAATGGTTGAGCTACATATAAAAGAGACAACTTAAGAGTATGCTCAACCAAAATGATGTGTGTGAGTCATGGCAAAGAACTTGAGAAGACTAATGTATGGATGAACATTAAGCATCAATATAGTCTTGAATGAAAGAGATACTCGGTGCAAGGCCTATCATTCCCACACACAACAAGCAAACGGGTTCACAAGCTCACTAATAAGCATATAAAGAACCTATGCTTGTGACAACCCGTGGTGAAGATATAAAAGGAGAGCGTTATCGAGACGAGGGATACCAATTACATGGCAAAAGCCTTGTCAAGACAAGCAAGAGACAAAAATATCCTCACCACACAAGAGTGCATCTAGATGCAACAAGATAAGATCCGCACTCAAGGCAAAGGCTTTCACGGAGCCACCAAAGAAATAATACAAGAAAGACAAGGTGGTCATGAAAGAAAGGATATCTTCTAGATATGTAATTTCTCTCAAGTGTATAAGATTCTAGGTAGATGAAAATCATGATGATATCAATCCACAAAGAATAATGTACACTCGAAATAGTTACAAAAAGGAAGTAAAAAGATATCCACAAGGAAGTCATAATTATACCAATAAGATATTTTGCTTAAACGCAAGCACATGGCTAGATAAGGTCTTATTGTATATACATGAATTCCAACCAAGCGAACATCAAAGACATCACAACTAGCAACAAGGCATCATTGTTGGGATGCTTTGAGAAAGGAAACAAATATCACAAGAAGGAATGACTAACATGCCATGATGCAACCTACGCAAGGTTGGTGCAAGAAATGTGTGCATGAAGTAGATGATGATACTTGTTACCGAGATACCATTGGAAGGATGTAGTAGATACCAAATGAAGGTAGATAGTAGTTCATTGATCATCCTATCTTGATTCAATAATCACATGGTGACACCACCTTCCTTTTGAATGAGCCGAGCATCCAATGCATCTCCAATTGTTCCTAGAACAGCAACACAAACAAAATGGTACCCAAACTCATTGGGAACAAAGAGTTAGAAACACCAATACATAGGACAAACTCCACAAACATATGTGCATTTATATATGAAAATGAATTTCATGCACCTCTCATCCAAATTGAGACTAGGTGGAGTTTCCCCTATATATTGGGTTAAAGAAAGAAAGCATGCCAAAGAAAATACATGTAGTAAATATGCATGCTCAAGACTTTCAAGAAACGAAACGAAATGAAAAAGAAATACCAAGTGAAAATAGGATACCAAATGGAGAAATCATCACTTGGAAGATATCTATTTAGAAGATACATCAAGGAATGAGATATCCATTGATACACGCAAAAGGAAAGATAACAGACTCCCAAAAGAGAGGATGGTTCCAAACAAACCAACCCATCTACAAAGTTTCATGATGGCACAAGTACCAAAAAGAAACGGCTTGCCTTCCATCAACACACACTTGATATGGATCACAAGATGAGTGTTTTATCGAAAATAGGATAGCTCCCCCACGAATTGTGCATTTAGAGAGAATTTGCATTCGAGTACAAAATGCACAAGGTGGGATCACCACTTTCACTATATCTAGAAAACACTCGACCAAAACAATAAAACACGAGATCCACAAGTGGCATGGAAGGAAATGGGAGTTGACACAAACTTGGCAAGAGGTAAGACAAATAAAACCAAAAGACAATGTAAAGATGATCAATAATTTCCACCTCATAAATGATTACCAATTGTCAAAGACAAGAGGTATTTGGAAATAATTCCCGGTGATAGATAGCAATGATATCCAACATCATCTTCACACCAAACACAAGCAAAATGCAACTTGTAGAGCTAACATGCCACCTAGGAACAACATAATTTATACTACTCTAGGTGACAATATCTCAAATTTACACATTTTCTAGGCTTGTAATATGCACATAGAATATTACTCCCCCATAATGTGATACCAATGAAAAACTTGACAAGATGCAAAAGAGAACCAACACGAGATAATTAATGGAACATTTAGAATTTGAATTTCTCATGAGAAGACATACCACATAGAGACTAGATAATCTTGTAATATCAAAACTAGATGATATTCCTCATGTACACACATTTATAGGATTGTGAGGTGCACAAAGCACATCACTCCCCCAAAATGGGATGTTCCATTAATCTCTCACAAGAGACAACTAAGATACAAACAAGATACACAAAGGCTCAAACCACGGCACACACATACATGATGTGCAAACTAATATACACATACTTGATTTCTCAAGATATACAAATTGGACGCACATCATATACAAACACATGCAAGGAACAAAACCAAAACATGCAAAGGGGCAAGTAACTTTCAATGCAAACAATTTAAGCACGAATTACCGCAAGGAGGAACATTGGATATAAGATAGAAACTTGATTATCCAAATGACTTGGCTTGAGACAATATGAATGATGAAGACCCCTTAATTCTTCATAATGTAGCCAAGTCTCCAATGCCCTCCACAACACCTATTGATCAAGTTTGAGCTAGTTGGTCCCCAACCAAGTTGAGTCCTAAGAGGTTAGTCACAATAGGCTTGGCTACCCAAATGGTTCTTTTCTTGACACCACTTTGAGTACCAAAAAACTTGGCAAACACATTGCCAACTTTATCCTTCCCAAGAGAATAGACATCATCAATAATAATTGGGTTGGATAAGTTACCACTAGTGCATGAAGAAGCGACGTGACCTTTCTCACGACATAAGTAGCAACGTCTACTCTTCACTTTCTTCTCACTTGATTTCTCAACATGAGAAGCATTAACCCGAGTCTTCTTGGGAAGTGGCCTTTCTTCAACTTGAGGTTGAGCATGAGAATGAACTTGTGGCCGCTTCCCTTGTTGCTTGCAACTAATGGGCTTCTTCTTCAATGGGCATGATCTAACATGGTGCCCTTGAATTTTGCACTTGAAGCAAATAATCTTGGCCGAATTCTTGACTTGTTCTTGACCCTTCTTCTTCTTATGAATTTTGGACTTCTTCATCTTGTTGGAGATGAATCCAAGTCCACCTTTGTCATTGGGGGATTTTTGCACACTCAAGATATTGTTGAGTGTGGACTTCCCTTCATGACATTTTCCAAGTCTTTCTTCAAGGAAGAGACTTGGGCCTTGAGCCCTTTGATTTCCTCTACATGGTTAGTATCAACACAAGTACTAGAGGAAGTATAGGCTTCATTGTTAGAGCAACAAGGCAAGGAAAGCAATTCATCACAAGATGTACCAATGTTATGCATAGATGAATTACGAGGACTAGCACATGGCAATATAGCATTTTGACTTGAAGTAGTGCTAGTATCCACATGAGGCTCACTAGATGTTACCATGATACTCATGGCCTCATGAGCTATCTGTAATGCCCCGGATGTAATACTTTCCCTTTTGGGTATATAATATATCTCCGGCTTCATCTATTTCCATTCCGGGTTCTTTGTCTTTCGGGTTTTCGTCGTTTTGTTGTGTGAGTGTGTGGCATTCATTCATATCATGTAGACATGTGCATTGCATTGCTTTTGTGTTGTGGGTTGCATCCGGTTCGTCGTGTTTCTTCCCGTTGTCCGTTTCGCGTTCCGGAGCTCCCTCACGTGTCCGTGACGTCCTGTAGGCCTACTTTGTTGTTTGGGCGTTTTACGTTACCGGTGTGCCGCGAGGTTGTGTTGTGTGTTGTTGTTTTGTTGTGTGCAACCCGCCTCTCAAATCTCGTCTCGTTTGGACTCCGTTGACTTTTCCATCCGTTGTCCGTGTGGGTCCGAAGTGCCTTCGCTTCGTGTCCCGGAAACACCCCTACTGCTTTCTTTTATCTCTGCCTAGGCCCTTTAAATCTATCCCCGCGATCGGATCCGTCGGATCGCGATCGGAGCGCTCCTAGCGCCCCTAAACTCCCTCCTAACCCTAAAAACTGCTATATAATAGACCCTAGTCTATTTTGGCATGTCCCCTTCTTCTTCCCCCTTCCCCTCTATTTTTTTCCCTTCCTTTCAGATCTCAGATCCACAAATATCTTCTGGATCCCGAGGGGATCCCTGGGATCGAGCGCCGGAGCCTCCCGGTTCGATCGATCTGGGATCGATCCCCAGGGTCAACGCATCGAAGCCAGGGCATCGATCCAGCGCGCGGAGGCTTCGCGGCGCCACCTGGGCTCTCTGCCTCGCCAGGCCTCGTCAGCCTACCGCACCGAGCCGACGAAGTGGTCCAGCGGACCACTTCCTCGCGGCGCCACCACGGGCCGCCTCTCCACCCGCCAACTCGTCGACAGCGCACGGGCCTCCTTCGCCCCCCTTCGCCCTAGCCGGCCCGAGCGGGCCAGCGCCGCCAAGCCAGTTCGCCAGCGCTACCGGGCCGCGCGCTCGCCGCCGCCTCCCGGCCCGGATCGCCATCGGCCCGACCGCGCCTCCCCAGCGGGCCTTCTCCACCGGGCGCTCCGCGCCGCAGCACCGCAGGCCGCCTAGCGGGCCGCCGCCTCCACCGCTCCCGAGCGGGCCGCCTCGCCGCCTCGCGTGGGCCGCCGCACCGCGCCCCGCAGATCCTTCGCCGGGCCAGATCCAGCCGCCGGCCCATCCCCGTTTTTTTCCCAGATCTGATCTGTTGAGGTTGACTTCTTTCCCCACTAAGTCCCTGATCTGTTTATCTGAAATGCTATCTTTGACCTGCTGTAACTTTGTGCCTGTTGCTCCGTTTTGCGCGTGTGATATGTCCAGACGTTCGTGGAGATGTGCTCTACGTTTCCTCTGTTGTTGTCATGCATGTTAGAGATCATCTAGGTGCTTGTTTTTCTGTTGCAAGAGTGCATCATGATATAAACTGCTGTTATGTGTTATTTTCATGCCACCTTTGACATGTGATATCTTTTAGCTCGTTTGTCCAAACGATGCAAATGACATGTCCACGTGTTCGTCTTGCCACGAACTACGTGATGCTTGTGATAGGTTGCATGGTAGATTTATTATTGCCTTGTTATCATCGTTGCAAAGTGCCATGTTCATATGTTGTGTTTTCACTTGTTATGAAATGCCATCTTGTTGAGCTCGTTGCAATCGTTGTGTTCACCTCAATGATGCATGCTTGTGTGTTTCGGGATCACCTTCATGTGCACTTTGATGAGGTGCTTACCCTTTGCCATGTTTAGTTTCGAGGTGACTTAAACATGCTCTTTTACATGCTATGATGTTATTGCTGTTTTAGGACTTAGTGATTTTTCACTAAGTCTGAAATCTGTAACGTTCCGATGCCATGTTCGTGTGATGTTGTAGGACAAAGCATGATAGTTTTGGGGTGGATTTTGATTGTTCCTTGTAGTATATATTGTTGTCTTTCCATTCATGTCCTCACATGTCCATTTGAGTGGCTGTAGCATGTTTATCTTTTGCTCTAAAGTTTTAATAAAATTCTGCTGCCAGAATTTTATTGTAAAGTTCAATATGTCCAAGATCATTGCTATTGATCCGTGACTCCGTTGGGGGTGCACTTTGGACCTAGTTGCTGTACTATATGTCTAGTTTGTGTTCATGTCCTTTGCCATGCTTTTTGGGTGCTGTAGCTTAATTATTTTGAGCTCCAAAGATGCTATGTTGCTGTAATTTTCAGCTTTCGCTCAAATCTTGTTTCGGGCATAACTTTTAGCCCGTAACTCCGATTTCAGCGAATCTTATATCAAACTTGATTGTTTTTCCGTGTAGATTAATAATATCAGCTTGTTATCTTGTTTTGAGGTGTTTTGCTTGAGTGATGTTTTACGTGCTCCGTGTGCATCCTTAGTGCATCCATCATGCATTCATGTTTTTCGAGTGCGCATTGCATCTTGTTGATTGGTGCTTGGTGTGATTGTTTTGTTTAGAGCCGGAAGCTGAGACCGGGTACGAGGTTGAGCACGAGGTTTCCAACGAGGTTGAGCACGAGGACCCTTCTTACGATCCGAACGACTTCTCTTCAGGCAAGATGACCGAACCCCGATAACATTACTATTTTGCCTATTGCTAGTAGTCACGATCTATAGTATTGCCTCGATGCCCATGTTCTTCTTGTCAGCCTCCTACTTGTAACCAATTGCCATGTTTAACCACCCTACCTATGCAAACCGTTGCTTGGCTAAGTACGCTTCGCTCAGCCCTTCTTATAGCGTTGCTAGTTGCAGGTGAAGTGAAGATGCTTGCTCCATGTTGAAGTTTGGTTGGGTTATATCACACTATATAAATGCTTAAAATGAAATCACCTATATATTGGCAAGGGTGGAAGGCTAAGCCTTTTGCTTGGTGATTTGTTCCACTCATGCCGTTAGGATCCGTATAAGCCGGTATTATGTTCCTTGATTATGCGTTCCTAACACGGTTGGGGTGTATGGGACCCCCTCGATAAACCGCTAAGTGCTAAGTCTTTTCCAGCAAGTCCCAACTTTGGTACTATTCGCCTAACACAACTAAAACTTTCCGAGGGAGTAATTAACCCGAGGCTTAATTAATTCAACCCCCCTGGGCCAGTGCTCGATTTGAGTGTTGGTCCAAACTAGAGTCGTGTGCGGGGCCCCCCTTGGCAACTTGGGTATTTCGGCCACTGTACGCTGTGCTCATCCGGTCGTGGCCTGAGACTAGATACGCGCGGCTACTATCAGGGTGTCGGCACGCCGGGAGGATTTGCTGGATTAGCCTTACCTTAGCTCGGTATATCTTGAGCACGGGATTCCGAGGATACTCGGGTCTTCCCACTTTGGAGTTGCGACTCCGCGGATCGTGGGCTTGTAATGGGTCAAGTTGGAACACCCCTGCAGGGTTTGAACTTTCGAAAGTCGTGCCCGCGGTTATGTGGCAGATGGGAGCTTGTTAATTCCGGTTGTAGATAACTTGACACAATGTTACTAATACACTACCTGCGTGTGTTCCGTGACTGTCAATTTCCGAATAGGGATTCGGGAGTTGAACACGGAGGGGTTATGATTGTGAGCTTGTAGCTAGGATCACTTCGTGATCACTTCTCGCCGAGGCCTTCTCTTCTCGCTCTCACTTGCGTAAGCTAGATGCTAGTTGCTGCTGCAGACTTGTTCTTTCTTCAGCCTTTTCCTCACCCAGAGGCTTAAATAGTTCTGTTACCCGGGAACGGGATTGCTGAGTCCTCTGTGGCTCACAGTTACTTCACACACCAGATGCAGGTCCAGCTGTGAGCTATCCAGGTGATGGCACCGAGCTGGATTGGGAGTACGACGAGGAGCGTAGTCGGTACTACGTGCGCTACCCGGACGATCAGTAGTGGAGTCTCTTACTAGGATTCGATCCGCCTGTGGTTTATTTATCTGAGTTTGGTACTTTGACATTTGGCTTTTGCCCTTAGAGGGTTGTAGTGTTCTTAATGTATGATGTTTGAGACTTGTACTGTAATTCTGTGACGTGGCGAGTGTAAGCCAACTATTTTCAGTTTACTATCCCCTCTTTTACATGAGTTGTGCAAAGATTACCAAACTTGAGATCATTCTAGGATGGACTTATGCCTTTAAGTCGTGCCTCGACACGTAGGAGGTATAACTCCATCCTGGGCATTACAAGTTGGTATTCAGAGCCTTCTCCGACCTAGGAGCCCCCACTGTTTGATCGAACCGTTGACGGTCGAGTCTAGGCACACACTGAAAACTTTTTGAGTCCTATATTATATCGGAGAATAGGATTTCTTTGCTTCTCATCCCCTTTCTCTCTGGTGAGGACTCCTGACGTCTACTCTTGTCTCTCCTATCTTCAAAATTTGCACAATTTTTTTTTTAGGAATCCCGCGAGTATTCTGGGATTGTTTCGATGTTCTTCTGACAAGGATATTGTTCCCGATGCCTCCTGTTACCGAGGAGTTGAGCTTCGGGGTATCATTGTAACAAGCATATCGCGGCAGTACTAAATACTTAAGACGGCCGACATCGAAAATCTCCCCTATACGGCCAGTGGCAAGATAACCCCGACATCACCCAGTACTGGGGAGGTAGTTCGGGAGTATTGCCATAGCTTGTTATAGTGGATGCTTTTCGAAGGTCCGAGGTACACAGTTTCCGAGAAAGACTGGTTATGTGTTGAAGGATGGATACACCTGGATGTAGGTTAGAGTTGATTGCGCGGTGCTTCCCGTGTATCCCCAACACCTGATTGCATAACTGGAATCTTTCGGAAATCTATAGGTGGGTTTTATCCAGTAGATCGTAGGCATTCTTCCAACGAATGCAGGTTAGTGAGTTCGGGGTTCGACATTGAGTGAAGGGGTTATATGACCGAGGTTACTATCAGGAGTTGCATCTTAAAGGGTCCTTGGCTATGCTGATCCGGGGATTGCAAAACCTTTTCGTAACGCGTTCATATGCTTTCAGCACAAAGATGTTAGAACGAAACTCTTCTCTTGTGTTTGTTCCCGTCTGTACCTTGTTGTTTTTCTTATTTTATCCTTTTGTTCCCTATGTGGCTTCTCGTGAAGACTGATGTTATCAATTAACTGAGAAATTCATTCGTTCCTCTTGTTCGGATGATTTCATTCGTTCTTATTGTTCGAATGATTATTGTGAAGACTTGTTGCACTTAATTCCATTGATTCAGCTTATTCCTTTTTTCAATCAATTGCTGATTCGTGGTCATCTCTTACAGGATGGCTCCGAAAAGGGTTCCGAACGCTAACCCAGAGGGTGAAGAGGTTCCAGAACGTCCTCCTTCTCCTCCTCCTCCGCCTGAGGCTTGGAGAGCAATTATGCAGACTACTGCTCAGAACACTCAGTTGATGATGCATATGATGCAGATGATGCAAGCTAATCAAGCTAATCAGGGTGTTCAAGGGAATCAAGGCAACTTCTTCCAGCAGCACCATGCTACTCTCAACCAGTTCCTGGCTAACAATCCTAAAACTTTCAGTTACTGTGTCGACCCTCTTGATGCTGAGGATTGGTTGACCGACATAAAGAAGCATTTTGAGTGCAGTAACGTGAAAGAAGATGACTATGTGAAGTTTGCAGCCTTCCAACTGAAAGATCAAGCAGCTGACTGGTGGCAGCAGTACAAAGACTCAAGGCCGGGTCAAGTGATCTCTTGGGAGAATTTCTGCAAGGATTTCCGCTCGCATCACATTCCTACAAGTGTCATCGAGGGTATGCGTGAGCAATTCCGCAACCTCAAGCAGGGCTCCATGACAGTCTATCAGTATAATGTCAAGTTCCAAAACCTCGCTCGCTATGCAAAGCAAGACATTCCCGATGCAAAGAGTAAAATCTATCAGTTCCGTGGAGGTCTCAAAGATGAACTTCAGCTTGCTCTCACTTTGTTCGAGCCAGACGAATTCGATAAGTTCTATAACATGGCTTTGAAACAAGAAGCAGCTCAGCTTAAGATGGAGGCTTCTAAGAAGAGAATTCGAGATGCTGTTCACTCTTCCTCATCGTCTCAGTTGGCTGCGAAACAACAGAAATTCTGGCTTCCTCCTCCTCCAGTGATTCGAGCTCCTTACAACAACTCCAACAACAAGAACTCTAGTGGTCGTGGTTTCTCCCACCCACCCAACCCAAGCAACCAGTCGAAGAAGCAGTTTCAGTCTCAAGGCTCCAAGTCCAGTGGCTCTCTTTTCCGTCCTCTCTCTGAAGTGGTGTGCAACAAGTGTGGCCAGAAGGGTCATTATGCCAACAGATGTCCGAATCCGAACCGTCTTCCTCCTCCTCCGCCTGTCAGTACAGCGATTGTCAAGCATGATCCAAAGTCTGCTAGGGTCAATTTGATGAATGCAGCACAAGCGGAGGCTTCTTCTGATGTCATTTTGGGTAACCTCTCAGTGAACTCTTTTCCAGCTAAAGTTTTGTTCGATTCAGGTGCTTCACATTCTTTCATGTCAAGACCTTTTGCATTGTCACATGATATGCCATTGCAAGCTTTGCCGAGTCCGATGTCTGTGCTTTCTCCGGGTTTGCTCATGAACTCCAACAACTTTGTTCCGAATGTTTCTATCCGCATGGGTGATTATCGATTTCTGGCTAATCCGGTGGTTCTTGGTCATTCTGATATTGACCTCATTCTCGGAATGGATTGGCTTTCTCAGCATGATGCTCACATTGATTGTGCCCAAAAGGAAGTCAAGTTGACTCATTCTGATGAAGATGTGATTATCTTCGCCTCCAGGGATAATACTATTCGGCTTTTCTCTCTTAATGATAAGGGTGAAATTAATGCCATAGAGCAAATTCCAGTGGTGAACGAATATCAAGACGTCTTTCCAGAAGATCTTCCAGGCATGCCTCCACACCGTCAGGTGGAGTTTGTCATTGAACTCGAGCCGGGCACTGAGCCTGCGTGCCGGCGTCCATACAAGCTCTCTCCAGATGAATTGAAGGAATTGAAGAAGCAGCTTGATAAGCAGGAGAGTATGGGTCTCATCAGACCGAGTACATCTCCGTGGGGCTGTGGTGTCTTATTTGTCAAGAAGAAAGATGGCACGGAGCGTCTCTGTGTTGACTACCGGCCATTGAACAAGAAGACGATTAAGAACAAGTATCCGCTCCCCAACATCAACGAACTCTTTGAGCAGCTCAAAGGAGCTAAAGTGTTCTCTAAGCTTGACCTCCGAATGGGCTACCATCAAATTCGCATTCGCGAGGAAGACATTCCCAAGACGGCCTTCAGAACGAGCTACGGTTCATACGAGTATACCGTCATGTCCTTCGGTCTCGCCAATGCTCCTCCTACCTTTTCAAGGATGATGCATTACATCTTCAACCCCTATACTGGCGAATTCGTGCTTGTGTATCTGGATGATATTCTGGTGTTTTCCAAGAATGAAGAAGATCACGAAAAGCACTTACGACTGGTTCTTGATCGACTCCGAGAGCATAAATTCTATGCCAAGTTCTCCAAGTGCGAGTTTTGGCTCGATAAGGTTTTGTACCTGGGCCACATCATCTCAGCTGACGGTATTGCGGTTAATCCCGAGAAAGTTGAAGCAATTGTCAACTGGGAAGCTCCTCAGAACGTCAAGCAGCTCCGCAGTTTTCTGGGTCTTGCCAGCTATTGCAGAAGGTTTGTGGAGAACTTCTCCAAGATTGCCAAGCCTCTTTCCAACCTGCTTCAGAAGAATGTCAAATACTTTTGGTCTCCCGAGTGTGAAGTGGCATTCAAAACCCTCAAAGAGAAGCTTATCTCAGCTCCAGTTCTGACTCCTCCGGATGAAACCAAGCCCTATGAAGTGTTCTGTGACGCTTCTCTTCAAGGTCTTGGTGGTGTGCTTATGCAAGATAAGAGAATTGTGGCATATACTTCTCGGCAGCTCAAGCCCAGTGAGAAGAACTATCCCACACATGATCTCGAGCTAGCAGCTGTGGTACATGCTCTGATTACGTGGAGACATCTGTTGTTGGGCAGAAAGGTCGACATCTTCACTGATCACAAGAGTTTGAAGTACATCTTCACACAGCCGCATCTGAACCTCCGCCAGACTCGTTGGGTCGAAATGATCCAAGAGTACAATCCCAGCATTGAGTACACTCCAGGCAAGGCGAATGTGATTGCAGATGCTTTGAGCAGAAAGGCATATTGCAATAGCCTTCTTATCAAGCCATACCAGCCTGAGCTTTGTGAAGCATTCAGGAAGCTCAACCTTCAAGTTGTTCCGCAGGGTTTTCTTGCAAATCTCCAAATTGCTCCTACCTTGGAAGATCAAGTCCGTGAGGCCCAGCTCAGTGATACCATGGTGAAGAAAGTGAAACATGGGATTGCAAAGGGCACTCCAAAATACAAGTGCTTCCGTGTTGATGAGAGAGATACCTTGTTCTTCGAGGACAGACTCGTTGTTCCCAAAGGTGATCTCAGGAAGCTCATAATGGAAGAAGCTCATGATTCTCTCCTTTCCATTCATCCTGGCAGTTCCAAGATGTATCAAGATCTCAAGCAATCTTACTGGTGGACACGCATGAAAAGGGAAATTGCCCAATTCGTGAACGAATGTGATGTATGCAGAAGAGTGAAAGCAGAACATCAACGTCCAGCCGGTCTTCTCCAACCTCTTCCTATCCCCGAGTGGAAGTTCGACCACATTGAAATGGACTTCGTCACTGGCTTTCCTAAATCCAAGCGAGGCAATGATGCTATCTTTGTGGTGATTGACAAGCTTACCAAAGTCGCTCACTTTCTTCCAGTCAAAGAATCAATCAATGCAGCTCAACTTGCAGAGCTGTACACTTCCAGAATTGTGTCCCTACATGGCATTCCTCAAGTGATATCCTCAGACCGTGGAAGCTTGTTCACATCAAGGTTCTGGGACTCCTTTCAGTCCGCCATGGGCACGAAGATCAGGTTCAGCACTGCCTTTCACCCTCAGACTAGTGGTCAAGTCGAGCGTGTGAATCAAATTCTAGAAGACATGCTCAGAGCCTGTGTCATCTCCTTCGACATGAAATGGGAAGACTGCCTTCCATTTGCCGAGTTCTCTTACAACAACAGCTTTCAAGCAAGTGCAGGCAAAGCACCGTTTGAAATTCTCTATGGCAGAAAGTGCCGTACCCCTCTCAACTAGTCTGAAACAGGCGAACGCCAACTTCTCGTCAATGACTTGATCTCAGAAGCCGAAGAAATGTGCAAAGTCATACGTGAGAATCTCAAGGCCGCTCAGTCGCGTCAGAAGAGCTACTATGATGGAAAGCATCGTGATTTGGCTTTCGACATCGGTGATCATGTCTATCTCCGAGTTTCTCCGATGAAAGGAACCCAAAGATTCGGTATCAAAGGGAAACTTGCTCCTAGATACGTCGGGCCTTTCAAGATTCTTGGCAAAAGAGAAGATCTAGCCTATCAGCTCGAGCTCCCTTCCAACTTTGCAAATGTTCATGATGTCTTCCATGTGTCTCAGCTTCGCAAATGCTTCAAGGCACCTGAGCGCATGATTCCGTTTGAGGAGATTGATCTTCAACAAGACCTTTCCTACCGAGAGCATCCAGTTGCAATTCTCGAAGAAACCGAACGCAAGACTCGCAACAAGTCCATCAAGTTTCTGAAAGTCAAGTGGTCACATCACACAGACCGAGAAGCTACCTGGGAACGAGAAGATCATCTTCGTTCCGAGTACCCTTCCTTTTTCCAGTCCTAGATCTCGGGACGAGATCTTTTTGTAGTAGAGGAGAGTTTGTAATGCCCCGGATGTAATACTTTCCCTTTTGGGTATATAATATATCTCCGGCTTCATCTATTTCCATTCCGGGTTCTTTGTCTTTCGGGTTTTCGTCGTTTTGTTGTGTGAGTGTGTGGCATTCATTCATATCATGTAGACATGTGCATTGCATTGCTTTTGTGTTGTGGGTTGCATCCGGTTCGTCGTGTTTCTTTCCGTTGTCCGTTTCGCGTTCCGGAGCTCCCTCACGTGTCCGTGACGTCCTGTAGGCCTACTTTGTTGTTCGGGCGTTTTACGTTACCGGTGTGCCGCGAGGTTGTGTTGTGTGTTGTTGTTTTGTTGTGTGCAACCCGCCTCTCAAATCTCGTCTCGTTTGGACTCCGTTGACTTTTCCATCCATTGTCCGTGCGGGTCCGAAGTGCCTTCGCTTCGTGTCCCGGAAACACCCCTACTGCTTTCTTTTATCTCTGCCTAGGCCCTTTAAATCTATCCCCGCGATCGGATCCGTCGGATCGCAATCGGAGGGCTCCTAGCGCCCCTAAACTCCCTCCTAACCCTAAAAACTGCTATATAATAGACCCTAGTCTATTTTGGCATGTCCCCTTCTTCTTCCCCCTTCCCCTCTATTTTTTCCCTTCCTTTCAGATCTCAGATCCACAAATATCTTCTGGATCCCGAGGGGATCCCTGGGATCGAGCGCCGGAGCCTCCCGGTTCGATCGATCTGGGATCGATCCCCAGGGTCAACGCATCGAAGCCAGGGCATCGATCCAGCGCGCGGAGGCTTCGCGGCGCCACCTGGGCTCTCTGCCTCGCCAGGCCTCGTCAGCCTACCGCACCGAGCCGACGAAGTGGTCCAGCGGACCACTTCCTCGCGGCGCCACCACGGGCCGCCTCTCCACCCGCCAACTCGCCGACAGCGCACGGGCCTCCTTCGCCCCCCTTCGCCCTAGCCGGCCCGAGCGGGCCAGCGCCGCCAAGCCAGTTCGCCAGCGCAACCGGGCCGCGCGCTCGCCGCCGCCTCCCGGCCCGGATCGCCATCGGCCCGACCGCGCCTCCCCAGCGGGCCTTCTCCACCGGGCGCTCCGCGCCGCAGCACCGCAGGCCGCCTAGCGGGCCGCCGCCTCCACCGCTCCCGAGCGGGCCGCCTCGCCGCCTCGCGTGGGCCGCCGCACCGCGCCCCGTAGATCCTTCGCCGGGCCAGATCTAGCCGCCGGCCCATCCCCGTTTTTTTCCCAGATCTGATCTGTTGAGGTTGACTTCTTTCCCCACTAAGTCCCTGATCTGTTTATCTGAAATGCTATCTTTGACCTGCTGTAACTTTGTGCCTGTTGCTCCGTTTTGCGCGTGTGATATGTCCAGACGTTCGTGGAGATGTGCTCTACGTTTCCTCTGTTGTTGTCATGCATGTTAGAGATCATCTAGGTGCTTGTTTTGCTGTTGCAAGAGTGCATCATGATATAAACTGTTGTTATGTGTTATTTTCATGCCACCTTTGACATGTGATATCTTTTAGCTCGTTTGTCCAAACGATGCAAATGACATGTCCACGTGTTCGTCTTGCCACGAACTACGTGATGCTTGTGATAGGTTGCATGGTAGATTTATTATTGCCTTGTTATCATCGTTGCAAAGTGCCATGTTCATATGTTGTGTTTTCACTTGTTATGAAATGCCATCTTGTTGAGCTCGTTGCAATCGTTGTGTTCACCTCAATGATGCATGCTTGTGTGTTTCGGGATCACCTTCATGTGCACTTTGATGAGGTGCTTACCCTTTGCCATGTTTAGTTTCGAGGTGACTTAAACATGCTCTTTTACATGCTATGATGTTATTGCTGTTTTAGGACTTAGTGATTTTTCACTAAGTCTGAAATCTGTAACGTTCCGATGCCATGTTCGTGTGATGTTGTAGGACAAAGCATGATAGTTTTGGGGTGGATTTTGATTGTTCCTTGTAGTATATATTGTTGTCTTTCCATTCATGTCCTCACATGTCCATTTGAGTGGCTGTAGCATGTTTATCTTTTGCTCTAAAGTTTTAATAAAATTCTGCTGCCAGAATTTTATTGTAAAGTTCAATATGTCCAAGATCATTGCTATTGATCCGTGACTCCGTTGGGGGTGCACTTTGGACCTAGTTGCTGTACTATATGTCTAGTTTGTGTTCATGTCCTTTGCCATGCTTTTTGGGTGCTGTAGCTTAATTATTTTGAGCTCCAAAGATGCTATGTTGCTGTAATTTTCAGCTTTCGCTCAAATCTTGTTTCGGGCATAACTTTTAGCCCGTAACTCCGATTTCAGCGAATCTTATATCAAACTTGATTGTTTTTCCGTGTAGATTAATAATATCAGCTTGTTATCTTGTTTTGAGGTGTTTTGCTTGAGTGATGTTTTACGTGCTCCGTGTGCATCCTTAGTGCATCCATCATGCATTCATGTTTTTCGAGTGCGCATTGCATCTTGTTGATTGGTGCTTGGTGTGATTGTTTTGTTTAGAGCCGGAAGCTGAGACCGGGTACGAGGTTGAGCACGAGGTTTCCAACGAGGTTGAGCACGAGGACCCTTCTTACGATCCGAACGACTTCTCTTCAGGCAAGATGACCGAACCCCGATAACATTACTATTTTGCCTATTGCTAGTAGTCACGATCTATAGTATTGCCTCGATGCCCATGTTCTTCTTGTCAGCCTCCTACTTGTAACCAATTGCCATGTTTAACCACCCTACCTATGCAAACCGTTGCTTGGCTAAGTACGCTTCGCTCAGCCCTTCTTATAGCGTTGCTAGTTGCAGGTGAAGTGAAGATGCTTGCTCCATGTTGAAGTTTGGTTGGGTTATATCACACTATATAAATGCTTAAAATGAAATCACCTATATATTGGCAAGGGTGGAAGGCTAAGCCTTTTGCTTGGTGATTTGTTCCACTCATGCCGTTAGGATCCGTATAAGCCGGTATTATGTTCCTTGATTATGCGTTCCTAACACGGTTGGGGTGTATGGGACCCCCTCGATAAACCGCTAAGTGCTAAGTCTTTTCCAGCAAGTCCCAACTTTGGTACTATTCGCCTAACACAACTAAAACTTTCCGAGGGAGTAATTAACCCGAGGCTTAATTAATTCAACCCCCCTGGGCCAGTGCTCGATTTGAGTGTTGGTCCAAACTAGAGTCGTGTGCGGGGCCCCCCTTGGCAACTTGGGTATTTCGGCCACTGTACGCTGTGCTCATCCGGTCGTGGCCTGAGACTAGATACGCGCGGCTACTATCAGGGTGTCGGCACGCCGGGAGGATTTGCTGGATTAGCCTTACCTTAGCTCGGTATATCTTGAGCACGGGATTCCGAGGATACTCGGGTCTTCCCACTTTGGAGTTGCGACTCCGCGGATCGTGGGCTTGTAATGGGTCAAGTTGGAACACCCCTGCAGGGTTTGAACTTTCGAAAGCCGTGCCCGCGGTTATGTGGCAGATGGGAGCTTGTTAATTCCGGTTGTAGATAACTTGACACAATGTTACTAATACACTACCTGCGTGTGTTCCGTGACTGTCAATTTCCGAATAGGGATTCGGGAGTTGAACACGGAGGGGTTATGATTGTGAGCTTGTAGCTAGGATCACTTCGTGATCACTTCTCGCCGAGGCCTTCTCTTCTCGCTCTCACTTGCGTAAGCTAGATGCTAGTTGCTGCTGCAGACTTGTTCTTTCTTCAGCCTTTTCCTCACCCAAAGGCTTAAATAGTTCTGTTACCCGGGAACGGGATTGCTGAGTCCTCTGTGGCTCACAGTTACTTCACACACCAGATGCAGGTCCAGCTGTGATCTATCCAGGTGATGGCACCGAGCTGGATTGGGAGTACGACGAGGAGCGTAGTCGGTACTACGTGCGCTACCCGGACGATCAGTAGTGGAGTCTCTTACTAGGATTCGATCCGCCTGTGGTTTATTTATCTGAGTTTGGTACTTTGACATTTGGCTTTTGCCCTTAGAGGGTTGTAGTGTTCTTAATGTATGATGTTTGAGACTTGTACTGTAATTCTGTGACGTGGCGAGTGTAAGCCAACTATTTTCAGTTTACTATCCCCTCTTTTACATGAGTTGTGCAAAGATTACCAAACTTGAGATCATTCTAGGATGGACTTATGCCTTTAAGTCGTGCCTCGACACGTAGGAGGTATAACTCCATCCTGGGCATTACACTATCTTTAGCACATTATGGGATATTACTAGATCATCATGAGAGCTTGTGAGCTTTACATGACTTTCTTCCAATTTCCCATAATTGGTAGATAGCAACACAAGTTGAGCCCTTAGCTCAACATTCTCCTTCAAAATGGATGCTTCACTAGGAATAGAGTTAGTTGCACAAGCATCATCATTAACAACAAGAGGAGAAGACAACTTAGCAAGCTCTTTTGAATATGAAGCTTTAAGTTGAGCATGAGACTCGGTGAGTTTGATGAGCTCACTCTTAATGACCCTTGAGACATTTTCGAGGTGCTCAAAATCCTCAAGGAGTTTATCATGTGCAACTTCAAGCTTCTCATTTTTAGTATCACAATCATTTGCCACCTCAAGATCTCTATCACGAGATTCCCTCACTCTAGACAATTCTAGAGCAAAAGTCTCCTCAAGAGATTCCTTGGTGGTTTGTTCAAGTTCAAGAGCTTGAGAGAGGTCCGCGATCTCATTAGCGTAATCACGCTCATGACCTTCCATTTTCTCAATGGTGACCTCATGCTCCTCTAGTTGAGATTCCAACTCATCAATATATTTCTTGCCCTCAATGGCAATAGACATGATTTCCATGAAGTTGGAACGAGCAATTTTATTCTTATGAAGAGCTTTAAAAATCATTTCCCCCTTAATTTTTAAGGAGGCAACATTATCATTATCTTCATTATTATCAACATCATCATCATTGTCATCATCATTATCATCACAAGATATATTGGGATTCAAAGTGGGAGATACCTTTGAAGCCTTAGCCATAAGGCAAAACGCAATGGATGATGATGTAGGATCCCTTAGAGCACCATTCAAGACTACATCTTGTTCCATGGGATGTCGGGTTTCCTCTACATTGTTAGCATAACAATTCGAGGAAATAGATGCATTTTTATCATGGCAACAAGATATAGCAAGCATATCATCATGAGTTTTAGTCAAGCAATTTCTACATGATATGCAAGGACTAACAACACAAGCATGTGAAACATGTACGGTGCTCGAAGTGTTAAAGTCCCAAGAAGACGCATTGCAATAAGATAGTGATGAAGGATCATCCACAATAAGCATACTATCATCATTGCAATGACCAACACTACTCACCATATCATTACCTTGTGACAAACCACTTGTAGGTTAAGTAGAAGAAGTTGAGAAGACAACACGGCCGGAGGTGGAGGGAGAACAATCATTCCCACAATTCTTGGATACACCATATTTATCTTGAAGCTTTGTCCACAACTCATGAGCATCCCAGAACGGCATGAGTTGAAATATAACTACATTGCTCAAAGCATCAAAAAGCACATTAGAAGCTTGAGAATTGGTATAAGAGTTTTTCTCATCCTCTAAAGATAATCTTTGTGGATCCTTTGGAGGAGAAAAACCCATATCTACAATTCGCTCTAAATTTGGGTCCATGACCCTAAAGAGATTAAGCATGCGAATTACCCAAACATCAAAATTTGTGCCATTGAAACTAAGAGTGTTAGAGAATGCTAAGCCCCTAGTAGACATCCTTACTCTCTAGGCGGTTAAGCCCTATAAAGAGAGACAAGGCTCTGATACCAATTGAAAGATCGTGGATGTCGCCTAGAGGGGGGGGTGAATAGGCGCTTTAAAATATTTACGGTTTAGGCTTGAACAAATGCGGAATAAACCTAGCGGTTAATTTGTCACGCACAAAACCTACAACAACTAGGCTCACCTATGTGCACCAACAACTTATGCTAAGCAAGATAAACAACTCGGTGATAGCAAGATATATGACTAGAAACAATATGGCTATCACAAAGTATAGTGCATAAGTAAAGGGCTCGGGTAAGAGATAACCGAGGCACGCGGAGATGACGATGTATCCCGAAGTTCACACCCTTGCGGTGCTAATCTCGATTTGGAGCGGTGTGGAGGCACAATGCTCCCCAAGAAGCCACTAGGGCCACCGTAATCTCCTCACGCCCTTGCACAATGCAAGATGCCGTGATTCCACTAAGGGACCCTTGAGGGCGGTCACTGAACCCGTACAAATGGCAACCCTTGGGGGCGGTCACCGAACCCGTACACTTTGGCAACCTTTGGGGGCGGTCACCGGTACCCGTCAAATTGCTCGGGGCAATCTCCACAACCTAATTGGAGACCCTGACGCTTGCCCGGAGCTTTACACCACAATGATTGAGCTCCAAACAACACCAACCGTCTAGGGCGCCAAGGCACCCAAGAGGAACAAGCTCTAGGGTGCCCAAATACCCAAGAGTAATAAGCTTCTCAAACTTCACTTCCACGTATCACCGTGGACAAGTCAAACCGATGCACCAAATGCAATGGCAAGGGCACACGGAGTGCCCAAGTCCTTCTCTCCCAAATCCCACCAAAGCTACTAATGCTAGGGAGGGAAATGAGAGGAAGAACGGAGAAGAGAACACGAAGAACTCCAAGAACTAGATCCAAAGGGTTCCCCTCACAAAGAGGAGAAAGTGATTGGTGGAAATGTGGATCTAGATCTCCTCTCTCTTTTCCCCCAAAATATAGCAAGAATCCATGGAGGGATTGAGAGATAGCAAGCTCGAAGAAGGTCAACAATGGGGGAAGAACACGAGCTCAAGAGATTAGGTCCAATGGGGAAGAAGATCCCCTTTTATAGGTCCCCACGAATCTGCCCGTTATGTGCAGAAAACTGTAGGACCGGTACAACCGGTGCACGAACCGGTACAACCGGTTAAGGCAGAGGAAAAACCAACCTGTAGGAAAAAGCACTAAGCGGTACAACAGCCCGGGGAACCGGTAGTACCGGTTAAACTAAACTAACCGGTACAAACGGTCAACAACCGCCCAAGAACCGCTCCAAAACAGAAACTATTCCGGTGGTAGAGCGGTACAGGGCCGGTACAACCTTCAGACCAATTTTGGACCGGTACTACCGCTCCAAACATCGGTAATACCGGTCAACCGGTACAACCTCTCTATGGGGCGGTACAACCTCTCTATGAAAAACAGGTAAGATCAAAACAGCCACAACTTTCGCATACGAACTCCGAATTCGACGAAACCAAGTTTGTTGGAAAGCTAGCGACAAGGGCTAACACAATCTTGATAGAAATACCAATAAGAAGCAAATTAGAAAAGTCCCATAAGAAAATTGTCGGTGTACTAAAGTAGGGGTACCCTAGTATCCCGAACTTGTGGACGGGCAGTCACAGCGTCCCGCTGCAAGGCTTGCCGGCGACCCCCACGGTCCTCCGTGGTTCCTTTGGAGCCATTCAAGAACAAAGTATCCAAGCCAAGGAGACAAGACCTCGGCAAGAGGAGCTTGCCGGGAAGGCCACTCGAGGCACAAGACTACTCAAGGTGCAAGACCCTGGCAAGAGGAGCTTGCCGGGAAGGCCAACCAAGGCATCTCAAGAAACTTGCCGCGACGCGTCACGCGTCCCGGCAAGGCCCGGTGAGCGACAAGCTCCCGGAAGCGACAAGATAGCGACCGCGGCAAGGCGTTTGCCGCGGCAAGCTTCCACTTAGTACCCGCGCTCCAGCACATCCGTCCACGTGCCGTTCTGGGACCCTTCCAGACGCACGTGGCGGAAGGCTGTGCAGCCAGGGGAACGCGGTGGCAAGCGGCGCTGACAAGGCTGCCGTCGTGGCGAACGGTGGCGCCCCGAACGGCCCTTTTTGCACTATTTGGGCGACGGTGATGGGCATTTAATGCCCTTGTCCCCTGCCGTCAGGGTTAGGTATAAAACACTGTACCAACTACCACCCTTTTTCCATTTTTACCCTCAACTGCGCTGCCACCTGTCGGTGACCCCTTGAGCCTATAAAAGGAGGCCCATGCGCAACGTAGAGGGGGGTTAGACATTCGAACACTCTCACGCTCGGTCTCGTTAGCCACTGAAGAGTACTGTAGCTTCCAGCGCTCCCGAGCCAAGAACCAAAGCAGGAGTAGGGTTTTACGCATCCGTGCGGCCCGAACCTGGGTAAACTGCTCGTGTGCCTCGCCTCGATCTGCTCTTTGTGCAATCTCCGCCCCCCTGCCGTACCGAAAAGGGGCTCCGGTCCCATAGGTGTTCGTGGGTGGATCAGTATCCCCGACATCTTTGGCGCGCCAGGTAGGGGGTGCGTCGAGGTTGTGTGAACCTGATCCGGCGTTCCACACGAGCTAGATCTTCATCATCATCATCAACATGCCGCCGAAGAAGAAGGCTTCAGAGGCAGCTGGTTCGTCCGCGTCAATCCCACCACCGCCGGAGCCAACAGCTGGTAGGGTAGACGCCGGCGGAAGAACGGACGTCGACGAGGGAGCTCACGGTGCCGCCAAGTCCAAGGACAAGGTTGCGCTGCCCATCGGCGGCGTAGCCGGTTCCCACGACGATCGGGCGCACTCCAAGACCTCGGCGTCCGTACATGCACCGCGCCCATCTTAGGAGGCGCGGGACCGGCAGCGTCATGGTACTCATGTTGGGGAACGTAGTATTTTAAAATTTCCTACGACCACACAAGATCTATCTACCAGATGCATAGCAACGAGAGGGAAGAGTGTGTCTACGTACCCTCGTAGACCGGAAGCGGAAGCGTCAAGTGACGCGGTTGATGTAGTCGAACTTCTTCGCGATTCAATCGATCAAGCACCGAACGTACGGCACCTCCGCGTTCAGCACACGTTCAGCTTGATGACGTCCCACGAGCTCTTGATCCATTGAGCTTCACGGGAGAGTTTCGTCAGCACGATGGCGTGGTGACGGATATGATGTATCTACCGGCGCAGGGCTTCGCCTAAGCACTGCGACGGTATGACCGAGGTGTGTTTCTGTGGAGGGGGGCACCGCACACAGCTGGAACAATTCAACTTGTGTGTCTTTGGGTGCCCCCTGCCCCCGTATATAAAGGAGCAAGGGAGGAGGCCGGCCGGCCCTCCTATGGTGCGGCTAGGGCTGCAATCCTACTAGGAATAGGATTGCAATCCTATTCCTAGTAGGAACTACCAAAGAAGGAAGAAGGGGGAAGGAAAGAGAGGGAGAGGGAGAGGGAAAGAGGGGCCGCGCCCCCCTCCCCTTGTCCTATTCGGACTCCTCCTAGGGAGGGGGCGCGCCACCTCCTGGCTGCTGCCCTCTCTCTCCCCTATGGCCCACCAGGGCCCACCATTCCCCCGGGGGGTTCCGATAACCCCCCCGGCACTCCGGTAAATTCCGAAACTTTCCAGAACACTTCCGGTGTCCGAATATAGTCGTCCAATATATCAATCTTTATGTCTTGGACATTCCGAGACTCCTCGTCATGTCCGTGATCTCATCCGGGACTCCGAACTACCTTCGGTACATCAAAACTCATAAACTCATAATACTGATCGTCATCAAACGTTAAGCGTGCGGACCCTACGGGTTCGAGAACTATGTAGACATGACCGAGACTCATCTCCGGTCAATAACCAATAGCGGAACCTGGATGCTCATATTGGATCCTACATATTCTACGAAGATCTTTATCCGTCAAATCGCATAACAACATACGTTGTTCCTTTTGTCATCGGTATGTTACTTGCCCGAGATTCGATCGTCGGTATCTCTATACCTAGTTCAATCTCATTACCGGCAAGTCTCTTTACTCGTTCCGTAACACATCATCTCGTGACTAACTCATTAGTCTTTTGCTTGCAAGGCTTATTATGATGTGTGTTACCGAGAGGGCCCAGAGATACCTCTCCTACACTTCGGAGTGACAAATCCTAATCTTGATCTATGCCAACACCACGAATACTTTCGGAGACACCTGTAGAGCATCTTTATGATCACCCAGTTACGTTGTGACGTTTGATAGCACACAAGGTGTTCCTACGGTATTCGGGAGTTGCATAATCTCATAGTCATAGGAACATGTATAAGTCATGAACAAAGCAATAGCAGTAAAACTAAACGATCATAGTGATATGCTAACGGATGGGTCTAGTCCATCACATCATTCTCCTAATGATGTGATCCCATTGATCAAATGACAACTCATGTCTATGGCTAGGAAACATAACCATCTTTGATCAATGAGCTACTCTAGTAGAGGCATACTAGGGACATACTGTTTTGTCTATGTATCCACACATGTACTAAGTTTCCGGTTAATACAATTCTAGCATGAATAAAAGACATTTATCATGATATAAGGAAATACAAATAACATCTTTATTATTGCCTCTAGGGCATATTTCCTTCAGTCTCCCACTTGAACTAGAGTCAATAATCTAGATTACAAAGTGATGATCCTCACACCCATGGAGTCCTGGTGTTGATCATGTTTTGCCCGTGGAAGAGGCTTAGTCAACGGGTCTGCAACATTCAGATCCGTATGTATTTTGCAAATCTCTATGTCTACCTCCTTGACTAGATCGCGGATGGAATTGAAGCGTCTTTTGATGTGCTTTGTTCTCTTGTGAAACCTGGATTCCTTCGCCAAGGCTATTGCTCCAGTGTTGTCACAAAAGATTTTCATTGGACCCAATGCACTAGGTATTACACCTAGATCGGATATGAACTCCTTCATCCAGACTCCTTCATTTGCCGCTTCCGAAGCAGCTATGTATTCCGCTTCACACATAGATCCCGCCACGATGCTCTGCTTGGAACTGCACCAACTGACAGCTCCACCGTTCAATAAAAATACATATCTGGTTTGTGACTTAGAGTCATCCGGATCAGTGTCAAAGCTAGAATCGACGTAACCGTTTACGACGAGCTCTTTGTCACCTCCATACACGAGAAACATATCCTTAGTCCTTTTCAGGTATTTCAGGATGTTCTTGACCTCTGTCCAGTGATCCACTCCTAGATTACTTTGGTGCCTCCCTGCTAGACTTATAGCAAGGCACACATCAGGTCTGGTACACAACATTGCATACATGATAGATCCTATGGCTGAGGCATAGGGAATGCCTTTCATTTTCTCTCTATCTTCTGAAGTGGTCGGGCATTGAGTCTTACTCAACTTCATACCTTGTAATACAGGCAAGAACCCTTTCTTTGACTGATCCATTTTGAACTTCTTCAAAATCTTATCAAGGTATGTGCTTTGTGAAAGTCCTATTAAGCGTCTTGATCTATCTCTATAGATTTTGATGCCTAATATGTAAGCAGCTTCACCGAGGTCTTTCATTGAAAAACTCTTATTCAAGTATCCTTTTATGCTATCCAGAAATTCGATATCATTTCCAATCAATAATATGTCATCCACATATAATATTAGAAATGCTACAGAGCTCCCACTCACTTTCTTGTAAATACAGGCTTCTCCAAAAGTCTGTATAAAACCATATGCTTTGATCACCTCATCAAAGCGTATATTCCAACTCCGAGATGCTTGCACCAGTCCATAGATGGATCGCTGGAGTTTGCACACTTTGTTAGCACCTTTTGGATCGACAAAACCTTCTGGTTGCATCATATACAACTCTTCTTTGAGATATCCATTCAGGAATGCAGTTTTAACATCCATTTGCCAGATTTCATAATCATAAAATGCGGCTATTGCTAACATGATTCGGACAGACTAAAGCATCGCTACAGGTGAGAAAGTCTCATCGTAGTCAACTCCTTGAACTTGTCGAAACCCTTTCGCAACAAGTCGAGCTTTGTAAACAGTAATATTACTGTCTGCGTCGGTCTTCCTCTTAAAGATCCATTTATTTTCGATGGCCTGCCGATCATCGGGCAAGTCAACCAAAGTCCACACTTTGTTCTCATACATGGATCCCATCTCAGATTTCATGGCCTCAAGCCATTTTGCGGAATCTGGGCTCATCATCGCTTCCTCATAGTTCGTAGGTTCATCATGGTCTAGTAACATGATTTCCAGAACTGGGTTGCCGTACCACTCTGGTGCGGAACTTACTCTGGTTGATCTACGACGTTCAGCAGAAACTTGATCCGAAGTTTCATGATCATCATCATTAACTTCCTCACTGATTGGTGTAGGAATCACTGGAACAATTTTCTGTGATGTACTACATTCCAATTCAGGAGAAGGTACAATTACCTCATCAAGTTCTACGTTCCTCCCACTCACTTCTTTCGAGAGAAACTCCATCTCTAGAAAGGATCCATTCTTAGCAACAAATATCTTGCCTTCGGATCTATGATAGAAGGTGTACCCAACAGTCTCTTTTGGGTATCCTATGAAGACACATTTCTCCGACTTGGGTTCGAGCTTATCAGGTTGAAGCTTTTTCACATAAGCATCGCAGCCCCAAACTTTAAGAAACGACAACTTTGGTTTCTTGCCAAACCATAGTTCATAAGGTGTCGTATCAACGGATTTAGATGGTGCCCTATTTAAAGTGAATGCAGCTGTCTCTAAAGCATAACCCCAGAATGATAGCGGTAAATCGGTAAGAGACATCATAGATCGCACCATATCCAATAAAGTACGGTTACGACGTTCGGACACACCATTACACTGTGGTGTTCCGGGTGGCGTGAGCTGTGAAACTATTCCACATTGTTTCAAATGAAGACCAAACTCCTAACTCAAATATTCTCCTCCACGATCAGATCGTAGAAACTTTATTTTCTTGTTACGATGATTCTCTACTTCACTCTGAAATTCTTTGAACTTTTCAAATGTTTCAGACTTATGCTTCATTAAGTAGATATACCCATATCTGCTCAAATCATCAGTGAAGGTCAGAAAATAACGATACCCGCCGCGAGCTTCAACACTCATTGGCCCACATACATCAGTATGTATGATTTCCAACAAATCTGTTGCTCGCTCCATAGTTCCAGAGAACGGAGTTTTAGTCATTTTGCCCATGAGGCATGGTTCGCAAGCACCAAGTGATTCATAATCAAGTGATTCCAAAAGTCCATCACTATGGAGTTTCTTCATGCGCTTTACACCAATATGACCTAAACGGTAGTGCCACAAATAAGTTGCACTATTATTATTAACCTTGCATCTTTTGGTTTCAATATTATGAATATGTGTATCACTACAATCGAGATCCAATAAGAATAGACCACTCTTCAAGGGTGCATGACCATAAAAGATATTATTCATAAAAATAGAACAACCATTATTCTCTGATTTAAATGAATAACCGTCTCGCAACAAAAAAGATCCAGATATAATGTTCATGCTCAACGCTGGCACCAAATAACAATTACTTAGGTCTAAAACTAATCCCGAAGGTAGATGTAGAGGTAGCGTGCCGACGGCGATCACATCGACTTTGGAACCATTTCCCACGCGCATCGTCACCTCGTCCTTAGCTAATCTTCGTTTAATCCGTAGTCCCTGTTTCGAGTTACAAATATTAGCAACTGAACCGGTATCAAATACCCAGGTACTACTACGAGCATTAGTAAGGTACACATCAATAACATGTATATCACATATACCTTTGTTCACCTTGCCATCCTTCTTATCCGCCAAATACTTGGGGCAGTTCCGCTTCCAGTGTCCAGTCCCCTTGCAGTAGAAGCACTCAGTTTCAGGCTTGGCTCCAGACTTGGGTTTCTTCGTGGGAGTAGCAACTGTCTTGCTATTCTTCTTGAAGTTTCCCTTCTTTCCCTTGCCCTTTTTCTTGAAACTAGTGGTCTTGTTAACCATCAACACTTGATGTTGCTTTTTGATTTCTACCTCCGCAGCCTTGAGCATAGCGAAGAGATCGGGAATTGTCTTTTGCATCCCTTGCATATTATAGTTCATCACGAAGCCTTTATAGCTTGGTGGCAGTGATTGAAGAACTCTATCAATAACACTATCCTCGTCAACTTTGCAACCAAGTTGAGTCATATGATTGTAGTACCCAGACATTCTGAGCAAGTGTTCACTGATAGAACTATTCTCCTCCATCTTGCAGCTATAGAACTTATTGGAAATCTCATATTTCTCAATCCGGGCATTTGCTTGAAATATTAACTTCAACTCCTGGAACATCTCATATGGTCCATGACGTTCAAAACGTCGTTGAAGTCCCGGTTCTAAGCCGTAAAGCATGGCACATAGAACTATCGTGTAGTCATCAGACCGCGACTGCCAGACGTTCAAAGCGTCTACATTAGCCTGAGGGGGCTTGTCACCTAGTGGTGCTTCAAGGACATAATTCTTCTGTGCAGCAATGAGGATAATCCTCAAGTTACGGACCCAGTCCGTGTAATTGCTACCATCATCTTTCAACTTAGCTTTCTCTAGGAATGCATTAAAATTCAAAGGAACGGTAGCACGGGCCATTGATCAACAACAACATAGATATGCAAAAACTATCAGGACTAAGTTCATGATAAATTAAAGTTCAATTTAATCATATTAATTAAAGAACTCCCACTTAGATAGACATCCCTCCGGTCATCTAAATGATCACGTGATCCAAATCAACTAAACCATGTCCGATCATCACGTGAGATGGAGTAGTATCAATGGTGAACATCTTATGTTGATCATATCTGCTATATGATTCACGCTCGACCTTTCGGTCTCCAGTGTTCCAAGGCCATATCTGCATATGCTAGGCTCGTCAAGTTTAACCCGAGTATTCTGCGTGTGCAAAACTGGCTTACACCCGTTATATTTGAACGTAGAGCTTATCACACCCGATCATCACGTGGTGTCTCGGCACGACGAACTTTCGCAATGGTGCATACTTAGGGAGAACACTTATACCTTGAAATTTAGTAAGGGATCATCTTATAATGCTACCGTCGTTCTAAGCAAAATAAGAAGCATAATAAGATAAACATCACATGCAATCAAAATATGTGACATGATATGGCCATCATCATCTTGTGCTTTTGATCTCCATCTCCAAAGCACCGTCATGATCACCTTCGTCACTGGCGCGACACCTTGATCTCCATCGTAGCATCGTTGTCGTCTCGCCAACTATTGCTTCTACGACTATCGCTACCGCTTAGTGATAAAGTAAAGCAATTACATGGCGATTGCATTTCATACAATAAAGCGACAACCATATGGCTCCTGCCAGTTGCCGATAACATTACAAAACATGATCATCTCATACAAAACCGTATAACTCATCATGTCTTGACCATATCACATCACAACATGCCCTGCAAAAACAAGTTAGACGTCCTCTACTTTGTTGTTGCAAGTTTTACATGGCTGCTACGGGCTTAGCAAGAACCGTTCTTACCTACGCATACAAAAACCACAACGATGTTTCGTCAAGTATGTGCTGTTTTAACCTTCGCAAGGACCAGGCGTAGCCACACTTGATTCAGCTAAAGTGAGAGAGACAGACACCCGCCAGTCACCTTTAAGCAACGAGTGCTCGTAACGGTGAAACCAGTCTCGCGTAAGCATACGCGTAATGTCGGTCCGGGCCGCTTCATCTCACAATACCGCCGAAGCAAAGTATGACATGCTGGTAAGCAGTATGACTAGTATCGCCCACAACTCATTGTGTTCTACTCGTGCATATCATCTACGCATAGACCTGGCTCATGATGCCACTGTTGGGGAACGTAGTATTTTAAAATTTCCTACGATCACACAAGATCTATCTACCAGATGCATAGCAACGAGAGGGAAGAGTGTGTCTACGTACCCTCGTAGACCGGAAGCGGAAGCGTCAAGTGATGCGGTTGATGTAGTCGAACTTCTTCACGATTCAACCGATCAAGCACCGAACGTGCGGCACCTCCGCGTTCAGCACACATTCAGCTTGATGACGTCCCACGAGCTCTTGATCCAGTTGAGCTTCATGGGAGAGTTTCGTCAGCACGACGGCGTGGTGACGGATATGATGTATCTACCGGCGCAGGGCTTCGCCTAAGCACTGCGACGGTATGACCGAGGTGTGTTTCTGTGGAGGGGGGCACCGCACACGGCTGGAACAATTCAACTTGTGTGTCTTTGGGTGCCCCCTGCCCCCGTATATAAAGGAGCAAGGGAGGAGGCCGGCCGGCCCTCCTATGGTGCGGCTAGGGTTGCAATCCTACTAGGAATATGATTGCAATCCTATTCCTAGTAGGAACTACCAAAGAAGGAAGAAGGGGGAAGGAAAGAGAGGGAGAGGGAGAGGGAAAGAGGAGCCGCGCCCCCCTCCCCTTGTCCTATTCGGACTCCTCCTAGGGAGGGGGCGCGCCACCTCCTGGCTGCTGCCCTCTCTCTCCCCTATGGCCCACCAGGGCCCACCATTCCCCCGGGGGGTTCCGGTAACCCCCCCGGCACTCCGGTAAATTCCGAAACTTTCCAGAACACTTCTGGTGTCCGAATATAGTCGTCCAATATATCAATCTTTATGTCTCGGACATTCCGAGACTCCTCGTCATGTCCGTGATCTCATCCGGGACTCCGAACTACCTTCGGTACATCAAAACTCATAAACTCATAATACTGATCGTCATCAAACGTTAAGCGTGCGGACCCTACGGGTTCGAGAACTATGTACGTTTATACAAATTCAAGAGGATGGCGACTCCCACCTCTCCCACCTCTCCCACCTCTCCCACCTCCTCCCATGGCGACTCCCACCTCCACCTATCCACCCATGGTGATTCCCACCTCCAATCATCCTCTTTCTAGATCGTGCATGGTGAGTTCTTTTCCCACCAAGATCCAATGGCAAACCTCCTACATTGGGATTTTGCACCAGGGCTTACGGTGGAAAAAAAGGTACGTGACAAGTATAGATCTATGGTTCATTTTGTCAAGGCTCCCGGATCCAAGGAATTCTTCTTGGTCGTCTCCTTTTCCTTTACCTCCTTCCCTCTTTCTGAGGAATCCGTAGGAGTGGTCTTACAATGTTGCATTGGAGGTTTGGCCAAGGGTTTCAACGTGAAGCAATTGGGGGCTAGATCTTTCAGATTTTCGGTGGCGTCCAATCGCGTGGGGCATTTCATTTATGGTTTGAAAGATCGGGTCTGGCCAAATTTTGTTTGTCACTTTCGGTTATACAAAACATCAGTGGATCATAAGTGGCAAGCGGAGAATTGGCATCTTGATGAGGTTATTCCTGAGGTGTCTGCCAGATTGCCCGTGGCTATTAGAAGCTCTCTTGATTTCCTTCGGTCAAGTGCCTATGGTGATTGTTCGTCTGTTTCTGAGTTGGCCAAATTTAATTTGGTTCAGGAAGCCTCTGGTGCCTCCGACGTCCATAAACCCATGCACCACAAGTTGCACACTGGGCCTCCTATTTCTCCTCAGATTGGATTCGTGGTTCAAGTTTCATTTGGGAGTTTTGATCCAACTGTTTTTTCGAAGAATCATCAAATTATTGGTAAACGTTTCTGTGGTGATAATTTCGCTACTTCTTATTGGGAGCAAATTCCTACGATCAAGCTCGAGGAGGTTCTGGACCTATGGCAAGCGAGTTATTCAAACGATATCATTTCTTCGGTCCTTAATATTCACACGTTGCTTTCGAAGGAATTCATTTATCAAAAGCTACGTTTATGCCTCTTGTGTGAGCGAAGTGGGCATGTCAGAGAGTCATGTACAAATATAAGTACGTTTGCCTCTCGCAATACCACAGCTTCATCTTCTAGTGACACCAAAGGTACTTGCTCGATGATTAGTCCCTCTACTACTTGCAACCTTTCATCTGATATTAAGAGTTGTAATATATGCGGCGTCTTTGGGCATCTAAAATGGGATTGTCTGGCTAGAGTTCTTCCTGCTAAGAATTTTGCATGGGTAAAAAAAGGTGTCTATCATAAGGCAAAACGGGTTTCTCCATCCGGGGAATATTCACAGCGAAAAAATGTGGTTTGGCAGCAACGGAACACGTGCAGATTTTCAGGGATTCATTCTCAACGGCCGGAGTATAATAAGCAGGTTTGGAGAGTTAAAAAGAAAGTCGGGATAAATAAGAAAGTTTGGATTGCTAAGCGTAACAGTAGGGATCTACCTACTTCTTTGCAACAGAGTACCGATTTTGCCCCGGACGTTTCGCATACCTGCCAACCTATCTCCGCCCGCCCGATTACCGAGGACATAGACATAGCCATAGCTCTGACCCAGCCGTCACCTTGCACCCCATTGCTCTGTTCTGCCCCCCACCTCGAGCGCTCCTCCTCTCTCATCTCTCCCATGGCGAACCTACCGGTGCTTCCCTTCCAGTTCATCCCTGGTGAGATGGATATCCAACTTAGTCCGGCAGGGCGGCTTCAGCGCAATATGGTGGTGGTCGATGATCCACCGCTGGACCATTCGCACCATGCTTTAGTCATGGTGGAACCACCGCCGCCGGATCTGCAGCGAGAGGAAGTTCTGGCTGAAGTACGAAGAGTGTTGCTGGAAGATCACGGTGCTCCGACTTCTGAGGGTGAGATCTATCCCTTCTGTGTGGGTCTGATTCGTTTCAATGACAGTGTGGTTAGAGATACGTTGATTAGTCGAGGAGCCCAACCTTTAGATGAGCATTCTACCTTCTCCCTCCTGCGGCATGATGAAGGCCCCAACATGCGCAGACCTGTGATTGAACGTGATGCTTGCGTTATGCTGCTTGGGTTTCCTCTCAACTACCAAACTGAGCACTATATTATCAAGGCGGTTTCTTGTTTTGGGAGATGCATGTATTGGCACCGTCCTGGTCATAGGAAATCTAGAGTGCTTGTTCGAGTCCTTATCAACGAGCTTGCTTTGGTTCCATTTAGTTTGATCATCAAGCGCTTCACAGACATAAGTGGTCTTGGCACATCTTGGACTGTTCCAGTTTATGTGCTCAATGGCAGAAACCCCAGTCAGGGTCTTGTTGGGGATGAAGAAGCACTTCCTCCTATGGGAGCATCCCCACACCCCAATCATCTTCCCTTCCTGAATCCTATGCAGCAGCATCACCATGAAGCACAAGTTTGGGAGTTGCAGAATGCGGCGAACGCGTGGGAGGCTGCTCCTCCTCCACCTCCTCCTCAACAGGGTTGGGGGGAGTGGCCTGTGCTGCCGCCAGTCCCTCCAGCTTATCGTGGGTTTAGCTACAGAGCCTATACTGGATATGATGGTCCCTCTATGATGGATGGTATTCAAACAGCGGATTCTGGCTTTGATGATGGTTTGAGGGTTTGGAATGAACATGTGCAAATGATTGAAGAGGCTGCAGAGCGACTTGTGCATGGTACTACACAGGGAGATCTGAACTTTGTACAGCTGAATACTCATGTCACATCTTTGGAAGTTCCAGAGGTAGAAGATAATTGGTTCAATTTCATGCTCTGCTTCTATTGTACTGTATTTACACCCAGGATAGAATGGAGGTCTGACGAGGGGACTGTTGATGGAAAGTGGTCACAATTTGCAGAAGGGTTTCAGAATGTACTTGTAGACCTTGTGGGCGGGGCTTGCTTCTCTGTATTCCCCTTCACGCCTTTCCATTCAGGGACTACTACAGTTCTCTTTCCAACAGCAGCATGGTCCTTCTGCACTGAATTCTTCTCTGCACATCTACACCGGCTTTGCTTAAGCGTGGGTGCTGTGGATAGGACTGAGGATGGAGCAGGTCAGTGCCTTGTTGATCCGCAATCACAGCCTATGGAGGTAGAAGTCTATATTAACAAGAGGAAACGTAATGTATTCACACCACTAGATGTGTCTGAAGTTCGCCGAAGTGTGCGCTCAACTAGGTACCAAGGTTTCAAACCACCTTCGATGGCAGACTCTAAGCGAAAACCTTCTTATGTCAAGCCACGGAGGGACCCTGCCTTTCTTCCACTGCAGCATAACGTTCCCTCGGAGGGCTCTTCTTCGTCTGCACCTACTCCTGCCCATACCCCAATTGCAACACTGCAGCGGATAGGAACTTTGCAATGTGCGATACCAGCAGAAGAGCTTACTGAAGATAGACTGCTTGCGCCCCTCGGTGGAAACAAGCAGAATGAAGCTTGAAGGCTTTTTTAAGTTATTTTATTTACTGTTCGCACTGTTCTCAGTTTCATTTGCTCACTATCCTTTCGAACTATGATGGTCGCTTTACTGTGGAATATTTTGTGCTGGAATATTCGTGGTTTAAATGCTACTTCTAAATGTGATGCTTTACGTAACAAGATTGATGAATCTGCTTGCTCCATTATATGTTTACAAGAAACGAAGAAGTCAGATTTTGATCATTCTTTCCTTCGGAAGTGTTGCCCCAGACGTTTTGATAAGTTTGAATTTGTTCCTTCTGAAGGAGCCTCGGGTGGTCTTCTCATTGCTTGGTGTAGTAGGCAATTCTCTGGGCAAATCATACATCAACTCCCTTTTGCTCAAACTCTGAAAATGACTTCGATTCAATCTAACGACAGTTGGTTCCTATCTAACATTTATGGACCTTGTGATGGTCCAGCGAGAGTTGTTTTCACCGACTGGCTTAACAATATAACATTTGAGCCTGAAGATCTATGGTTATTCATGGGGGATTTCAACTTCATGCATTCATTGGAAAACAGAAACCTACCTGGCGGAAATATGGAAGATGTCCTACAATTTAACGAGATTATCAGTCACATTGGTCTACTTGAGATACCAATCAAGGGCCGTAGATTTACATGGAGTAATATGCAGGAACATCCTCTGCTAGAGCAATTGGACTGGTTTTTTTCATCGCCTGAATGGACTTTGAAGTTCCCTAATACCACGGTTAAACCACTTGCGCGCCCAATTTCTGACCATGTTCCGTGTGTATTATCAGTGGAGACGGCGATCCCTAGGTCAAAAATCTTCAGATTCGAAAATTTCTGGGCTTCTCATCCTGGGTTCTTGGATGTGGTTAAAACTGCATGGAATGCTCCCACCAAAGCTTCCTCAAGTGCAACTCTGATTTCTGCTAAGCTAAAGAGACTCAGATATGCACTGAAGAAATGGAGCAAATCACTTTCAAAATTAAAAATGTTGATTGACAATTGCAACCACTTTCTGTTACAGCTGGATAATCTGGAAGATTTTCGCCCATTGTCGATTCCTGAAGCTAATTTCAGAAACATTCTAAAAGCTCATGTACTGCGACTTCTGAAGTATCAAAGTGATTATTGGAAACAACGTTATACAGTCAGATGGGCTGTTAAAGGGGAGGAAAATACTAAATACTTCCAAGCACGTGCTACCGAAAGATTAAGGAGAAACTCTATTGCTACTTTGGTATTGACAGATGGCCATGTGATCGAAAATCATGCTGAAAAGGCAAGTGCTTTTCTTACTTGTTTCAAGAGCTGGATGGGAGTTTCCACGCCCCCAATCTATGACTTCGAACTTGCTGACATCGTCCTAAAGTGCCACGATCTGGGGGACTTATCTCTGCCTTTTTCAAAGGAGGAGGTGGATCATATAATCAAAATCATTCCAGCTGATCGGGCGCCGGGACCTGATGGATTCAACGGTTTCTTCCTAAAAATAGCCTGGGATATTATAAAAGAGGACTTCTATTGGTTGACAGAGGAATTTTGGGCTGGAGGACTTAATTTACAATGCATCAATACCTCCCTCATTACACTGATCCCCAAAAAGCTAGTACCTGAATCGGTAAATGATTACAGGCCCATCTCTTTGATGAATTGTGTGCTCAAAGTGCTTACTAAAATTCTTGCTGAACGTTTACAACGACGGATCCTACAAGTAGTTCACAGAAATCAATATGGTTTCATTAAAACAAGGACAATACAAGATTGCCTGGGCTGGGCTTTTGAATACTTACATCAATGCAAACATTCGGGCAGAGAGATTGTGATCCTAAAACTAGACTTTGAGAAGGCGTTTGACACAATGGACCATTCTTTCATCCTGAAAATGCTTCAATGTAAAGGCTTCGACGATAGGTGGTGTATGTGGATGCAAAATATCCTACAGTCTGGATCATCATCTATTCTCCTGAATGGGATTCCTGGTACAGAGTTTAAATGTAAACGTGGGGTGAAACAAGGGGATCCGGTGTCGCCACTACTTTTTGTGCTTGCGGCAGATTTGCTACAATCTATGATCAATAAGGCCTGGAGAGAAGGCCGTATCACACTCCCCATACCTCAACCTGACTCTGAGGATTACCCTGTGATTCAATACGCGGATGACACGTTGATCGTGCTGCCGGCAGAACCGCGGGAGTTGAATACTGTCAAGCAGATTTTGGATTCTTATGCCTGAGCGACAGGACTGAAAATCAACTACTCCAAATCGCAGCTAATGCCGATAAATGTAAGTGTAAATAAAACAGCAGAACTAGCTCGTGATTTGGGTTGTCAGGTGGGTTCGATGCCTTTTACCTATCTAGGGCTGCCGCTTGGAACTACTAGGCCAACTGTCAGGGATTTAATGCCTCTGGTAGACAAGATAGAGAGAAGATTGACAGCGACTGCCATCTGGTTGTCTTATGGTGAGCGAGTCCAGCTCATTAACTCGGCTTTGTCGTCGCTGCTGTCCTTTGCGATGTGTGTGCTCAACTTACCGCTGAGGCTGATTGACATTTTTGATCGTGCGAGGAGGCACTATCTTTGGAGAAAATAGATCGACAGAGATGCAAGAACCAATTCTTTGGCGGCTTGGGACATGGTCTGTAGACCAAAAAAGAAAGGAGGATTGGGGATTCTTGACCTCAAGATTCAAAATAAAGCCCTGTTGCTCAAATATATACATAAATTCATTCATAAGCATGATACTCATTGGGTTTTGCTGGTCTGGAATGCTTATTACGATGAAACACCCCCGCACGCTAGGCCAGCGTGTGGATCGTTTTGGTGGCGTGATATTTTTTCCCTAATGGACATATACAGAGGTATCACCACTTGTGTGCCAGTTGCGGGTGACACGATTCTACTCTGGAAAGATGTGTGGATTAATGAAACACCATTGGCAGAAACTCACGATCATCTTTTCTCGTTTGCGCTTGATGAAGACATCTCTTTGGCTCAATTCTACCATAATGATACGGCAGTGGACAACTTCATGCTCCCCTTATCGTTGGAAGCCCGAGAAGAACTGAATGATTTGCAACAGGTGTTGGCTGGACTGGTTTTAACTCCAATGGGAACTGATGAATGGATCATGTGCTGGGAAGATGCGAAATTCAAGCCGAAGAAGTTTTACAACTATGTTTTCAGAAACATCACGGCCCCGCAGTATATCACCTCCATATGGAAAACTAAATGCATCATGAGGCACAAGGTTTTCGCGTGGTTGATGTTGAATGATCGGGTGAACACTAGAGACCTCCTCCTATGACGACATTTTGACATTGGGGACGATCATAATTGTCCTATGTGCAACTCGGGGGTGGTTGAAACGAACAAACATTTGTTTTACGACTGCCCATTCGCAGTGAAATGCTGGGATATTGTGGGTATGAACTGGGGTGATCAACAGGACTTGCAAAACATCTTTGAAACGGCAAAAGCTGAGTGGCGTGGACCTCTTTTTAAAGATATAACCATATTGGCAGCTTGGAACATTTGGAAACTAAGGAATGATGAGATCTTTGAAGGGGTGGTTGCCACGCGTGTAGACTGGTTGAGGAGAATAAAAGAAGACTTGGTGATATTAGGATATAGGATCAACCCTCAGGACCTGACTTTCTTGAGAGACTTTAGCAACTCTCTTTCTATCTAAATACATTTCTCTTCTTCTGAGTTCTTTTCGAGCTGGTGATAGCCCTGTCTTGTAAAAATGTAAATACTAGCTTTTGGGTGCCAATCTTTTGTTAGCACCCATGGCATGTTTAATGGAAAAAGGACAGTAGGAGACTCTCCTGCTGTCTTCAGTGTGTCAAAAAAAATAGAACTATGTAGACATGACCGAGACTCATCTCCGGTCAATAACCAATAGCGGAACCTGGATGCTCATATTGGCTCCTACATATTCTACGAAGATCTTTATCGGTCAAACCGCATAACAACATACGTTGTTCCTTTTGTCATCGGTATGTTACTTGCCCGAGATTCGATCGTCGGTATCTCTATACCTAGTTAAATCTCGTTACCGGCAAGTCTCTTTACTCGTTCCGTAACACATCATCTCGTGACTAACTCATTAGTCTTTTGCTTGCAAGGCTTATTATGATGTGTGTTACCGAGAGGGCCCAGAGATACCTCTCCTACACTTCGGAGTGACAAATCCTAATCTTGATCTATGCCAACACCACAAATACTTTCGGAGACACCTGTAGAGCATCTTTATGATCACCCAGTTACGTTGTGACGTTTGATAGCACACAAGGTGTTCCTACGGTATTCGGGAGTTGCATAATCTCATAGTCATAGGAACATGTATAAGTCATGAAGAAAGCAATAGCAGTAAAACTAAACGATCATAGTGATATGCTAACGGATGGGTCTAGTCCATCACATCATTCTCCTAATGATGTGATCCCGTTGATCAAATGACAACTCATGTCTATGGCTAGGAAACATAACCATCTTTGATCAATGAGCTAGTCTAGTAGAGGCATACTAGGGACATACTGTTTTGTCTATGTATCCACACATGTACTAAGTTTCCGGTTAATACAATTCTAGCATGAATAAAAGACATTTATCATGATATAAGGAAATACAAATAACATCTGTATTATTGCCTCTAGGGCATATTTCCTTCAACTCACGGTACCATACGCTTGCTGGTGAAGGAAATATGCCCTAGAGGCAATAATAAAGTTATTATTTATATTTCCTTATATCATGATAAATGTTTATTATTCATGCTAGAATTGTATTAACCGGAAACTTAGTACATGTGTGAATACATAGACAAAATAGTATGTCCCTAGTATGCCTCTACTAGACTAGCTCATTGATCAAAGATGGCTATGTTTCCTAGCCATAGACATGAGTTGTCATTTGATCAACGGGATCACATCATTAGGAGAATGATGTGATGGACTAGACCCATCCGTTAGCATAGCACTATGATCGTTTAGTTTTACTGCTATTGCTTTCTTCATGACTTATACATGTTCCTATGACTATGAGATTATGCAACTCCCGAATACTGTAGGAACACCTTGTGTGCTATCAAACGTCACAACGTAACTGGGTGATCATAAAGATGCTCTACAGGTGTCTCCGAAAGTATTCGTGGTGTTGGCATAGATCAAGATTAGGATTTGTCACTCCGAGTGTCGGAGAGGTATCTCTGGGCCCTCTCGGTAACACACATCATAATAAGCCTTGCAAGCAAAGGACTAATGAGTTAGTCACGAGATGATGTGTTACGGAACGAGTAAAGAGACTTGCCGGTAACGAGATTGAACTAGGTATAGAGATACCGACGATCGAATCTCGGGCAAGTAACATACCGATGACAAAAGGAACAACGTATGTTGTTATGCGGTTTGACCGATAAAGATCTTCGTAGAATATGTAGGAGCCAATATGAACATCCAGGTTCCGCTATTGGTTATTGACCGGAGATGAGTCTCGGTCATGTCTACATAGTTCTCGAACCCGTAGGGTCCGCACGCTTAACGTTTGATGACGATCGGTATTATGAGTTTATGAGTTTTGATGTACCGAAGGTAGTTCGGAGTCCCGGATGAGATCACGGACATGACGAGGAGTCTCGGAATGTCCGAGACATAAAGATTGATATATTGGACGACTATATTCGGACACCGGAAGTGTTCCGGAAAAGTTTCGGATTTAACTGGATTGCCGGAAGGGGTTACCGGAACCCCCTACGAGGGGGGGTGGTCCATAGTGGGCCTTGAAGAAAGGAGAGAGGCAGCCCATAGAGGCTGGCCGGCGCCCCACCAGGGGATCCTAGTTGGACTAGGATTGGGGGGCGCCACCTCTTCCTCTCTTTCTTTTTCCCTCGCTTCCTCCTTGGTGGACTCCTACTAGGAATAGGATTGCAATCCTATTCCTAGTAGGATTGCCCTAGCCGCACCATAGGAGGCCGGCCGGCCCTCCTCCCTTGCTCCTTTATATACGGGGGCAGGGGGCACCCAAAGACATACAAGTTGAATTGTTTTAGCCGTGTGCGGTGCCCCTCTCCATAGAAACACACCTCGGTCATACCATTGCAGTGCTTAGGCGAAGCCCTGCGCCGGTAGATACATCATATCCGTCACCACGCCGTCGTGTTGACGAAACTCTCCCGTGAAGCTCAACTGGATCAAGAGCTCGTGGGACGTCATCAAGCTGAACGTGTGCTGAACGCGGAGGTGCCGTACGTTCGGTGCTTGATCGGTTGGATCGCGAAGAAGTTCGACTACATCAACCGCGTCACTTGACGCTTCCGCTCCCGGTCTACGAGGGTACGTAGACACACTCTCCCCTCTCGTTGCTATGCATCTAGTAGATAGATCTTGCGTGATCGCCGGAATTTTTTAAAATACTACGTTCCCCAACAGTGGCATCATGAGCCAGGTCTATGCGTAGATGATATGCACGAGTAGAACACAATGAGTTGTGGGCGATACTAGTCATACTGCTTACCAGCATACCATACTTTGCTTCGGCGGTATTGTGAGATGAAGCGGCCCGGACCGACATTACGCGTACGCTTACGCGAGACTGGTTTCACCGTTAAGAGCACTCGTTGCTTAAAGGTGACTGGCGGGTGTCTGTCTCTCTCACTTTAGCTGAATCAAGTGTGGCTACGCCCGGTCCTTGTGAAGGTTAAAACAGCACATACTTGACGAAACATCGTTGTGGTTTTGTATGCGTAAGTAAGAACGGTTCTTGCTAGGCCCGTAGCAGCCACATAAAACTTGCAACAACAAAGTAGAGGACGTCTAACTTGTTTTTGCAGGGCATGTTGTGATGTGATATGGTCAAGACATGATGAGTTATACGGTTTTGTATGAGATGATCATGTTTTGTAATGTTATCGGCAACTGGCAGGAGCCATATGGTTGTCGCTTTATTGTATGAAATACAATCGCCATGTAATTGCTTTACTTTATCACTAAGCGGTAGCGATAGTCGTAGAAGCAATAGTTGGCGAGACGACAACGATGCTACGATGGAGATCAAGGTGTCGCGCCGGTGACGAAGGTGATCATGACGGTGCTTTGGAGATAGAGATCAAAAGCACAAAATGATGATGGCCATATCATGTCACATATTTTGATTGCATGTGATGTTTATCTTATTATGCTTCTTATTTTGCTTAGAACGACGGTAGCATTATAAGACGATCCCTTACTAAATTTCAAGGTATAAGTGTTCTCCCTGAGTATGCACCGTTGCGAAAGTTCGTCGTGCCAAGACACCACGTGATGGTCGGGTGTGATAAGCTCTACGTTCAAATACAACGGGTGTAAGCCAGTTTTGCACACGCAGAATACTCGGGTTAAACTTGACGAGCCTAGCATATGCAGATATGGCCTCGGAACACTGGAGACCGAAAGGTCGAGCGTGAATCATATAGTAGATATGATCAACATAAAGATGCTCACCATTGAAACTACTCCATCTCACGTGATGATCGGACATGGTTTAGTTGATTTGGATCACGTGATCATTTAGATGACTAGAGGGATGTCTATCTAAGTGGGAGTTCTTATGTAATATGATTAAATTGAACTTTAATTTTTCATGAACTTAGTCCTGGTAGTATTAGCATATCTATGTTGTAGATCAATAGCTCGCGATGTTGCTCCACGTTTATTTTATATGTTCCTAGAGAAATATAAGTTGAAAGATGTTAGTAGCAATGATGCGGACTAGGTCCGTGATCTGAGGATTATCCTCATTGCTGCACAGAAGAATTATGTCCTTGATGCACCGCTAGGTGACAGACCTATTGTAGGAGCAGATGCAGACGTTATGAACGTTTTTGACAAAAGCTCGGTATGATGACTACTTGATAGTTTAAGTGCACCATGATTTACGGCTTAGAACCGGGACTTCAAAAACGTTTTGAACGCCACGGAGCATATAAGATGTTCCAAGAGCTGAAATTAGTATTTCATACTCATGCCCGTGTCAAAGAGGTATGAGACCTCTGACAGTACTTTGCCTAAAAGATGGAGGAGAATAGCTCAAGCAGTGAGCATGTCCTCAGATTGTCTGGGTACTACAATTGCTTGAATCAAGTGGGAGTTAATCTTCCAGATAAGATAGTAATTGACAAAGTTCTCTAGACACTATCACCAAGTTAGTAGAACTTCGTGATGAACTATAATATGCAAGGGATGACAAAAGTAATTCCCGAGCTCTTCGCGATGCTGAAATCGGCGAAGGTAGAAATCAAGAAAGAGCATCAAGTGTTGATGGTTAACAAGACCACTTGTTTCAAGTAAAGGGCAAAGGGATAGAAGGGGAACTTCAAGAAGAATGACAAGCAAGTTGACACTCCCATGAAGAAACCCAAAGCTAAACTCAAGCCTGAAACTAAGTGCTTCTACTGCAAAGGAAATGGTCACTGGAAGTGGAACTGCCCTAGATACTTGGCGGATAAGAAGGATGGCAAAGTGAACAAAGGTATATTTTGATATACAGATTGTTGATGTGTACTTTACTAGTGTTCATAGCAACCCCTGGGTATTTGATACCGGTTCAGTTGCTAAAATTAGTAACTCGAAACGAGAATTGCAGAATGAACAGACACTAGTTAAAGGTGAAGTGACGATGTGTGTTGGAAGTGGTTCCAAGATTGATATGATCATCATCGCACACTCCCTATACTTTCGGGATTAGTGTAAAACCTAAATAAATGTTATTTGGCATTTGCGTTGAGCATGAATATGATTTGATCATATTTGTTGCAATACGGTTATTCATTTAAAGTCATAGAATAATTGTTATTCTGTTTATATGAATAAAACCTTCTATGGTCATACACCCAATGAAAATGGTTTGTTGGATCTCGATCGTGTGATACACATATTCATAATATTGAAGCCAAAAGATGCAAGGTTAATAATGATAGTGCAACTTATTTGTGGCACTGTCGTTTAGGTCATATTGGTGTAAAGCACATGAAGAAACTCCATGGTGATGGACTTTTGGAATCACTTGATTATGAATCACTTGGTGCTTGTGAACCATGCCTCATGGGCAAGATGACAAAAACTCCGTTCTCCGGAACAATGGAGTGAGCAACAGAGTTGTTGGAAATCATACATACTGATGTATGCGGACCAATGAGTGTTGAAGCTCGCGGCAGGTATCGTTATTTTCTGACCTTCACTGATGATTTGAGCAGATATGGGTATATCTACTTAATGAAGCACAAGTCTGAAACATTTGAAAAGTTCAAAGAATTTCAGAGTGAAGTAGAGAATCATCGTAACAAGAAAATAAAGTTTCTACGATCTGATCGTGGAGGAGAATATTTGAGTTACGAGTTTGGTCTTCATTTGAAACAATATGGAATAGTTTCACAACTCCCGCCACCCGGAACACCACAGCGTAATGGTGTGTCCGAACGTCGTAACCGTACTTTATTGGATATGGTGCGATCTATGATGTCTCTTACCGATTTACCGCTATCGTTTTGGGGTTATGCTTTAGAGACAGCTGCATTCACGTTAAATAGGGCACCATCTAAATCCGTTGATACGACACCTTGTGAACTATGGTTTGGCAAGAAACCAAAGTTGTCGTTTCTTAAAGTTTGGGGCTACGATGCTTATGTGAAAAATCTTCAACCTGATAAGCTCGAACCCAAGTCGGAGAAATGTGTCTTCATAGGATACCCAAAAGAGACTGTTGGGTATACCTTCTATCACATATCCGAAGGCAAGATATTCGTTGCTAAGAATGGATCCTTTCTAGAGAAGGAGTTTCTCTCGAAAGAAGTGAGTGGGAGGAAAGTAGAACTTGATGAGGTAATTGTACCTTCTCCCGAATTGGAATGTAGTACATCACAGAAAATTGTTCCAGTGATTCCTACATCGATCAGTGAGGAAGTTAATGATGATGATCATGAAACTTCAGATCAAGTTTCTGCTGAACGTCGTAGATCAACCAGAGTACGTTCCGCACCAGAGTGGTACGGCAACCCAGTTCTGGAAATCATGTTACTAGACCATGATGAACCTACAAACTATGAGGAAGCGATGATGATCCCAGATTCCGCAAAATGGCTTGAGGCCATGAAATCTGAGATGGGATCCATGTATGAAAACAAAGTGTGGACTTTGGTTGACTTGCCCGATGATCGGCAGGCCATCGAAAATAAATGGATCTTTAAGAGGAAGACCGACGCAGACGGTAATGTTACTGTTTACAAAGCTCGACTTGTTGCGAAAGGGTTTCGACAAGTTCAAGGAGTTGACTACGATGAGACTTTCTCACCCGTAGCGATGCTTAAGTCTGTCTGAATCATGTTAGCAATTGCCGCATTTTAAGAAATCTGGCAAATGGATTACAAAACTGCATTCTTTAATGGATTTATTAAAGAAGACTTGTATATGATGCAACCAGAAGATTTTGTCAATCCTAAAGGTGCTAACAAAATGTGCAAGCTCCAGCGATCCATCTATGGACTGGTGCAAGCATCTCGGAGTTGGAATATACGCTTTGATAAGTTGATCAAATCATATAGATTTATGCACACTTGCGGTGAAGCCTGTATTTACAAGAAGTGAGTGGGAGCACTACAACCTTTCTGATAAGTATATGTGAATGACATATTGTTGATCGGAAATATGTAGAATTTTCTGAAAAGCATAAAGGAGTGTTTGAAAGGAGTTTTTCAAAGAAATACCTTGGTGAAGCTGCTTACATATTGGTCATCAAGATCTATAGAGATAGATCAAGACGCTTGATAAGACTTTCGATGAGTACATACCTTGATAAGATTTTGAAGTAGTTCAAAATGGATCAGTCAAAGAAGGAGTTCTTGCCTGACTTGTAAGGTGTGAAGTTGAGTAAGACTCAAAGCCAGACCACGACAGAAAAATATAGAGAGAATGAAAGTCATTCCCTATGCCTCAGCCATAGGTTCTATAAAGTATGCCATACTGTGTACCAAACATGTTGTGTACCTTGCCATGAGTTTGTCAAGGGGGTACAATAGTGATCCAGGAGTAGATCACTGTACAACGGTCAAAATTATCCTTAGTAACTGGATGACTAATGAAATGTTTCTCGATTATGGAGGTGATAAAGAGTTCGTCGTAAAGGGTTACGCCGATGCAAGCTTTGACACTAAATCCAGATGACTCTAAGTATCAATTTGGATGCGTATCGAAAGTGGGAGCAATTAGCTAGAGTAGCTCTATGCAGAGCATTGTAGACATAGAAATTTGCAAAATACATACGGATCTGAATGTGACAGACCTGTTGACTAAACTTCTCTCACAAGCAAAACATGATCACACCTTATTACTCTTGGGTATTAATCACATAGCGATGTGAACTAGATTATTGACTCTAGTAAACCCTTTGGGTGTTGGTCACATGGCGATGTGAACTATGGGTGTTATTCACATAACGATGTGAACTATCGGTATTAAATCACATGGCGATGTGTGCTAGATTATTGACTCTAGTGCAAGTGGGAGACTGAAGGAAATATGCCCTAGAGGCAATAATAAAGTTATTATTTATATTTCCTTATATCATGATAAATGTTTATTATTCATGCTAGAATTGTATTAACCGGAAACTTAGTACATGTGTGAATACATAGACAAAATAGTATGTCCCTAGTATGCCTCTACTAGACTAGCTCATTGATCAAAGATGGCTATGTTTCCTAGCCATAGACATGAGTTGTCATTTGATCAACGGGATCACATCATTAGGAGAATGATGTGATGGACTAGACCCATCCGTTAGCATAGCACTATGATCGTTTAGTTTTACTGCTATTGCTTTCTTCATGACTTATACATGTTCCTATGACTATGAGATTATGCAACTCCCGAATACTGTAGGAACACCTTGTGTGCTATCAAACTTCACAACGTAACTGGGTGATCATAAAGATGCTCTACAGGTGTCTCCGAAAGTATTCGTGGTGTTGGCATAGATCAAGATTAGGATTTGTCACTCCGAGTGTCGGAGAGGTATCTCTGGGCCCTCTCGGTAACACACATCATAATAAGCCTTGCAAGCAAAGGACTAATGAGTTAGTCACGAGATGATGTGTTAGGGAACGAGTAAAGAGACTTGCCGGTAACGAGATTGAACTAGGTATAGAGATACCGACGATCGAATCTCGGGCAAGTAACATACCGATGACAAAAGGAACAACGTATGTTGTTATGCGGTTTGACCGATAAAGATCTTCGTAGAATATGTAGGAGCCAATATGAACATCCAGATTCCGCTATTGGTTATTGACCGGAGATGAGTCTCGGTCATGTCTACATAGTTCTCGAACCCGTAAGGTCCGCACGCTTAACGTTTGATGACGATCGGTATTATGAGTTTATGAGTTTTGATATACCGAAGGTAGTTCGGAGTCCCGGATGAGATCACGGACATGACGAGGAGTCTCGGAATGTCCGAGACATAAATATTGATATATTGGACGACTATATTCGAACACCGAAAGTGTTCCGGAAAAGTTTCGGATTTAACTGGATTGCCGGAAGGGGTTACCGGAACCCCCTACGAGGGGGGATGGTCCATAGTGGGCCTTGAGGAAAGGAGAGAGGCAGCCCATAGAGGCTGGCCGGCGCCCCACCAGGGGATCCTAGTTGGACTAGGATTGGGGGGCGCCACCTCTTCCTCTCTTTCTTTTTCCCTCGCTTCCTTCTTGGTGGACTCCTACTAGGAATAGGATTGCAATCCTATTCCTAGTAGGATTGCCCTAGCCGCACCATAGGAGGCCGGCCGGCCCTCCTCCCTTGCTCCTTTATATACGGGGGCAGGGGGCACCCAAAGACATACAAGTTGAATTGTTTTAGCCGTGTGTGCTGCCCCTCTCCACAGAAACACACCTTGGTCATACCATTGCAGTGCTTAGGCGAAGCCCTGCGCCGGTAGATACATCATATCCGTCACCACGCCGTCGTGTTGACGAAACTCCCCCGTGAAGCTCAACTGGATCAAGAGCTCGTGGGACGTCATCAAGCTGAACGTGTGCTGAACGCGGAGGTGCCGTACGTTCGGTGCTTGATCGGTTGGATCGCGAAGAAGTTCGACTACATCAACCGCGTCACTTGACGCTTCCGCTCCCGGTCTACGAGGGTACGTAGACACACTCTCCCCTCTCGTTGCTATGCATCTAGTAGATAGATCTTGCGTGATCGTCGAATTTTTTTAAAATACTACGTTCCCCAACAGCTGGGCCAAGGTCAAGCTGGCGGATCTCGGAACGCTCAAGACCAGCATGCACACCAACATGCCGGCACGAGCAAGGCACGGTCGCCGGGACGAGATACCGCTCCTTCTAACGTAGTTAGAAGTCCGAGCGTATCCCGCTCCTCGCACCGTTGGCCACCGCTACCCGCCACTCCAGCAGAAGCTCTGGCACGAGCTCAACTGCTCCTAGACTTCCATCCAGCGGCAGACAAGGCCGATGACTGGAGGGCCACCATTCAGAGTCTCATCGCCTTCGCCAACGGCGACACTCCGCGGCAACCGAGCACATCGCAGCCGCGGCAAGTCAGCTAGTGTGACGCCCGAAGACCGACGTCCCAGAAGAATCCAGAAGATTCCAGAAGATTTCAGATGTTCCGGGTTCTCCCGTGTGTTTCATTGTGCTTGTGTTATTTATTTTTGCATTGCATCATGTCATCATGCCATCATGTCATTAATCCTTGCATCCCAACTTAAATAAATCGTGTGGACCTTCGGTCCATTTAAATTGAGGGAAGAATGACTTCTCTTTATAACATATAAAAGTCTCTCAATATTATTAGGGAGCTATATAATAATATTCCATTTGTTTGGAATTAACCAACACACGTGCATAATTTTCCCCCATGTCTTTTCTTCTCAAAACCTTGTCAATATTCTTTTTCCCATTTATCAAGGTTCCTCCAAAAATTCGAACATTTTTGGACACTTCAATAACCAAGCCCTAGTTCAAACCCATTTGAATAAAATTCAATGAGTTTGAATTTTCAGCATTCTATCTTGCCATTTCTATTTTTCTCGGACCATGCTCATTTTATGGGCCCGAGAAAATTTACCCTCTCGTGTATATTCTTTTCGTAGATGTCTTTTTTTTCCTTTTCTCTCTCTTTTGAGATCTCTGTTTTTCTTTAATTAGTAGAGATAGGCTGCAGGGCCCAGCCGCACATGCCATCCCTCTTGGGCCTCCCGGGCCCAAATTCCTCCTTCCCCTTAGGCCAGGCCGCACCTCCCTCCAGCCATCAGGCCCACTGGCCCACTCCAGCCGCAGGCCCAGCCTGCCTCTTAACCCTAGCCGACCGCACTCTCCTCCCCGTTTTCCCTCAGCCGCCGCACTCCCCATCGCTCCTCCCTCTGGATCCCGAGCGCCGCTCGAGCCCTCTCCCTCGCTCAGCCCCGATCCCCTCGCACTCATGCCTCCCTCTCTCTCAAACCCCATCGAACCTCATGTCTCCCTTCCTCCATCGCCTGGAGCCCCGACTCCCGCGAGATACGCGCCGCCCGGAGCCGCCTCCCTGGCCTCCTCCCGTGCGCCGCGTCGCGACCCTCCTCGCAGCTGGCGTCTCTAGCGCCATGGCTGCCCCGCGCCGCGCCCCTCCAGCGCCTCTCCTCCTACCGCGGCCAGGAGCGCCCGACGCCCGAGCCACCGCGCCCTTCGGCCCGGATCGCCATGGAGCCGCCTGCCTCGTCTCTGGCTCCCGAGGCCCGAGTGCCTCGTCCTCCCGAGCAGCAGGCCGAGCCCCTTCGAGCGCCGCCCGTTCCTCGACGCCGTGGACTCCCTCCGTCCGCGCCCGGCCCCTGTCTCCTCGCCGGCAAGGAGCTGCAGCCACTTCCCCTCCTCCTCGTCACGCCAAGGCAGCAGCCCCGCGGCCACTCCATCGCCTCCTCGCCAAGTTGCCGCTGCCACGGCCTCGTCGCCGTGCTGCCTCCTTTTGCTGCGAATGTTGTTCGCCAAGGCCAGCACCGCTCCGTGTTGGTTGGGCATTTTTTGCCTTCTGTCATGTGCCAAGACTTGTTGCTGCCATGTTTCTTGTTGCCAAGTGTTCCTTCCGGTGTGTCCAAGTTCGGCTACTCGGCGACCCGTCAAGTTCGACTACTTCATGGACGCGACAAGTACCACGACCGCGACAAGTACCACGACGACCCGGACATCTACGGAAAAACGAGCTCGTGAACAACTACCGTCGCCGAGACCGCAAGTACCTCTACCGACGACGTGAACGACTATGAACGGGAACAACTACACGGCGATACGTTGAGTACCACGACACGATATCGGAACGCCTACTTCCCTCTACGGACGAGTACCCCGACCCGTGTACCACTACATCCACTACGTTCCTCTACGTCTCGAACCGCCCCGAAACGAGTGTTTCGAAGGTATAACCCCGAGACGATGACCCGTGTGATGTTGTGTTGTATGAAATGTTCCCTTGTGTGCACCGTGTCCGTTGTGCCCTCTTTTGTCGTACTCCTCGGTTGCCTCGTCGCCGACCCGTGGGAACCCGGTGACGGGATCGCCCCACCTTTCATCTCGTGTGACTCGCTCACGCCATCTTCCCTTTTGTACCGGACTCTCAACGAGTTACCGGAACCGATATGGTGCCGTTGCATCATTTTCGGATCGTTGCCGTGGCACCCTTTCTTCCACCACGGTGACAATACTTCATACCTTCTTCATGTCAACTTTTAATAAACTTGCATAAAACTTGATCATGTCATCCGCATCATTTTAACAACATTATAATGTGTGATTTGTTGTTGCTTATAATATAACTAAACATGCATATGAGGTTTTTCCCGGAATTGTTGTGGTTCTTCCGGCCTCATTTAAAATGTCTAAATAGGTAGTTTGTTTTGCTTCACCTCTTGCCATGTTTATGCTTGAGTGTTTACCATGTTGTTTTGCTTCTTTCCGGTTGCTTCTCTTGTTAGCTTCGGTTTCGTTCCGGAGTTGTGAGGATTCTCTCGTCTATGTTGCTCCGTCTACTTCGTGGACCAGTTCTTCTCCCTTGTGGAATTCCAGGCAAGATGATCATACCCTTGGATACCTTTACTACCATTGCCATGCTTAGTTGTCTCGATGTTATCGTTACATGTCGCGCTACCCATCTTTTATGTCAGCCTCTCCTTGTTGCCATGAAACCTCTAACCTTTGACACCTGCCTAGCAAAACCACTGTTTGGCTATGTTACCCACTTGCTCAGCCCCTCTTATAGCGTTGTTAGTTGCAGGTGAAGATGAAGTTCGTTCCAGGAGGGAACTTGTTGTTGGATATATCACAATATCTATAATTATTATTAACACACCTATATACTGGGCATGGGTGGAAGGCTTGGCCTTTTGCTCGGTGTTTTGTTCCACTCATGCCACCTTAGGCGCCGATAAACCGGCATTATGTTCCTTGATTTTGCGTTCCTTACACGATGGGTGGATGGGGACCCCTTGACAGTTCGACTTTGAATAAAACTCCTCCAGCAAGACCCAACATTGGTTTTAATTTGCCTCATAATAATAACTTAATTAATTAATTAAAATTGCATAGGGGGTCGCGTCCCCGAGGATTCTTAATTCTACATAGCAGGGGGGCCAGTGCTGATGGTGTTGGTACCAAACGGGCAACCTGCGGGGCCACCTTGGGGAAACTCGAGGTTTTGTTTTACTCGTAGCTTTTCCCATCCGGACGTGGCCTAAGACGAGATACGCGCGGCTACTATCAGGGTGTCGGCACGCCGGGAGGTCTTGCTGGACTTGTTTTACCATTGTCGAAATGTCTTGTGCTACCGGGATGCCGAGCCTGATCGGATTTTCCCTAAGATAAGGGGTGATGATATTATATTTATCACTTCAGCTAATCGTGAGAGCTTGTGATGGGCTAAGTTGGAACACCCCTGCAGGGTTATGATCTTTCGAAAGCCGTGCCCGCGGTTATGTGGCAGATTGGAATTTGTTAATGTCCGGTTGTAGAAAACTTGACAGAGGATCCGAAGTAAAACACACAACTGTGTGAGTAACCGTGACTGTCTCTTTTCACTTTGAGAAGAGAACACGGTGGGGTTATGTTTGTCTCGTATGTAGTTAGGATCTTTAGCGATCACTACTTTTGCGACCGTTTGCGTAGATGCTCATCTTATTCTGGTACTCGTAAGTTAGCCACCATATTATGCTTAGCCGCTGCTGCAACCTCACCACTTTACCTCTTCCTACCCACAAAGCTTTGCTAGTCTTGATACCCATGGTTATGGGATTGCTGAGTCCTCGTGGCTCACAGATACTACCACACCAGATGCAGGTTCAGCCGAGTTTGATGCAGGAGATGGATCAGTTCTTCACCGGGAGTTCGATGAAGAGTGTGTCCGTTTGTTTGTGACGTTTCGACGATCAGTAGTGGTTTCTACTAGGATTCGATCCTGACCTGTGGCTTTATGTTGTTTTGGTATCTTTCTTTTGGATCTTACCCTTAGATGGGCTGTGATGTTTTGAATGATGTTATGCTTATGTAATGTATTGTGTGAAGTGGCGAGTGTAAGCCAACTATCTTCTTTTGCAATTTAATCCCTCTTTTACATGAGTCGTGCAAAGATACCAAACTTGCGATCATTCCAGAATGGGCTTATATCTTTAAGTCGTGCCTCGACACGTAGGAGATATAGTCCCATCCTGGGCATTACAAGTTGGTATTCAGAGCCTTCTCCGACCTAGAAGCCCCCACTAATTGATCGAATCGTTGACGGTTGAGTCTAGGCACACACATGAAATTGTTTTGAGTCCTATATATATATATATATATATATATATATATATATATATCGGAGAGTAGGATTTCTTTTGCTCCTCATCCCTTTTCACTCTGGTGAGGACTCCTGACGACTACTCTTGCCTCTTCTACTTTCAAAAATTGCACCAATTTTTTTTAGGATCTCGCGAGTATTGTTTGGATTGTTTCGATGTCTTTGTGACGAGAACATTGTTCTCGATGCCTCCTGTCATTAGGGGTTGTGGCAGTGTCCCGGGGAGTTGAGCTCCGAGGTGTTGTCGTCACAAATCCATCGCGGCAGTACTAGAATACTTAAGGCGGCCGACATCGAAAACTCTCCTATGCGGTTAGTGGCAAGATAACCCCGACATCACCCAGTACTGGGGAGGTAGTTCGGGAGTATTGCCATAGCTTGTATAGTATATGCATTTTGAAGGTCCGAGGTAAACGGTTTCCGAGAACAACTGGTTATGTGTTGAAGGATGGATACAGTTGGATGTAGGTTTAGAGTTGAGTGCGCGGTGCTTCCCCTGTATCCCCAACACCTGATTGCATAACTGGAAACTTTTGGAAATTAATAGGTGGGTTCATCTAGTAGTTCTAGGCATTCTTCCAACGAGTGCATGATATGAAGTTCGGGGTTCTACATTGAGTGAAGTGGTTTTATGGACTTGTTTCGATCGGGAGTTGCATCTTAAAGGGTCCTTGGCTATGCTGATCCGGGGATTGCAAAACCCTTTTGTAACATGTTCCATGAGCTTTCAGCATGAATATGTCGGACGAAGCTTCTATCTTGTATTTGTTCTATCTGATCCTTGTTCCTTTTTATTTATCTTTTGTTCTCTCTAGTGGCTTCTCGTCAAGTTGATGTACCTACGGAATTCATTCGTTCAATTCTCTGTTCGGATAGATATGTTGCAACATAATCTTCTTCATAAACATATCTATCCTTTATTTTGTTTCAATTCTGGTATTCGAGTTGCTTCGATGTCAAATGTTGATTCCATACCTTTCTTAATCGGTATTCTCATATTTCTATGGGAGTGTTAATTCTTCTCGACCATCAAGATCTTCATGTTAATCCTTTTCAACCGGTGTGCCTTCTTTTCAAGTTATTCCATACAGACGTCGTTGAGAAATCTGACGATTTGTCTGGTTCATTCATCCCAAGTTGTCTTGTTTTCCCCACCCTCCCACCCTTCTTCTTCTTGGAGCAAGAAATCTCAGATGAAGTATCCATTTTATTCATGTGATATTTCTCCATTTTCTTTTCCTTCAATGTTCTTATCCGGTGTTTTATCGTGACGATGCTCAAGAGCTTCAAGTTCATCATTCTTTTGTTCTCATAATTTTGCCGGTGGATGTAACTCAAGAATTCGGTGTTGATCTTATCCTTTTTCCTCTTTTCACAATGCTTTCTTATTCCGGTGCACCAATTAATCATTCTCCTCTTACTATTCATATCTGGAGAGGTGAAGGTATCTGAGAAGATTCATAATTCCATTCTTAATCTGTTCAAATTATTTTGAGATTGTTATCTTATTCAAGCCATTTAATTCAACCGGTGCAATATCTCTTCGGCAATCTTTTCCAACGGTGATTTCTTTGAGTGGGCCCTAACCCACAGGTCTTTTCCCAGGATCTTACCTAACTCTTCTATTTTTTCTGGAGTTATACTCAAATTCCTTTCAAAGTGTGACGTAAGAATGATTTCCATCAGTCACATGCCTTCTCCAAGCTTGTTTTCAATTATTTCCATCTTTAGCTCCACCTTCCTCTTGTCATTCGTCCGGAGTATCTCGAAATTCTTCATGGCTTTTCTCGTCTTCTTTCTCAGTATTTGGAGACCGGAGAAGTGTTTCTCTTAATCTTGGCCCGTCTTATTGAAGATTTGTGGTTCTAGCTACACGCCATCCTCATAATTGTTTTAGATTGTGAGGAATTCTTTATGCCATCCGAAGCATTTCATGAATTCTCTTCTTTGTGTTCCTCCGAAGGCCATCATTTCAGAATATTTCTTCGTTCTCAGTTTTCAACTTCGTTCTCCAAATATTCTTCATTGATGTCTCTTCGTTCGTCTCCATATTCTTACGGTGGTTCTTTCAAGATTACCCTTCCGTTGTTATCGTATTAATTCATTTGTTCTTTTCATAATCCTACCGGTGGTTGTTGAAGATTTACCCAAGGTTGTACTAGATCTTTCTTTAATTCTTTGCAACGAGAATAAGTAGTATGCCAAATCCTTTGGTTGTCATCAATATAAATTGGTGAAGGAGATGCATGACATAATTCTTATTCTTATTCCTTCAAGGTGATTTAATTCTTTTGTCTGGAGCTTGTTCGTCATATCATATTCTTGGTTCTAAGTTGTCCATCTTGTTTTCCGGAGCTCCAAGTTATTTCAATTATATCATTTCAAGCACCATCTAATTCATCGCAGGCCTTGAATTTTATTCTTTTCGTCTTTCACTTCTCATGCTTTCATTACCGGAGTTCTCATGGTAATTCATCATGTTTTTAATTCATCCTCGAAGTCTTCATCAAGATTCTTGTTGGAGCTCAAGCATTCTTATTCATGCTTTCCAATTGCAATCCTTTCCACCTTATCTTTGAGATGGTGTTATGCCATTCTTGTCAATTTTTCCTTCATGTTTTATGATTCACAAGTTGTCAGGAATGAGATATTTAAACCCATCATTTTCTTTGTTCAGGAGATCTTTCAAACCATTCAATTTATTCGTTGGAGTTATCTTGGGTTGTATTTCACCTAAAAGCTTTCCCTAAAGATTGTTGCTAAGTATGGTGCTTATAAATGACCCAAGTTCTTCATTTATCATTCCGGTGAAATAAGTTTTTCATCTCTTTGTTGATCTCAATCCAATCATAATGCTTTCGTCAGTGGCTGGTTATCACCGTATAATTTTGACGTTTTCCGTAAGCCCACATCAAGCTTATTCTTTTCGTTGTTGATTTTTTCCAACAACTCCGTTCAATCATTCGTCGTAAGGATGCTCTTTCAAATTCATTCGTGGGAGAGGTTGTCATTTTCTTCTCCGTTCTTTTCTTTCCAACGATCTATATTCTATTCTTTCATTCCGGAGGCATTGTTATGTTGCTCTCTCCAAACCATCATCTCGTTTTATCGAGATCATGTTCTTTTCTTTTCTAGTGCATTTAACCGAAGTGTTGTATTCTTCATTCAAGTTCCGTCATCTATCTAGTTTTGCCTCTCTTTTCAACCGGAGTGCTGTCTGAATCTTTCTTACCCCTTGTGCCATTCTTTCATTGTTTCGGAGGCAATATGTTGTTGTTTTCATCAAGTAACATTCCATCTCCTCAAGCTCATGTTAATTCCTTCCATTTTCAGACGGAGTGCTGTCCAAATTCTGTAATTCTTATTCCTTGGCTATACCATTGTGGTTTCTTATTCTTTTGGTTCGTAACCTCTTGTTTCATGTCTTTCAACCTACAAGGTTCTCATAATGTTCCTTGTTCCTCTTTTCTAACGGAGTGTTTTCATCTTCGTTCATCTCCGTTGTATTCTTTCTTTCAAGATTGTTCAACCTCTCAAGGTTCCTTGGTTTCACTCGTCTGTCAAAGAAGCAACTTTGTTTTACCTCTTCCTCTTCCGTTTTTATCCGGTGATATCTCGAGGATCTCGGGTCGAGATCCTCTGTTAGTGTGGGAGAGTTGTGACGCCCGAAGACCGACGTCCCAGAAGAATCCAGAAGATTCCAGAAGATTTCAGATGTTCCGGGTTCTCCCTTGTGTTTCATTGTGCTTGTGTTATTTATTTTTGCATTGCATCATGTCATCATGCCATCATGTCATTAATCCTTGCATCTCAACTTAAATAAATCGTGTGGACCTTCGGTCCATTTAAATCGAGGGAAGAATGACTTCTCTTTATAACATATAAAAGTCTCTCAATATTATTAGGGAGCTATATAATAATATTCCATTTGTTTGGAATTAACCAACACACATGCATAATTTTTTCCCATGTCTTTTCTTCTCAAAACCTTGTCAATATTCTTTTTCCCATTTATCAAGGTTCCTCCAAAAATTCGAACATTTTTGGACACTTCAATAACCAAGCCCTAGTTCAAACCCATTTGAATAAAATTCAATGAGTTTGAATTTTCAGCATTCTATCTTGCCATTTCTATTTTTCTCGGACCATGCTCATTTTATGGGCCCGAGAAAATTTACCCTCTCGTGTATATTCTTTCCGCAGATGTCTTTTTTTTCCTTTTCTCTCTCTTTTGAGATCTCTGTTTTTCTTTAATTAGTAGAGATAGGCTGCAGGGCCCAGCCGCACCTGCCATCCCTCTTGGGCCTCCCAGGCCCAAATTTCTCCTTCCCCTTAGGCCAGGCCATACCTCCCTCCAGCCATCAGGCCCACTGGCCCACTCCAGCCGCAGGCCCAGCCTGCCTCTTAACCCTAGCCGACCGCACTCACCTCCCCGTTTTCCCTCAGCCGCCGCACTCCCCATCGCTCCTCCCTCTGGATCCCGAGCGCCGCTCGAGCCCTCTCCCTCGCTCAGCCCCGATCCCCTCGCACTCATGCCTCCCTCTCTCTCAAACCCCATCGAACCTCCTATCTCCCTTCCTCCAGCGCCTGGAGCCCCGGCTCCCGTGAGATACGCGCCGCCCGGAGCCGCCTCCCTGGCCTCCTCCCATGCGCCGTGTCGCGACCCTCCTCGCAGCTGGCGTCTCTAGCGCCATGGCTGCCCCGCGCCGCGCCCCTCCAGCGCCTCTCCTCCTACCGCGGCCAGGAGCGCCCGACGCCCGAGCCACCGCGCCCTTCGGCCCGGATCGCCATGGAGCCGCCTGCCTCGTCTCTGGCTCCCGAGGCCCGAGCGCCTCGTCCTCCCGAGCAGCAGGCCGAGCCCCTTCGAGCGCCGCCCGTTCCTCGACGTCGTGGACTCCCTCCGTTCGCGCCCAGCCCCTGTCTCCTCGCGGGCAAGGAGCTGCAGCCACTTCCCCTCCTCCTCGTCACGCCAAGGCAGCAGCCCCGCGGCCACTCCATCGCCTCCTCGCCAAGTTGTCGCTGCCACGGCCTCGTCGCCGTGCTGCCTCCTTTTGGTGCGAATGTTGTTCGCCAAGGCCAGCGCCGCTCCATGTTGGTTGGGCATTTTTTGCCTTCTGTCATGTGCCAAGACTTGTTGCTGCCATGTTTCTTGTTGCCAAGTGTTCCTTCTGGTGTGTCCAAGTTCGGCTCCGCGGCGACCCGTCAAGTTCGACTACTTCATGGACGCGACAAGTACCACGACCGCGACAAGTACCACGACCGCGACAAGTACCACGACGACCCGGACATCTACGGAAAAACGAGCTCGTGAACAACTACCGTCGCCGAGACAGCAAGTACCTCTACCGACGACGTGAACGACTATGAACGGGAACAACTACACGGCGATACGTCGAGTACCACGACACGATATCGGAACGACTACTTCCCTCTACGGATGAGTACCCCGACCCGTGTACCACTACTTCCACTACGTTCCTCTACGTCTCGAACCGCCCCGAAACGAGTGTTTCGAAGGTATAACCCCGAGACGATGATCCGTGTGATGTTGTGTTGTATGAAATGTTCCCTTGTGTGCACCGTGTCCGTTGTGCCCTCTTTTGTCGTACTCCTCGGTTGCCTCGTCGCCGACCCGTGGGAACCCGGTGACGGGATCGCCCCACCTTTCATCTCGTGTGACTCGCTCACGCCATCTTCCCTTTTGTACCGAACTCTCAACGAGTTACCGGAACCGATATGGTGCCGTTGCATCATTTTCGGATCGTTGCCGTGGCACCCTTTCTTCCACCACGGTGACAATACTTCATACCTTCATCATGTCAACTTTTAATAAACTTGCATAAAACTTGATCATGTCATCCGCATCATTTTAACAACATTATAATGTGTGATTTGTTGTTGCTTATAATATAACTAAACATGCATATGAGGTTTTTCCCGGAATTGTTGTGGTTCTTCCGGCCTCATTTAAAATGTCTAAATAGGTAGTTTGTTTTGCTTCACCTCTTGCCATGTTTATGCTTGAGTGTTTACCATGTTGTTTTGCTTCTTCCCGGTTGCTTCTCTTGTTAGCTTCGGTTTCGTTCCGGAGTTGTGAGGATTCTCTCGTCTATGTTGCTCTGTCTACTTCGTGGACCCGTTCTTCTCCCTTGTGGAATTCCAGGCAAGATTATCATACCCTTGGATACCTTTACTACCATTGCCATGCTTAGTTGTCTCGATGCTATCGTTACATGTCGCGCTACCCATCTTTTATGTCAGCCTCTCCTTCTTGCCATGAAACCTCTAACCTTTGACACCTGCCTAGCAAAACCACTGTTTGGCTATGTTACCCGCTTGCTCAGCCCCTCTTATAGCGTTGTTAGTTGCAGGTGAAGATGAAGTTCGTTCCAGGAGGGAACTTGTTGTTGGATATATCACAATATCTTTAATTATTATTAACACACCTATATACTGGGCATGGGTGGAAGGCTTGGCCTTTTGCTCGGTGTTTTGTTCCACTCATGCCACCTTAGGCGCCGATAAACTGGCATTATGTTCCTTGATTTTGCGTTCCTTACACGATGGGTGGATGGGGACCCCTTGACAGTTCGACTTTGAATAAAACTCCTCCAGCAAGGCCCAACATTGGTTTTAATTTGCCTCATAATAATAACTTAATTAATTAATTAAAATTGCATAGGGGGTCGCGTCCCCGAGGATTCTTAATTCTACATAGCAGGGGGGCCAGTGCTGATGGTGTTGGTCCCAAACGGGCAACCTGCGGGGCCACCTTGGGGAAACTCGAGGTTTGGTTTTACTCGTAGCTTTTCCCATCCGGACGTGGCCTGAGACGAGATACGCGCGGCTACTATCAGGGTGTCGGCACGCCGGGAGGTCTTGCTGGACTTGTTTTACCATTGTCGAAATGTCTTATGCTACCGGGATGCCGAGCCTGATCGGATTTTCCCTAAGATAAGGGGTGATGATATCATATTTATCACTTCAGCTAATCGTGAGAGGTTGTGATGGGCTAAGTTGGAACACCCCTGCAGGGTTATGATCTTTCGAAAGCCGTGCCCGCGGTTATGTGGCAGATTGGAATTTGTTAATGTCCAGTTGTAGAAAACTTGACAGAGGATCCGAAGTAAAACACACAACTGTGTGAGTAACCGTGACTGTCTCTTTTCACTTTGAGAAGAGAACACGGTGGGGTTATGTTTGTCTCGTATGTAGTTAGGATCTTTAGCGATCACTACTTTTGCGACCGTTTGCGTAGATGCTCATCTTATTCTGGTACTCGTAAGTGAGCCACCATATTATGCTTAGCCGCTGCTGCAACCTCACCACTTTACCTCTTCCTACCCACAAAGCTTTGCTAGTCTTGATACCCATGGTTATGGGATTGCTGAGTCCTCGTGGCTCACAGATACTACCACACCAGATGCAGGTTCAGCCGAGTTTGATGCAGGAGATGGATCAGTTCTTCATCGGGAGTTCGATGAAGAGTGTGTCCGTTTGTTTGTGACGTTTCGACGATCAGTAGTGGTTTCTACTAGGATTCGATCCGGACCTGTGGCTTTATGTTGTTTTGGTATCTTTCTTTTGGATCTTACCCTTAGATGGGCTGTGATGTTTTGAATGATGTTATGCTTATGTAATGTATTGTGTGAAGTGGCGAGTGTAAGCCAACTATCTTCTTTTGCAATTTAATCCCTCTTTTACATGAGTCGTGCAAAGATACCAAACTTGCGATCATTCCAGAATGGGCTTATATCTTTAAGTCGTGCCTCGACACGTAGGAGATATAGTCCCATCCTGGGCATTACAGCCAGGCGCGGGCCGATGGCGACAAGACCGGTGGGGGTGCAACCACCGTGCACTCTCCGCCCCGGAGGCCAAAATCGCCGACTCGCCGAATCAACATCGACGACGACTCCACTGCGTCATCAGATCCACGAGCTCGTCGCGATCAGTGCCAAGTTCTCCATGAACGACAACAAGAAGACGCTCGTACTCGCATCGAGCACTGAAGAGAAGCGCGGCGACCATCAGACCAGCGCGCTGGGCCCGCTGTCGACATGCATGCGCCAGGGGGACCAGGCGACTTGCCGTACGCGGTGGGTTGTCCTGCGTTCACTCGTGAGCTGCGGCAAGTCCAGTGGCCCAGCATGAAGAATTTCAAGCCAGACGTACCAGAGAAGTACGACGGCAAGACGCACCCGTCGGAGTTCCTCCGCATCTACACCATCGCGGTGCAAGCTGCCGGGGAACGAGACGACAAGATCCTTGCCAACTACTTCCCGCTGGTACTCAAACCCAACGTCAGATCCTGGCTCATGCACTTGCCGGACAGCTCCATTTCTTCTTGGGCAGACCTATGCCATCAGTTTGTCGGCGCCTTTACAGGCGGCCACAAACCTCATGGCCAGGAAAGTGACCTTCACCTGCTCGCCCAGAAGGAAGGAGAACCCCTGCGCAACTATATCCAGAGATTCAGCCGTATACAGCACAACATCCCAGACGTCCACCGTGCCGCGGTCATCAGCGCGTTCCATCAGAACGTGCGTAATCGCCGGATGAGGGAGGAGATGGCGATGTGCAAGATCAGAGACGTCAGTGAGCTTTATGCCCTGGCCGACAAGTGTGCACGTGCTGAGGAGGGGAGGAAACTCCCCGGAGAGGATATGATACGTCCAAAATGTATCTATAATTTCTACTTGCTCCATGCCTCTTTTGGGTGATATTGCTATAATATTTATACACTTCCATACACTTTTGATCATATTTGGACTAACCTATTAACTCAGTGCACCCCAGTGCCAGTTTCTGTTTTCGGCTGTTTTTGTATTTCAGGTTTTCACATTACGAGAACTGCCGGAAAAAATCCGGAAAAATTATATAAAAAATCAGCGTTCCAGAAGCTACCAGGCACCCGAAGGACAGCCGGAGGGGGACCACCAGGGCCCTAGGCGCCTTGGTGGCGCGCCCCCCTGGGCCGCGCCGGGGGGGGGGGGGGCGCCTGGGCCCCCCGAGCCTCGTCTGGTGCCCCCCTTTGGCATATATTTAGACCGTCTCCCAAAACCCTCGAGACGGGAACTCTTTTTCGCGATCTCATCTCTGTTCCGCCGCCGCCGCCACTTCCAAGATCGGGAGCACCAGGAGAACTCTTCCCGGCACCCTGCCGGAGGGGAGGATCACCACCAGGAGCTTCTCCACCACCATGGACGCCTCCCGGATGAGTTGTGAGTAGTCTCCCTTGGACCATGAGTCCATGACCAGTAGCTATGTGATGTTCTCCTCCCGTTCTTGTGCTTCACTAATTAGTCCTCGTGAGCTGCCCTACATGATCGAGGCACATATGTAATCCTTATGCTGTTGCTATGATGAGTTTGCTGGGATCCGATGGATTATGAGATTATGTTCAGATTGTGTTTGAGTAATATATTTGATTCACCTCTTTTATATTTATGTTCGTTAGTAATTCTTGCATGTTCTCCGTTGTTATTTATTGCTTTGGCCAAGTAGTAGGTAGTGACTCCAAGAGGGAACGTTATGCTTGATTGTGGGTTCATGCCCCTCGATGACTAGCTTGAGTGACAGAAACATGAGTCTAGGGGATGTGCTGTTGCCACAAGGGGGAAAACAACGGTGCTTGTGCCCGCGGGTGCAAGGATTGTTTACTTTACGCAAAGTTCTTTTAATGCAGTTGTCTGTTGCTTTGAGTTTACACTATGGGTGGGACTCGCAACTTAATACCAGCGAGATGTTCTGGATAGATATCTCAAGGTGGATGATTAGTAGTAGATGCAGATGGATTTCGGTCTACTTACCTCGGCGTACCGCCCATGCTTTGAACCTCTACCTTTCTTGCAACTTAGTCAGCATTGGTTTGCGCACATGGTCCTGTCAATTGCCCAGCTGTAATTCGTTTACCTCACATAGCAGTTTTAACGTCTTTTGGGAGAGAGACATCACTAGTGAACATCATGAGACTCCGGTCCATATTACCATCATTGATCACATCCGCCATTTACTTACCGCTTTTACTTACTATTGTAGCATTACCTATCACTACTATCACTTGCGTTGAGTCCTTTGTAAACTACAAGGCCGGAGGGATTGACAACCTCTCTGTACTCGTTGGGAGCAAAGTTATTTGTATCTGTGTGCAGGTCCATGTTGATTGCTAATATCTGGCGCCGTTAGCAGTTGACACCTTCTTATTGAAACTGGGAGTCTCAGGGAAATCGATCCTTGGTATTGCCAAGGGAAAACTTCCGCTACACTGCATCTCACACCTTCCACTTGGGGTAACCAACGAGGGGCGAGAAGCCATCAAGCAAAGTTTTCTGGCGCCGTTGCCGGGGACTCCACTCTTCAGGATAGGGGAGTTGCATGCTATCTTTTATCTTTGCTTTTTAGTCTTGTTAGTTTACCTTTCAGTTTTCTTTATGTCTTTTCACTAGTTTTGCTTAATGGAAAACAACAAAAATATGAGAGAGCTTTATAAGCTCTACCTTGCTTTGGGACATGATGTGTTTGAAGAGAAAATTAAAAAACCTATGGAACTTTATTATTTGCATAACAATCATGATGGTGGTGATGTTATTAGTATGCTTTCTTTGAATATCAATATTGCTAATGACATGGAAAGCTCTAAGCTTGGGGATGACACGTTTGATGAACATGATATTTTTAGTCCCCCAACTTTCGAAGAGAAAATTTACTTTGATGATACTTTGCTTCCTATAAATGATTACAATGATGAATATGATGTTTTCAGTCCACCTACTATTGAGGATAAAATTTATTATGATTATGATATGCCTCCTAAATACAATGATTACCCTGATGGTTATGATTGCTTTACTCTCACTATTCCTAATAAGAAAGATTTTGCTTATATGAAGAGTAATGATACCTTTTTGCATGTGGATCATGGTAACAATGCTTTATGTGATGCTTATATTGTTGAGTTTATTCGTGATCCCACTAAAAATTATTATGAGAAGGGAACATATGCTTATAGATATTTCAATAATATCAAGTTCCCTCTCTTTATGTTGAAGGTTTTGAAGCTACACTTGTTTTGTCTTCCTATGCTTATTGCTTTGTGCTTCAATGAATTATTGTATTGCAATATTCCTATGCATAGGAAGCATGTTAGGCTTAAATGTGTTTGGTATTTGCTTCTTGATGCTCTCTTTTGTTCTTCAACTCTTATTCCTACGAGAGCATCATTAAAGTCTTAAGCCTATCTTTATGGCTATAAAGAAAGAGCTCTAGGGAGACAACCCTTGTTATCTTTGCTTTCAGTTTGTTCTTTCAGTTTTTAGTGGTCTGGATGTTGTTACTACAGTAGCATCATCATTGTATCTTTACTTTTCAACTTTGTGCCAAGTGTAGCCTCTGATTGCAAGAAAGTTCAAAAGTTGTGACGTGTTGTCCAGGAAACAGATTCTGTACTTGGATAAAAAATTCGTATAAAATCACCAGATCATCTTTTTGGGCTGAATTTTTTCGACAGCGTGCTCTATATAATTGTCTTTCGTGCGTCTGTTCTGAGTTTTTTTATTAGAGTTGCAGAAGTACCCCGAAAAAATCATTTACTACCCGCTGTTCTGTTTTTCACAGATTCTGTCCTGTTTTGCCTTTCCTTCATTTTGCAAACCTAGAGCTTGCTTTTTCTTTGCAAAAACCTTTTGGCAATCTTGAGAAACAGTAGATCTTCAAGAATATCTTTATTTCCAGCAAGGAACAATTATTTTATTATGGGTACTAACCTCGCTAATCAGATTATGATGAGTTATGTATGAAGGGAGTGTTCAAGTGTGCGAGGGAAGATGATAAAAAGATTCAGGAGTGTCAAACGCTCAAGCTTGGGGATGCCCCCGTGCACCCCCAAGAAATATTCAAGGAGACTCAAGCGTCTAAGCTTGGGGATGCCCCCATGCATCCCCTTCTCCATCAACATTATCAGTTCGTCTTTCGTTCCACTATATTTTAATCACTTCATGTGTTATGTGCTATGCTTGGAGCGTCTCGCTTTTAGTTTTCCTTTTTAGTTTTCTTTAGCTTTTCATAACGAGTCGGAACTCAGCTTTCTTTATGTGGGAGAGAAACACGCTCCACTTCTACCTAGAACATAACATAGAATTTTCATGTCTATCCTTGCTGTGTGTGTTCTTTGTCTTTTAATAGCTACTATCATGCTTAGCTCTTAACTTTCATGCTTATCTTTCTAAAGAGCTTTTGTTTAGTTTGTTGCTTGAACTCTCTTTATCTATCATGATTATCTTATTAAGAGAGTTTGCTTCTGTTGCATTGGTTGATATGTCTATGATAAAGATGCTACGTGCATAATGGCGCTTAATAGTTCATGTTTTCTTATGGTTAGTTTCAAATAGCTGGGGGGTTCCCAATGTGTTATTGGAGTACCAACATGATTTGTTTGCCTATGATGTGGTATGGTTTAGTAATATCTTCCTTCAAGAATTTATTTTGATTGACTTGGCGTATGCTCACGCATATTAAAGACTGTAAAGAAAGTCTGTCAAGCCTTGATGATCTTTTGTTTCTGAGTAGCGATATAACTTCCATGCCTGATTCAATGTTGCTTTGTCGCTCTGCATGATTATGACCGTCATTGCTCTCTTAGTTGGTCGCTCCCAGTCTTTTGGTAACCATCGCCTGTACTAAGCGGACTGACTGCTTGTGCATCCAAATTCCTTTATACCAGTTATGCCATATGAGTCCACCATACCTTCCTACATGGTATTTACATGCCATTCCTAACGGAGACTTGCATGTACCATCTCGAAATTACTCAAAGAAAAATGCATTCTTATTTTGTGCCTCTGTTGTAAGTTCATGAGGAAGTAGTAGTTAATTCATGATCTTTTTAAGTTGGACAAGCTTCACCCTGGGATTGCATGTATAATGTGCAAACCCATAATACGAGAAGGAACTGGCATTGAGTGCGCCCGACTCAAAAAGATAATATAACAAACAAACCCTCCTTCACGCTTTGTTCATGAGAAATCAGAAAACTTTGGCAGTGATAAAAAAAGGAGATTACGAGGATGTGATCGTCCTCATTCGGGAGCCGTTCCTCGAAACTTGTCCATCTCAAGAAGTGATTGAGTTGTCTGCTAGCATTCGTTGATGAAACATGGATGATCTAAAAAAAATTATTACCTCTGTTTTAAAACCAAGAGCTCTGGTACATGTTTTGTCTTTGTTTCCGACTACGGGTTTTCAACCTTGCCAATAAAAGCCACGGTTCGAGAGTCTCCACCTTCTTTTAAAGCACCAACTACTGAGAGCATGATTGTCATTCTGAGTGTAATGTGCATTGTCCCAAAGTAGCATTGTCTTTTGCATGATTGTGATATCGTTTATTTTGAAATGATTGTATCTAGTCATCACTTAAACCTTGGAGGTGCCCCTGCATTTATGTTTTGCTTCACTAAAGGGGGCAAGCGAGATATCACTTCATCATATTTGCACACCATGTTCATTACAAATCTATTTGATGTTTCAGTATCATATTGTAAAACTTTCAGTTCTTTGTGATTTTCTCATGAGGCAACTTAATTACTACAGATTCATTGTATCAGTAAGCTTTTGTCATATGACTATGAATAAGTCCTATATGGTTAATAGCATGTCACCACAGAAATTATTCTTGTTATCATTTACCTACTCGAGGACGAGCAGGAATTAAGCTTGGGGATGTTGATACGTCCAAAACGTATCTATAATTTCTGCTTGCTCCATGCCTCTTTTGGGTGATATTGCTATGATATTTATACACTTCCATACACTTTTGATCATATTTGGACTAACCTATTAACTCAGTGCACCCCAGTGCCAGTTTCTGTTTTCGGCTGTTTTTGTATTTCAGGTTTTCACATTAAGAGAACTGCCGGAAAAAATCCGAAAAAATTATATAAAAAATCAGCGTTCCAGAAGCTACCAGGCACCCGAAGGACAGCCGGAGGGGGACCACCAGGGCCCCAGGCGCCCTGGTGGCACGCCCCCCCTGGGCCGCGCCGGGGGGGCGCCTGGGACCCCCGAGCCTCGTCTGGTGCCCCCATTTGGCATATATTTAGACCGTCTCCCAAAACCCTCGAGACGGGAACTCTTTTTCGCGATCTCATCTCTGTTCCGCCGCCGCTGCCGCTTCCAAGATCGGGAGCACCAGGAGAACTCTTCCCGGCACCCTGCCAGAGGGGAGGATCACCACCGGGAGCTTCTCCACCACCATGGACGCCTCCCGGATGAGTTGTGAGTAGTCTCCCTTGGACCATGAGTCCATGACCAGTAGCTATGTGATGTTCTCCTCCCGTTCTTGTGCTTCACTAATTAGTCCTTGTGAGCTGCCCTACATGATCGAGGCACATATGTAATCCTTATGCTGTTGCTATGATGAGTTTGCTGGGATCCGATGGATTATGAGATTATGTTCAGATTGTGTTTGAGTAATATATTTGATTCACCTCTTTTATATTTATGTTCGTAAGTAATTCTTGCATGTTCTCCGTTGTTATTTATTGCTTTGGCCAAGTAGTAGGTAGTGACTCCAAGAGGGAACGTTATGCTTGATTGCGGGTTCATGCCCCTCGATGACTAGCTTGAGTGACAGAAACATGAGTCTAGGGGATGTGCTGTTGCCACAAGGGGGAAAACAACGGTGCTTGTGCCCGCGGGTGCAAGGATTGTTTACTTTACGCAAAGTTCTTTTAATGCAGTTGTCTGTTGCTTTGAGTTTACACTATGGGTGGGACTCGCAACTTAATACCAGCGAGATGTTCTGGATAGATATCTCAAGGTGGATGATTAGTAGTAGATGCAGATGGATTTCGGTCTACTTACCTCGGCGTACCGCCCATGCTTTGAACCTCTACCTTTCTTGCAACTTAGTCAGCATTGGTTTGCGCACATGGTCCTGTCAATTGCCCAACTGTAATTTGTTTACCTCACATAGCAGTTTTATCGTCTTTTGGGAGAGAGACATCACTAGTGAACATCATGAGACTCCGGTCCATATTACCATCATTGATCACATCCGCCATTTACTTTCTTCTTTTACTTATTATTGCAGCATTACCTATCACTACTATCACTTGCGTTTAATCCTTTGTGTACTACAAGGCCGGAGGGATTGACAACCTCTCTGTACTCATTGGGAGCAAAGTTATTTGTATCTGTGTGCAGGACCATGTTGATTGCTAATATCTGGCGCCGTTAGTAGTTGACACCTTCTTGTTGAAACTGGGAGTCTCAGGGAAATCGATCCTTGGTATTGCCAAGGGAAAACTTCCGCTACACTGCATCTCACACCTTCCTCTTGGGGTAACCAACGAGGGGCGAGAAGCCATCAGGATACAGGCGCAGGGGGATCTGACAGTGAGGATGCCACCCCGGTAAAGAAGAACCGGCGACGGAACAACATGAAGAAGAAAAACAAAGAAGTGCTAGTCGTCGAGCAGTCCGGCAATGGAGGTGGCGCCGACAAGGCCAAGGTTGGTAGCTCCTGCAAGGAGACTGCCGCATGCAGCAACTGCCAGGCTGTGGCGGCCGCCGACAAGTAGGACGGCACCGACAAGCAGTACTGCAAGATCCACCGCACCAAGGGCCACAATCTCCAGAACTGCAAGAGGGTCGAGCAGCTTGTTGAGCAGCAGAAGGCTGAATACGAGCGGCGCGACAAGGAGAAGGCCCAAGGAGGAGATGGAGGATCCGGCAAGAAGCGGACATTCAATGGCCGGGGAGGACGCCGCGGCAAGGCCAAGCAGCGGCAAGGAGATAGACCTCCCCGCGGCTGCGACAAGGATGAAGACGACGACGACGACGAAGACATGGATGATGTTGAGACCAGTGAGCAGGAGTTGCAGAAAGCCACAAAGGTCTTGTGCGTTGACGGCGGTGCTTCTCTGCATACTTCTCACCGCCAACTCAAACAGTGGGTGCGGGAAGTTAATGCAACAGAACCACCTATCGAATCGCGCAAGCTTCTGAAATGGTCCAGCACGCCTATCATCTTTGATATTGAGTACCACCCTGATAGCACAACTGCGGTCGGGTGCTTGCCGATGTTGGTTTCACCAACTATCCGCAACCTCAAGGTCACTAATATGTTAGTTGACGGCGGGGCCGGCTTGAACTTGATCTCCTCCACCGTACTCCAGAAACTCCAGATCCCTGACAGCGAGCTCGAAGAGACCGGCACATTCCAAGGAATAAACCCGGGAAGGAGCAAGCCGAAGGGGAAGATCACGCTGCCAGTGACGTTTGGCGGGGAGCTGAACTTCAGGACTGAGAGAGTCACTTTTGACGTTGCCGATTTTCCATTGCCTTACAATGGAATACTTGGCCGTCCAGCACTCGCCAAGTTCATGGCAGCCTCTCACTATGCGTACAACATGCTCAAGATGCCAGGCCCGATAAGTGTCATCTCTGTCCCTGGTGACAAGAAGGATGCTCTTATCTGCGCCGACAAGATCTACCGGGAAGCAGCAGCCGCAACAGATCGCAAGACACTTGCCGCTGAAGCTCCCGAGGGAAAGAAGAAGACCAAGTCCGGCAAGAGCTCTGGGGCCCACTCCGGCAACCGCACCTCTTCGGAGTGCTGCGCTACCGTCGAGGACGCGCCATCGAGCTCCACCGGCAAGTGTAAGAAGACGATGGTAGCTCCGCCAGAGACCAAGAAGGTGTTCGCCAAGGAGGACGGCACTGGTGGTACCTTCACCATCAGTGCCACGCTTGACCCTAAATAGGAAAGCGCGCTCGTTGCTTTCCTGCGGGCAAACGTCGACGTGTTTGCATGGCAACCGTCTGACATCCCCGGTGTTCCCAGGAAAGTAATTGAGCACAAGCTTGCCGTCTGTCCTCACGCGCGGCCCGTCAAGCAGAAAGTCAGGAAACAAGCAGTGGAGCGCCAAGAATTCATAGCAGAAGAGATCAAGAAGTTGGAAGCAGCAGGCCTTGTCAGAGGAGTGCTCCATCCTACGTGGTTGGCCAATCCAGTAGTCGTGCGCAAGGCAAACGGAAAATGGAGGCTTTGTATCGACTTCACCGATGTGAATAAAGCTTGTCCCAAAGACCCATTTCCCTTGCCGCGCATCGACCAGATTGTTGACTCCACGGCCGGATGTGATTTGCTTTCATTTCTTGACACATACTCAGGATATCATCAGATCTTCATGGCAGAAGAGGATGAGGAGAAGACCGCATTCATCACTCCATGTGGCACGTATTGTTTCATACGGATGCCTTTTGGTTTGAAGAATGCTGGTTCAACATGTGCAAGGGTAGTCCATACAACTTTTGAGACACAGATTCACAGAAATGTAGAAGCATACATGGATGACATAGTGGTCAAGAGCAGAGATAGGGCAACCCTGATTCAAGATTTAGACGAGACCCTTGCAAATCTGCGCAAGATCCAGCTCAAGCTCAACCCTGAGAAGTGTGTGTTTGGAGTCCCTTCCGGCAAGCTTCTCGGGTTCTTCGTGTCTCAAAGGGGAATTGAAGCCAATCCCGACAAGATCAAGGCCATTGAGCAGATAGAAGCACCGAAGCGCGTCAAGGATGTACGGAGACTCGCCGGTTGTGTGGCTGCTCTCAGCAGGTTTATCTCTAAGTCAGCCGAGCGCGCCCTGCCTTTTTTCAAAATTTTGAAAAAGGCGGGTCCAATGAAATGGACTCCACAAGCAGAGGCTGCGCTGCAAGACTTGAAGAGGTACCTGTCCTCCACTCCAATACTTGTCGCACCTAAGCCACAAGAGAAGTTGCTGCTGTACCTAGCGGCAACTGATACGTCCAAAACGTATCTATAATTTCTGCTTGCTCCATGCCACTTTTGTGTGATATTGCTATGATATTTATGCACTTCCATACACTTTTGATCATATTTGGACTAACCTATTAACTCAGTGCACCCCAGTGCCAGTTTCTGTTTTCTTTTGTTTTTGTATTTCAGGTTTTCCCATTACCTAAACTGCCAGAAAAATTCTGGGAAAAATATATAAAAAATCAGCATTCCGGAAGCTTCCATGCGGCCAAAGTAGGGCTGGAGGGGGGCCACCAGGCTCCAGGCGGACAGGGGGCGCCCCCCCCCTAGGCCACGCCGCCAGGGCGCCTGGGCCCCCCAGGCCCCCTCTGATGCCCCCCTTTGGCATATATTTACACCGTGTCCCGAAACCCTCGAGGACGGAACCCTTTTTGGCGATCTCATCTCTGTTCCACCGCCGCCGCGCTTCCAAGATCGGGAGCACCAGGAGAACTCTTCCCGGCACCCTGCCGGAGGGGAGGATCACCACCGGGAGCCTCTCCACCACCATGGACGCCTCCCGGATGAGTTGTGAGTAGTCTCCCTTGGACCATGGGTCCATGACCAGTAGCTATGTGATGTTCTCCTCCCCTTCTTGTTCTTCACTAATTAGACCTCGTGAGCTGCCCTACATGATCGAGGCACATATGTATCCTTATGCTGTTGCTATGATGAGTTTGCTGGGATCCGATGGATTATGAGATTATGTTCAGATTGTGTTTGAGTAATATATTTGATTTACCTCTTTTATATTTATGTTCTTGAGTAATTCTTGCATGTTCTCCGTTGCTGTTTATTGCTTTGGCCAAGGAGTAGGTAGTAACTCCAAGAGGGAATGTTATGCTTGATTGTGGGTTCATGCCCCTCGATGACTAGCTTGAGTGACAGAAACATGAGTCTAGGGGATGTGCTGTTGCCACAAGGGGGAAAACAACGGTGCTTGTACTCGCGGGTGCAAGGATTGTTTACTTTACGCAAAGTTCTTTTAATGCAGTTGTCTGTTGCTTTGAGTTTACACTATGGGTGGGACTCGCAACTTAATACCAGCGAGATGTTCTGGATAGATATCTCAAGGTGGATGATTAGTAGTAGATGCAGATGGATTTCGGTCTACTTGCCTTGGCGTACCGCCCATGCTTTGAACCTCTACCTTTCTTGCAGCATAGTTAGCATTGGTTTGCGCACATAATCCTGTCAATTGCCCAGCTGTAATTCGTTTACCTCACATAGCTGTTTTATCGTCTTTTGGGAGAGAGACATCACTAGTGAACATCATGGGACCCCGGTCCATATTACCATCACTGATCACATCCGCTATTTACTTTCTGCTTTTACTTACTAGTTGCAGTTATACATATCACTATTATCTCTTGCGTTTGATCCTTTGTAAACGACAAGGCCGGAGGGATTGACAACCTCTCTGTACTCGTTGGGAGCAAAGTTATTTGTATCTGTGTGTAGGTCCAGTTGATTGCTAAGTATCTGGCGCCGTTAGCAGTTGACACCTTCTTGTTGAACCTTGGAGTCTCAGGGGAATTCGATCCTTGGTATCTTGCCAAGGGAAAACTACCGCTACACTGCATCTCAAACCTTCCACTTGGGGTAACCAACGAGGGGCGAGAAGCCATCAAGCAAAGTTTTCTGGCGCCGTTGCCGGGGACTCCACTCTTCAAGATAGGGGAGTTGCACGCTATCTTTTACCTTTGCTTTTTAGTCCTGTTAGTTTACCTTTCAGTTTTTGCTTTAGTATCCTTTATCAAAAATCACAAAAATAGTTATCTCATTCTTTAGTTGTCGTTATGTCTGGTCCTTTTGTCTTTGGTGAGGCAGAAGTTCTCACCTTTAAACAAAGAGGTGGGGAAAGTTTAAAAGATGCTTGGTATAGAATTAATGATTCTCAAAAAAGAGCCACCAAGAAGCAATCTACTACTATCCTGCTTAGAAATTTTTATGTTGGAATTACTTCTTGGAATAGGTTTATTCTAGATTATGCTATCAATGGAAATTTCCTAGAGGCCCCAGTTTGGGAATCTCTTAGTATTATTGAAAATCTTGTTGGAAATCCCCCTGTTGTTAGTATTCAAGAGGACATCACCCTAGCTCACATTATGAAAAAACTTGAAAAGATAGAGCTAGAGATGCCAAACATTAATAAGATAAATGAGTTGGATCGTAAGATCCAAGGGAATTTTAATAGGCTTGATAGCTCCATGCATAAAATTCTCAAAACTTTGGAGACCATCAAATCCCATGACTTGGATTCTTCTAGGATAGACAAGATTGAGGAAATCTTTGATACTCTAGGAACTACTTTCTCCTCAATCAAAACCAAAAAGGTAGAAACTCCGGCAAAGAAGGAGCCTAAGTTCGTTTACGTTCCGAAGGCTCCCCGCTCCAAAAGTAATCCATCTATTGCCAAAGGGGTTGAAACTGTGAAGACTTTGGAAGAAACACCTCTCTTTGATAAATTTATAAATGAATCTTCCCTTGACTTATTTCCTTTTGGTCTTCTCCCTAGAAGTATCTCTATGAGGCCTTTATTTGAAAGTCCTCTTAAGACTAGTTGTACTATTGAAGAGCTTTTTGATGATCTTGATGATGGTTCAATTGATACAACTTGATCTCTTTGCATTATGCCTAGCTTAAAGGCATAAAAGAAAGCGCTTTTGGGAGGCAGCCCACAATGAATAAAATTTTATTTTGCTTTTGTTGTGTCTTGATGTAGTTACTACAGTAGCATCATCATTGTATCTTTACTTTTCAGCTTTGTGCCAAGTGTAGCCTCTGATTGCAAGAAAGTTCAAAAGTTGTGACGTGCTGTCCAGGAAACAGATTCTGTCCTTGGACAGAAAAATTCGTAGAAAATTACCAGATCATCTTTTTGGTCTGAATTGTTTCGACAGCGTGCTCTATACAATTGTCTTTCGGGCGTCTGTTCTGAGTTTTTTGATTTGAGTTGCAGAAGTGCCCCGAAAAAATCATTTACTACCTGCTGGCCTGTTTTTCACAGATTCTGTCCTGTTTTGCCTTTTCTTCATTTTGCAAACCTTGAGCTTGCTTTTTCTTTGCAAAAACCTTTTGGCAATCTTGAGAAACAGTAAACCTTCAAGAATATCATTATTTCCAGCAAGGAACAATTATTTTATTATGGGTACTAACCTCGCTAATCAGATTATGATGAGTTATGTATGAAGGGAGTTTTCAAGTGTGCGAGGGAAGATGATAAAAAGATTCAGGAGTGTCAAACGCTCAAGCTTGGGGATGCCCCCATGCACCCCCAAGAAATATTCAAGAAGACTCAAGCATCTAAGCTTGGGGATGCCCCCGCGCATCCCCTTCTCCATCAACAATTATCAGTTCGTCTTTCGTTCCACTATATTTTTATCACTCCATGTGTTATGTGCTATGCTTGGAGCGTCTTGCTTTTAGTTTCCTTTTTAGTTTTCTTTAGCTTTGCTTGCTTTTCATAACGAGTTGGAACTCAACTTTCTTTGTGTGGGAGAGAAACTCGCTCCACTTCAACCTAGAACATAACATAAAATTTTCATGTCTATCCTTGCTGTGTGTGTTCTTTTTCTTTCAATAGCTACTGTCATGTTCAACTCTTAGTTTCCATGCTTATCCTTTTTAAAGAGCTTTCATTTAGTTGGTCGCTGGAACTCTCTTTAGTTATCATGCTTATCATATTAAGAGAGTTGGCTTCTGTTGCACTGGTCGATATGTCTATGATAAAAATGCTATGTGCATAATGTTGCTTAGTAGTTCATGTTTTCTTATGGTTAGTCTCAAATAGCTGGGGGGTTCCCAATGTGTTATTGGAGTACCAACATGATTTGTTTGCCTATGATGTGGTATGGTTTAGTGATATCTTCCTTCAAGAATTTATTTTGATTGACTTGGCGTATGCTCACGCATATTTAAGACTGTAAAGAAAGTCTGTCAAGTCTTGATGATCTTTAATTTTTGAGTAGCGATATAACTTCCATGCCTGATTCAATATTGCTTTGTCGCTCTGCATGATTATGACCGTCATTGCTCTTTTAGTTGGTCGCTCCCAGTCTTTTGCTAACCTCCACCTGTACTAAGCGGACTGACTGCTTGTGCATCCAAAATCCTTTAAACCAGTTATGCCATATGAGTCCACCATACCTTCCTATACATGGTATTTACCTGCCATTCCTAACGAAGACTTTCATGTACCATCTCGAAATTATTCAAAAAAAAAAGCATTTCTCTTTTGTGCCTCTGTTTTAGTTCATGAGGAAGTAGTAGTTAATTCATGATCTTTTTAAGTTGGACAAGCTTCACCCCGGGATTGCATGTCTAATGTGCAAACCCATAATACGAGAAGGAACTGGCAAAGAGTGCGCCCGGCTCAAAAATAATACAACAAACAAACCCTCCTTCACACTTTGTTCATGAGAAATCAGAAAACTTTGGCAGTGATAAACAAAGGAGATTAAGAGGATGTGATCGTCCTCATTCGGGAGCCGTTCCTCGAAACTTGTCCAGCTCAAGAAGTAATTGAGTTATCTGCTAGCATTCGTTGACGAAACATGCATATCTAAAATAATAATTATTACCTCTGTTTTTAAAACCAAGAGCTCTGGTACATGCTTTGTCTTTGTTTCCGACCACGGGTTTTCAACCTTGCCAACAAAAGCCACGGTTCGAGAGTCTCCACCTTCTTTAAAGCACCAACTATTGAGAGCATGATTGTCATTCTGAGTGTAATGTGCATTGTCCCAAAGTACCATTGTCTTTTGCATGATTATGATATCGTTTATTCTGAAATCATTGTATCTAGTCGTCACTTAAACCTTGGAGGTGCCCCTGCATTTATGTTTTGCTTCACTAAAGAGGGCAAGAGAGATACCACTTTGTCATATTTGCACACCATGCTCATTACAAATCTATTTGATGTTTCAGTTTCATATTGTAAAACTTTCAGTTCTTTGTGATTTTCTCATGAGGCAACTTAATTACTATAGATTCATTGTCTCAGTAAGCTTTTGTCATTTGACTATGAAAAGTCCTTATATGGTTAATAGTATGTCACCACAGAAATTATGCTTGTTATCATTTACCTACTCAAGGACGAGCAGGAATTAAGCTTGGGGATGTTGATACGTCCAAAACGTATCTATAATTTCTGCTTGCTCCATGCCTCTTTTGTGTGATATTGCTATGATATTTATGCACTTCCATACACTTTTGATCATATTTGGACTAACCTATTAACTCAGTGCACCCCAGTGCCAGTTTCTGTTTTCTGCTGTTTTTGTATTTCAGGTTTTCCCATTACGTAAACTGCCAGAAAAATTCCGGGAAAAATATATAAAAAATCAGCGTTCCGGAAGCTTCCATGCAGCCAAAGTAGGGCTGGAGGGGGGCCACCAGGCCTCCAGGCGGCCAGGGGGCGCGCCCCCCCTAGGCCGCGCCGCTAGGGTGCCTGGGGGCCCCCAGCCCCCCTCTGATGCCCCCTTTGGCATATATTTACACCGCGTCCCGAAACCCTCGAGGACGGAACCCTTTTTGGCGATCTCATCTCTGTTCCGCCGCCGCCGCGCTTCCAAGATCGGGAGTACCAGGAGAACTCTTCCCGGCACCCTGCCGGAGGGGAGGATCACCACCGGGAGCCTCTCCACCACCATGGACGCCTCCCGGATGAGTTGTGAGTAGTCTCCCTTGGACCATGGGTCCATGACCAGTAGCTATGTGATGTTCTCCTCCCCTTCTTGTTCTTCACTAATTAGACCTCGTGAGCTGCCCTACATGATCGAGACACATATGTAATCCTTATGCTGTTGCTATGATGAGTCTGCTGGGATCCGATGGATTATGAGATTATGTTCAGATTGTGTTTGAGTAATATATTTGATTTACCTCTTTTATATTTATGTTCTTGAGTAATTCTTGCATGTTCTCCGTTGCTGTTTATTGCTTTGGCCAAGTAGTAGGTAGTAACTCCAAGAGGGAACGTTATGCTTGATTGTGGGTTCATGCCCCTCGATGACTAGCTTGAGTGACAGAAACATGAGTCTAGGGGATGTGCTGTTGCCACAAGGGGGAAAACAACGGTGCTTGTACTCGCGGGTGCAAGGATTGTTTACTTTACGCAAAGTTCTTTTAATGCAGTTGTCTGTTGCTTTGAGTTTACACTATGGGTGGGACTCGCAACTTAATACCAGCGAGATGTTCTGGATAGATATCTCAAGGTGGATGATTAGTAGTAGATGCAGATGGATTTCGGTCTACTTGCCTTGGCGTACCGCCCATGCTTTGAACCTCTACCTTTCTTGCAGCATAGTTAGCATTGGTTTTGCGCACATAATCCTGTCAATTGCCCGGCTGTAATTCGTTTACCTCACATAGCTGTTTTATCGTCTTTTGGGAGAGAGACATCACTAGTGAACATCATGGGACCCCGGTCCATATTACCATCACTGATCACATCCGCTATTTACTTTCTGCTTTTACTTACTAGTTGCAGTTATACATATCACTATTATCTCTTGCGTTTGATCCTTTGTAAACGACAAGGCCGGAGGGATTGACAACCTCTCTGTACTCGTTGGGAGCAAAGTTATTTGTATCTGTGTGCAAGTCCAGTTGATTGCTAAGTATCTGGCGTCGTTAGCAGTTGACACCTTCTTGTTGAACCTTGGAGTCTCAGGGGAATTCGATCCTTGGTATCTTGCCAAGGGAAAACTACCGCTACACTGCATCTCAAACCTTCCACTTGGGGTAACCAACGAGGGGCGAGAAGCCATCAGCAACCAATCAAGTGGTTAGTGCTGCGTGAGTAGCGGAGAGGGAGGCGCATGATGAGCCAGCAACCGCGGCAAGTGCATCCAGCGACAAGCAGGGGGCTTCCCCGACAAGGGTCCCGACAAAGATGGATCTGCGCAGGCGCAGGAGGAGATACGGAAGAAAATGGTGCAGCGCCCAGTTTACTTTGTCAGCTCCCTTCTGCAGGGGGCGAGGTCAAGGTACTCTGGTGTGCAGAAGTTGCTTTTCGGCCTTCTCATTGGCTCGAGAAAGCTGCGCCATTACTTCCAAGCACATGAGATAACAGTTGTCACTCGCTTTCCGCTGAAGAGGATACTGCAGAATCCAGAAGCAACGGGCAGGATTGCTGAGTGGGCACTGAAACTGTCAAGCTTTGGCCTCAAGTTTGAGAGCACTTCCACTAACCAGAGCAGAGCATTGGCAGAATTCATAGCAGAGTGGACGCCAACACCAGATGAAGAGATTCCAGAAACGAGCATCCCCGTCAAGGAAGCAAGCAAAGAGTGGCTGATGTACTTTGATGGTGCCTTCTCGCTGCAAGGCGCCGGTGCTGGCGTGCTGCTTGTCGTACCCACCGGAGAGCACCTCAAGTACGTAGTCCAGATGCACTTTCCCAAGGAGCAAGCAACAAACAATACTGCAGAATATGAAGGTTTGCTTGCCGGTCTCAGGATCGCGGCAGACCTTGGGATCAAGAAGCTCATTGTCAGGGGTGACTCGCAGCTTGTCGTCCACCAAGTGAACAAGAATTATCAGAGGCCGTTGATGGAAGCTTACGTCGATGAAGTGAGAAAGCTCAAAGAGCACTTTGATGGCCTACAGATGGAGCATGTACCAAGAGCTCAAAACGACATCGCCGATGGCCTGTCAAAGTGCGCCGCACTTAAGTTACCTGTGGAACCATGGATCTTTGTGCTCAAGCTGACTCAACCATCCGTAACACCGTCAACTGGACAGAGCAAGAATAGGAAGTTGATTTCTGGTGACTATTTTCCGGCAGAGCTTCCCGGAGCCACCGCCAAGAAGGTCCCCAAGATCAACACCAAGAATGCTGAGGAGCAGTCTGCTCCGGCAAGCCCAAGGGTTTGTTCCGTTGAAGCAAACGCTCCCGACAAGTTTTGCTCCGGCAAGCTTGCCGGGGAACATCAAGCTCCGGCTGAGCCGCAGGTTCTCGCCGTAGAAGCAGATGTTCCCGCAGCAGCAGATGTGCCTTTAGTCCTTGTTGTCGAGCCACAAGCTCTAGCATGGGCACAACAGATTGTCCGTTTCCTTCAAACAGGAGAACTTCCCGAAGAGCAAGAAGAAGCGGAAAGAATAGCCCGACAGTCAAGTATGTACAAGTTTGTTGGCAATGCACTGTACAGAACAAGACTCAATGGTGTGAAATTGAAGTGTATCCCTCGGGAAGACGGACAAAAGTTGTTGGCAGAGATACATGGAGGCATATGTGGTCACCACATTGGCGCAAGAGCACTTGTCGGCAAAGCATTCCGGCAAGGTTTCTTTTGGCTAGAAGCCCTCCAGGATGCAACTGCACAAGTAACCAAGTGTGAAGCGTGCCAGTTCCATTCCAAGCAGATACACCAGCCAGCTCAAGCTCTCCAGACGATCCCTTTATCCTGGCCATTTTCTGTCTGGGGGCTCGACATTCTCGACCCCTTTCCCCGCGCAGCCGGGGGTTTTGAGTACTTGTACGTTGCCATCGACAAGTTCGCAAAGTGGCCAGAAGTGGAACCAGTGAGAAAGGTGACCGCACAGTCAACAGTCAAGTTCTTTAGGTCAATTGTTTACCGCTTCGGGATCCCTAACAGGATCATCACCGACAACGGTACGCAATTCACGAGCCGCACCTTCATGCAGTACGTCCAAGATTTTGGCGCCAAGGTCTGCTTCGCTTCTGTTGCTCATCCAAGAAGCAACGGTCAAGCGGAGAGAGCAAATGCTGAAGTGCTGTGAGGCCTCAAGACCAGAACTTTCGACAGACTGCACAAGTGCGGAAGAAACTGGATCGAGGAGCTGCCGGTGGTTCTTTGGTCGATCAGGACGACACCAAATCGAGCCACTGGACAGACACCTTTCGCTCTAGTCTATGGAGCAGAGGCAGTTCTCCCCACGGAACTCGTATACGGGTCACCTCGAGTGCTCGCTTATGATGAGCTCGAGCAAGAGCAGCTGCGACAAGGCGACGCGCTGCTCCTTGAGGAAGACCATCTTCAGGCTGCTGTACGAGCTGCTCGCTACCAGCAAGCTTTGCGCCGCTACCATAGCCGCAAAGTTAACGCCAGAAGTCTCGAGGAAGGCGACCTTGTTCTTCGGCGCGTTCAGTCCGCCAAGAATTCCAACAAGTTGACGCCGAAGTGGGAAGGCCCTTATCAGGTGAAACGAGTCACTAGGCCTGGAGCTGTCCGCCTTGAGACCGAAGATGGCTTTCCGGTGAGCAACTCCTGGAACATCGAGCATCTTCGTAAGTTTTACCCGTAAGGCGCGGTCGCCGTGACCCGTTCCGGCAACCACCTTTTGTACAAGTCTTGCCGCTGTTGCATGTAATCCTTTGTACAAAGCCGGGCGCAGACCCCGTGCACCAGTAAAGCTCATGTGCTCCGCACACCTTGTCAATTTCATGCTTTTTATATTTTGCATGTGTTATTTGACACTTTGTGCAGCACCTGCATCCGGTAAGCAATAACGAGCCGAAAGGTTCCATATCTGTATTTTCTCTTCTTTCTTTTTCTCAAGCAAAAGAAGGTTCCCTCGCCCACAAGTTTGCCGGGGGGGAGGAGAAGATAGTGGTATGGACCAGGCGTCGTTCAAGGAAGTCTCGCCTTGCCGGGAAGCAAGTCTCGCCTTGCCGGGAAGCAAACAACAGAAAAGCTAAGTTGCCAAAGCTTGAGCAACTAGACTTTTAAAATTTTAAGTTATCTTCCTTGAACGACCGTGCTTTGTATGGAAAACCTGTGCGCGAAGGAACCAACTCGTAGCTAGTTGCGCCCTTACTTCGTTTCGAGTCCGCTCTACGAATTAAGAGTGCCGCGACTAGTGTCGCGCCCTTACTTTGTTTTCGAGCACGCTCAACAACTTAAGTGTGCTGCAACTAGTTGCGACAAGGTTTCTTGTCGGTAGCGGCACCGCCAGCATGCTGCTGAAGTTCCGCACTCAGTGCTCGCGGCTAAGGTGCCTACACCGGCAAGTTCCCTAAAAGCGTAGGGCTAAAACATACAAAGGAAGGAGTCAAGTAAAGGAAATGGCGTTGCAATCACTACCCGAAATAGAGTTATATTACAAGATCACTTGTCGCAGCTCTAACAGATTGTTTTCATAACATAATCAGCAGCGACAAGGAAAGAAGAAAGCAGACAGCCTAATCTGCGCGATCGCCCTCAACCCTCTTGATGCCACTCACCTTGTCCACAATGGGTGCGACAAGGGCCTTGAGTGCGTCCAGATCAGCGTCCGGCGGCAGGGACCTGAGGACGTTGGTGGGGTTGAGGTCCGGGTTGCGGAAGGCCACCTTCATCAAGACCTTTTGAAGGGCTCCCGCGCAGAGCTTGCGCGACTCATCCGCCAGCTGCTTTGGGATCTTTTCCCGGAGTTGCTGGAGGGCTGTCGCCACGCCTTTGAAGAACGGCGTGAGCTTGGCGCTGGGGTGGAGGTTCTCGTCGGAGGAATACCCGAGATACTCCGCCCCCAGCTGCGCCAGCTCCTTATCGATATCTACAGCAGCATTGACAAGACCCTCCGTCCAGTGCTCGACGGTCTCCGTGAAGATGTTCTGGGTGACGGCAGCACTCTCCAGCAACGCCTTCTCGGCCCTGATCTCCTCCTTCAGGGTCGCCTCCTGCTCCCTGGCGCCGTCCAGCGTCTGGGTCAAGGTGGTCAGCTTCAACTTCAGATCGGCGTTGGAATCCTTGGCGGCGGCGAGCTCCTTGCCCTTCTCGGCGAGGCGGACCTGCAACTCTGAGTGGCTGTGGGCGTCCTTCTCGCGCTCATGCTTGAGCGCGGCAAGCTCCTCACCGCTCGTCTTGAGGTCGGCCTCCAGCTGTGCCACCTTCGCCTCCAGTTCCTTCTTGGCGGTCTCGGCAGTTGCGACAGCGTCCTTTGCTTCTTGGAGGGCCCCGCCAAGTGATTGCTCGCGCGCGGCAAGCTCCTCCTCGTGAGCGTCGAGGTTGATCTTCTGCTGCGCCAGCTCGCCCTCCTGCGCGGATAACTTTTCAGCGGCAAGCCACTGTTGCTCTTCGACTTCGGCCTTCTCAATGAAGAAGGCCGTCCGCTCTTCGGCAAGCTGCTCCCGCTCCTCTGCCAAGGACCGGAGAGCTGCTTGGTGAAGGCCCCGGAGCTCTTCTGTGCGCTTCTCCATATCCACTCCCGCCCTCGCGGCAAGCGCCTCGCGGGACTCCAGCTTGGCCTGCCGGGCGCGGTAGAGTGACAACAGTTTCCGCAGCAGCCGCTCCTCTTCAGGCTCGCCGCTGCTGCTCGGCGCGTCGACAAGCGTCAGCCCAGCGGAGGCGAGCACCTCTCCGTCGAAGACTTCTACCTCGATCGGCGCCCTGGAGCTTGAGGCCCAGGGGAGCTTAATAAAAACGTCGTCGCCGGCCTTCAAGTAGGCGCCTGGCTCGGGCTCTTCGGAGCCGGGGGCTACGGCGGCAGCGGAGGGCTCGACGGTCGGTGTAGCGCCCGGCGCTCCTGCGGCCTCAGGGCCGTCAGTGCGATCGCCAGCCCCCTCGCCAGCTGCTGCGGCGGCAGCCTCGGCGGCCTCTGCGCCGGCAGGATCGTCAGCGATAACTTCAGCCTCCATCGGCTCAGCGGCAGATGGATCTGACAGCCGAAAAAGGGGAGAAAAACGGTCAAGCAAATATCCAAAAAGAAGAATCAAAAGAAGAAAATCCCAAGGGAAGTTTGAAGCAAGGGGATTACCTGAGCGAGCCGGCTCCTCGGCGGTGTCCCTTGCCGGGGAACTCTCCCTTGGCGGCGTAGTCGTGGTCTCCGCCGGCGGAGGGCCGCTGGTGCTGTCCCTCGCCGGAGAGCTCCCCCTTGCCGGAGGACTCTCCCTTGCCGGGGAAACCCTTAACGGAGAGCTTTCCCTTGGCGGCGTAGTTGAAGCAGAAGGCACGTCTGGAGCGGTCTCCGGGCGCTCCTGTAGTGGCTGCTCTGCTCCTGCACAAATCAACAAACAAGACGTCAGCAGAGATAGAACACCCACGCGCGCCTAACAGCAAAAAGTAAACCAAACACTTATGCTGGGGGGCTGCGCTGGGGGCTGCTCTGAAGTCTAGTCGCCGGGTCCGGCAAGGTTGTCTCAGGCGCACCCCCTGCTGTCGCGATGGGCTCGTCCTCGATGACAATCACCGGGGCCTTGGCTCTCTTTGCCGCCCTCGGGGCCAGAGTTCTGAAAAAAGGAACAGGTTCAGAGTGAGGCAAATGAAGTACAAGACAGAACAGCAGAAAATTGAAGAAATACAAGAACAACAAAATCTTACTCTTCTTCTTCCTCGTCGGAGCTGAGCGCGGAGAAGTCGAAGTCTGGCTCACGCGTCCCGGCGCGAGGAGGCGGAGGAGTAGGCTCCCTTGGCCGCTTGGCGGGAGCAGTGGCGGCGGTCTAAGACGACCCTGCTCCGGCTGCCGCCGAGGCGTGAGGAGCGACAGGGGCAGAAGCGGCGGTCTGGGAAGACCCCGCTCCAGTCGCAGCAGATGCGCGAGGTGCTCCCGCGGCAACCTTGCTTGCCGCGGTGGAGCGTGTCGCACGGCGCGGCAGCTGTTGGCCCGTCTGCCGCTTCGTTGCATCCCCGGCCTTGCGGAGACGCCTTCTTGGTGGAGCTAGAGGCTCTACTGGTGGCCAGCTGCCTGAAGACGAGGAGGAGTAGGAGGCGATCTATAGCGAGCCGCTCGTGTCCTCGACGGGCTCACTTGACTCAGCGTCACGCTCGGCAGGTTCGCTTGGCTCGGCGACAGTCACGGCAGGCTCTTCCTCGCCGTCAACCTTTCCCGCACCGATAAACTCCTCTCGCTCGGTGAGGCTTGCCGCCTCTGCTGCATCTGCCTCCTCTGGAGTGAAACCGAACTCACTCGCGGCCCTGGCCGCCGCCGCCTCTTCCAGCCTGGTGGCAATGTACGCCATCTCCTTGTCAGTGGTGTCGCGGGTGAGGCCTTTCTTCTCGTCGGAGTGGATTGGCGTTTCTTCCAGGTTGTCGAAGAACGCCTGCACGGCTTCCTCAGTAGGCTCTTGCCAAGTTGGGTCGATCCCATGAGAGTCGCACAGCGGCATCATTGCGCGGACGCGGCTGAGCGCAGAGTTGTTGCACAGTGGGACGACACGCTTCGGCAACCTGAAGACCTCAGGATGATCGGGGTCATATTTGAACAGCTCCTGGAGCATCCCGTTGAGCTCCAGGACAGTGAAGTTATAATTGAGGCCCGGGCGCAACCTCATGATATCCGCCGCGTTCTCGAACTCCCAAGCGGGCCTTTTCCTCTCTTGCAAGGGGGCGATGCGGCGGCGAAGAAAATCTGCGCCCACTGCGCCCACGGTGAGCCCGGCAGCCCTGAGGCATTGGATCCGGGCGGTGGCGATCTTCAGCCTGCTGTCTTCTGGGGCCAAGTCGCTCCAATCCTTGCCGCGTACTACTGGGGCTTGGCACCGGGCGGTAAATGGCTGCGGGTTCTCCTCTACAATCCAACACCAATTGGCTCTCCACTCATCCCATTTGCCGTGAAGCTCCCCATCCAGATAAGCTTCCTTCTTGTGGGTCCTCGAGATCCAGGAGACTCCGCCGGACAAAGGCTCTCCTCTCTCAACTCGAGGCCTAAAGAAGTGGCGGAAAAGGGCTACATTGGGGTTGACTCCGACGAAGTTTTCGCAGAGATGTGCGAAAACTTCCATGGTCAGAACGGCGTTGGGGGTGAAGTCAAGGAGGTGGAGCCCATAGGTATTCATGACATCGCAGAAGAATTCAGAGAAAGGTGGGCAGAGCCCACAGTAGAAGAACAAGGTGAAGAAAGCGTATCCATTCGGATAGATGTTGCAAGCGACGGCCGGGAATACCTTCGTGCGCGGGTGCGCCCGCGTCTCCCCCGACCAGAAAAGGTAGAAGTTCTCCCTCAGCTCCTTCGCGGCAAGCTTGGGGGGGAAGACCGCCCGCTTCTTTCGCAGCGTCGAGAGCCGCAGCGCCTCGGCCGACTTCGCAGTCTTCCCCTTTTCGCCTTTCGGAGCCATGGCGGAAGCGGTGAGGGAGGTCGACGGCACTGGTGGTGCTGGTGGCGATTGGGGGCGGAGCGCTGCTCTCTTTCGGCTTCGGGAAGAAGGGGAGCGGCGGAGGTTTTCAAGGAGTAGCAACGGGCAGATGGACGAACTGCCCTAGTTTCCCCTGCTTATAAGGAGGGAGGGGGCGGACGTTCCACATTTCCGAATAAAGAAACTGCCCACGATCTCTCCCACGACGCCGCATTAAACGTGTGTCGTTAAGGGAGGGTGCGGTGGATACGGAGAAAGATACAGCACGCCCAGGCCGCGCGTACCCGTGCACTGTTTTGGGCCTGGCCCAACAGCGCTCGGCACCGTGTATGGCCCAGGCCCGGGGGCTCTTGTAGGCGTACTAAAGTAGGGGTATCCTAGTATCCCGAACCTGTGCACGGGCAGTCGCAGCGTCCCGCGGCAAGGCTTGCCGGGTGACCGCCACGGTCCTCCGTGGTTCCTTTGGAGCCATTCAAGAACAAAGTATCCAAGCCAAGGAGACAAGGCCCCGGCAAGAGGAGCTTGCCGGGAAGGCCACTCGAGGCACAAGACTACTCAAGGTGCAAGACCCTGGCAAGAGGAGCTTGCCGGGAAGGCCAACCAAGGCATCTCAAGAAACTTGCCGCGACGCATCACGCGTCCCGGCAAGGCCCGGTGAGCGACAAGCTCCCGGAAGCGACAAGATAGCAACCGCGGCAAGGCGTTTGCCGCGGCAAGCTTCCACTCAGTACCCGCGCTCCAGCACATCCGTCCACGTGCCGCTCTGGGACCCTTCCAGACGCACGTGGCGGAAGGCTGTGCAGCCAGGGGAACGCGGTGGCAAGCGGCGCCGACAAGGCTGCCGTCGTGGCGAACGGTGGCGCCCCTGACGGCCCTTTTTGCACTGTTTGGGCGACGGCGATGGGAATTTAATGCCCTTGTCCCCTGCCGTCAGGGTTAGGTATAAAACATTGTACCAACTACCACCCTTTTTCCATTTTTACCCTCAACTGCGCTGCCACCTGTCGGTGACCCCTTGAGCCTATAAAAGGAGGCCCATGCACAACGTAGAGGGGGGGGTTAGACATTCGAACACTCTCACGCTCGGTCTCGTTAGCCACTGAAGAGTACTGTAGCCTCCAGAGCTCCCGAGCCAAGAACCAAATACAAACCAAAGCAGGAGTAGGGTTTTACGCATCCGTGCGGCCCGAACCTGGGTAAACTGCTCGTGTGCCTCGCCTCGGTCTGCTCTTTGTGCAATCTCCGCCCCCCTGCCGTACCGAAAAGGGGCTCCGGTCCCATAGGTGTTCGTGGGTGGATCAGTTTCCCCGACAAAAATGGTGGGAACCCTTTCTCGGATAAGACCGGTAAAACCTCCAACACCGAAAACATCATAGAAGACGCATGTGAACTCCGTTTTTGATGAACTCAAGCTTGTCATCAAGATGACCATAAGCTCTAAGACTCACAAAGAGAACCAAACAAGAACCAAGAAACATGATGCAAGGATGCAATAGTTTGAGCTCTCTACTAACGATACGATCAAGCTACCAACTTGAGAGCCCCCCTTGATAGTACGACAATCGATCCTATAACCCGGTCTCCCACAACTACCATGAGACCGGTAAAATAGAAAACCTATCAAGGGCAAACCTTTGCCTTGCACATAGTCCACTTGAGCTGGATGATGACGATCTTCACTCCCTCAACTTGGACCACCTTTCTTGATTGCGTTGGCTCGCTGAAGACTAGTAGATTGCTTCCCCATACTCCACTATGGGTGAGATACTCTTCGGCACATCTTCACAAGTCCATTGTCACCACAATGGACGGCAAGCTTCAAGCACTTGATCTCTTTGTGATGCTCCACTTGAACTTTCATACCGCAATCTTGATGACGATCACCATTTGATGTCACCCTCCATGGGTTGTATGATATATTTTTCTTGATGCAAGCCCATGGAAACAAACCTAACCCCACAACGAACTCTCACGTAGACCATGGGTTAGTACACAAAGCGTAACGAACAATGCTTACCATACCATGGGATCACTTGATCCCTCTTCGTACATCTTATATGCTTTGTGTGTTGATCAACTTGATTCGCTCTTTGACTTAGTCTTGATCAACCTTGAATCTTTCCAACTCTCTTCATTTCGAAGATGTCTTGAAGGTAAACATGAATTATCACACACTCTTCTTCTTCTTCAAGACATGCTTGCAATAAGTTCAACCCTCACAAGACCAATCTTTGGATAATTCCTTAATATCACCTTGGTCATCACAAACTCTCCTTGAAACCAACAAATGTACTCCAAGAAAAGCCTATGGACAAACCCTTCAAATATAACTCAAGGCAACCATTAGTCCATAGAGATTGTCATCAATTACCAAAACCAAACATGGGGGCACCGCATGTTCTTTCAATCTCCCCCATTTTGTAATTGATGACAATCACTTTCAAGAGAGTTTATATAAGGAATTAGGCATCACCATACCTGTTGGAAATATGCCCTAGAGGCAATAATAAAAGAGTTATTATTATATTTCCTTGTTCATGATAATCGTTTATTATCCATGCTATAACTGTATTGATTGGAAACTCAGATACACGTGTGGATGAATAGACAGACTTTGTGTCCCTAGTGAGCCTCTACAGGACTAGCTCGTTGATCAAAGATGACCGCGGTTTCCAGGTCATAGACATGAGTTGTCATTTGATAACGGGATCACATCATTAGGAGAATGATGTGATGGACGAGACCCAAACGTTAACATAGCTTTTGATCGTGTCAGTTATCGCTATAGTTTTCTGCATGTCAAGTATAAGTTCCTATGACCATGAGATCATGTAACTCACTGACACCGTAGGAGTGCTTTGTGTGTGCCAAACGTCACAACGTAACTGGGTGACTATAAAGGTACTCTACAGGTATCTCCGAGGGTGTCTGTTGAGTTGACATGGATCAAGACTGGGATTTGTCACTCCGTGTGACGGAGAGGTATCTCCGGGCCCACTCGGTAATACGTCATCTCAATGAGCTCAAAGTGACTAAGTAGTTGGTCACGGGATTATGTATTACGGTAACGAGAAAAGAGACTTGCCAGTAACGAGATTGAACTAGGTATAGAGATACCGACGATCGAATCTCGGGCAAGTAACATACCGACGAGACAAAGGGAACTGTATACGGGATTGCCTGAATCCTTGACATCGTGGTTCATCCGATGAGATCATCGAGAAACATGTGGGAACCAATATGGGTATCCAGATCCCGCTATTGGTTATTGACCTGGGAGTGTCTCGGTCATGTCTACATGGTTTCCGAACCCGCAGGGTCTACACACTTAACGTTCGGTGACGCTAGGGTTGTTAGTGAGAAAAGTGTATGGTTACCGAAGGTTGTTCGGAGTCCCGGATGAGATCCCGGACATGACGAGGGTCTCCGGAATGGTCCGGAGACGAAGATTGATATATAGGATGAAAGGTTTCGGAGTCCGGAAGTGTTCCGGGGAGCATCGGGAAATCGGCGGAGTACTGGAAAGGGGTTTTGGGGGGTCCGGAAGCAGTTCTGGGCCTAATGGGCCACAAGGGGGAACACCACAGCCCTCAGGGGGCTGTGCGCCCCCCCTTGGGCCCTCTCCTTGTGCGCCAAGGGGGGTGGACCCCTCTAGGGTGGCCGCACCCCCTAGCCTTGGGGGGCAAGGCACCTAGGGGGGGAAACCCTAGGGCCTGGCCCTGGCCGCCGCCCCCCTCCTGCCTTGGCCGCCGCCCCCCCTTGCCCTGGCCGCCGGCCCCCTAGGGGGGAAACCCTAGGGCTCCCTCACCTCTCCACCCCCCCTATATATAGTGAGGCAAAGGGAGGGCAGCAGACACAAGTTCGTGCCTCGGTGCTGCCCTCCCTCTCCCACAACATCTTCTTCTCCCGCGGTGCTTAGGCGAAGCCCTGCCGGAGTTCTCCTCCAACATCACCACCACGCCGTCGTGCTGCCGGTTCTCCATCAACCTCTCCTCCACCCCTTGCTGGATCAAGAAGGAGGAGACGTCCCCGAGCCGTACGTGTGAAGAACGCGGAGGCACCGTTGCTTCGGTGCTAGGATCTTCGGCGATCTGAATCGCGGCGAGTACGACTCCATCATCCGCGTTCATAACGCTTCCGCTTAGCGATCTACAAGGGTATGTGGATCCTACTCTCCCCTCGTAGTTGCATCTACTAGATTGATCTTGGTGAACGTAGAGAAAAATTTTTGTTTTCCATGCAACGTTCCCCAACAGTGGCATCATGAGCTAGGATCTTGCGTAGATGCTTTCTCGAGTAGAACACAAAAGGGTTTGTGGCGTTGATGTTTAAATTGCTGCCCTCCTTAGTCTTTCTTGATTCAGCGGTATTGTAGGATGAAGCGGCCCGGACCAACTTTACATGTCCACGTACATGAGACCGGTTCCATCGACAGACATGTGACTTTTGTTGCATAAGATGGCTGGCGGGTGTCTGTCTCTCCTATCTTAGTTGAATCGGAATAGAACAAGGCGGTCCTTGTAGAAGGTTAAATAGCAACTTGAATATCACCGTTGTGGTTTTGCGTAGGTAAGAAACGTTCTTGCTAGATACCCATAGCAGCCACGTAAAACATGCAACAACAAATTAGAGGACGTCTAACTTGTTTTTGCAGGGTATGCATGTGATATGATATGGCCAATGACATGATGAATTATATTTGATGTATGAGATGATCATGTTGTAATAGTTAATATCGACTTGCATGTCGATGCATACGGCAACCGGCAGGAGCCATAGGGTTGTCTTTAATTTTTGTATGACCTGCGTGTCAATCATTAAGCGCTTTGTAATGCTTTACTTTATCGCTAAACGGTAGCAATAGTAGTAAGAGCATGGTGGGCGCCGACAACCCCGATGGCGACACGATGATGGAGATCATGATGATGGAGATCATGGTGTGGCGCCGGTGACGATGGAGATCATGCCGGTGCTTTGGAGAAGGAGATCAAAAGCACGAGTTGATGGCCATATCATGTCACTTATGATTTGCATGTGATGTTAATCCTTTTATGCATCTTATTTTGCTTAGGACGACGGTAGCATTAGAAGATGATCCTTCACTAAAATTTCAAGATAAAATTGTGTTCCCCCCGAGTGTGCGCCGTTGCGAAGGTTCGTCGTTTCGAAGCACCACGTGATGATCGGGTGTGATAGACTCTACGTTCGCATACAACGGGTGCAAGCCAGTTTTGCACGTGCAGAACACTCGGGTTAGACTTGACGAGCCTAGCATGTACAGACATGGCCTCGGAACACGGAGGACCGAAAGGTCGAGCATGAGTCATATAGTAGATATGATCAACATGTTGATGTTCACCATTGACACCACCTCATCTCACGTGATGATCGGACTTGGGTTGGTGAATTTGGATCATGTCACGCTCGAATGACCGGAAGGATGTCAATTTGAGTGGGAGTTATAATTAATTTGATTAGGTAATAACTCACTTATCATGAACAATAGTCTAAAATGTCTTTGCAAATTTTGTTGTAGATGGCTCGCGCAGTAGCTCCCCTGAATTTTAATGCGTTCCTAGAGAAAGCTAAACTGAAAGATGACGGGAGCAACTTTGTGGACTGGCTCCGCAATCTGAGGATCATCCTCACAGCTGCCCAGAAGGTTTATGTCCTAAATGCACCGCTAGGTGACCCCCCCGCTCCTGGAGCCTCTGCGGACGTTATGAACGTTTGGCAGACGCGTTCGGATGACTATTCGATAGTGCAGTGTGCCATGTTGTACGGCTTGGAAGGAGGACTTCAAAGACGTTTTGAACGTCATGGTGCATATGAGATGTACACGGAGTTGAAGTTCATCTTTGAGAAGAATGCTAAGATCGAGAGGTATGAGACCACCGATAAATTCTTCGCTTGCAAGATGGAGGAGAATTCGTCTGTCAGTGAGCACTTACTGAAGATGTCTGGGTACTATACCCGCACAGCTGATCTGGGACTTGTGTTCCCGGATGAGGCTATCATTGACAGAATTCTCCAGTCACTCCCTCCAAGCTACAAGAGCTTCGTGCAGCAGTATAACATGCAAGGGATGAACAAGACCATCGCCGAGCTGTTTTCGATGCTGAAAGTCGCTGAGGCAGACATCCAGAAGGAGTATCAAGTGTTGATGGTCAATAAGACCACCAGTTTCAAGAAGAATGGCAAGGGCAAGAAGGGTAACTCTAAGAAGGGTGGCAAAGCAGTTGCTAATCCAGTGAAGAAACCCAAGGCTGGACCCAAGCCAGAGACTGAGTGTTTCTATTGCAAGGGGAGCGGCCACTGGAAGCGGAACTGCCCCAAGTATCTGGCGGACAAGAAGGGGGCCAACAACAACAAAGGTATATGTGATATACATGTTATTGATGTGTACCTTACCAACTCTCGTTGTAGTGCCTGGGTATTTGATACCGGTTCGGTTGCTCACATTTGCAACTCTAAACAGGAACTGCGGAATAAACGGAGGCTGGCGAAGGACGAAGTGACGATGCGCGTGGGAAACGGTTCCAAGGTTGATGTGATCGCCGTCGGCACGCTCGCTCTTCGATTACCATCGAGATTAGTTATGAACCTGAATAATTGTTATTTAGTGCCTGCGTTAAGCATGAACATTATATCTGGATCTTGTTTATTGCGAGACGGTTACTCATTTAAGTCGGAGAATAATGGTTGTTCTATTTATATGAGTAATATCTTTTATGGTCATGCATCCGAAGTTAGGGGTTTATTCTTATTGAATCTCGATGGTGATGATACACATGTTCATAACATTGATGCCAAAAGATGTAGAGTAGATAATGATAATACCACTTTCTTGTGGCACTGCCGTCTCGGTCATATCGGCGTGAAACGCATGAGGAAGCTCCATGCTGATGGACTTCTGGAGTCTCTTGATTTTGAATCACTTGACACGTGCGAGCCGTGCCTCATGGGCAAGATGACAAGGACCCCGTTTTCAGGGACAATGGAACGGGCAAGTGACTTATTGGAAATCATACATACTGATGTGTGCGGTCCGATGAGTGTAACGGCGCGCGGTGGATATCGTTATTTTCTCACCTTCACTGACGACTTAAGTAGATATGGGTATATTTACTTGATGAAGCATAAGTCTGAAACTTTTGAAAAGTTCAAGCAATTTCAGAGTGAAGTAGAAAATCATCGTAACAAGAAGATCAAGTTCCTACGATCTGATCGAGGGGGAGAATATCTGAGTTATGAGTTTGGTGATCACTTAAGAAAATGTGGAATTGTTTCACAGTTGACGCCACCTGGAACACCACAGCGTAATGGTGTGTCCGAACATCGTAATCGAACCCTATTAGATATGGTACGTTCTATGATGTCTCTTGCCGATTTGCCACTATCGTTTTGGGGATATGCGTTAGAGACAGCTGCATTCACTTTAAATAGGGCTCCATCTAAGTCCGTTGAGACAACACCGTATGAACTGTGGTTTGGTAAGAAACCGAAGTTGTCTTTTCTCAAGGTTTGGGGTTGCGATGCTTATGTCAAAAGGCTTCAGCCAGAAAAGCTCGAACCCAAAGCGGACAAATGTGTCTTCATAGGATACCCAAAAGAAACAGTTGGGTACACCTTCTATCTCAGATCCGAGGGCAAAGTGTTTGTCGCTAAGAACGGGTCCTTTCTCGAGAAAGAGTTTCTCTCGAAAGAATTGAGTGGGAGGAAGGTAGAACTTGATGAGGTTATTGAACCTCTGCTTCAACCAGAAAGTAGCGCAGCACAGAAAGATGTTTTTGTGGAGCCTACAGAGGTTGAAGAGGAAGCCAATGATGATGATCAAGAAGCTTCTGATCAAGTTACTACCGAACCTCGTAGGTCGACAAGGGTACGCACTGCACCTGAGTGGTATGGTAACCCTGTCTTGGAGGTCATGTTGTTAGACAACGGTGAACCTACGAGCTATGGAGAAGCGATGGTGGGCCCAGATTCCGACAAATAGTTAGAGGCCATGAAATCCGAGATGGGATCCATGTATGAAAACAAAGTATGGACTTTGGAAGTATTACCTGAAGGGCGGAAGGCCATTCAGAATAAATGGATTTTTAAGAGGAAGACGGACGCTGACGGTAATGTCACTGTGTATAAAGCTCGACTTGTGGCAAAGGGTTTTTCACAAGTTCAAGGGATTGACTACGATGAGACTTTCTCACCCGTAGCGATGCTTAAATCCGTCCGAATCATGTTAGCAATAGCTGCATATTTCGATTATGAAATTTGGCAGATGGATGTCAAAACAGCCTTCCTTAACGGTTTTCTTAAGGAAGAGTTGTATATGATGCAACCAGAAGGTTTTGTCGATCCAGAGAATGCTGACAAAGTATGCAGGCTCCAACGTTCCATTTATGGGCTGGTGCAAGCATCTCGGAGCTGGAATCTTCGCTTTGATGAGGTGATCAAAGCGTTTGGGTTTATACAAGTTTACAATGAAGCTTGTATTTACAAGAAAGTGAGTGGGAGCTCTATAGCGTTTCTAATATTATATGTGGATGACATATTGCTAATTGGAAACAATATAGAATTTTTGGATAGCGTGAAGGGGTATTTGAACAAGAGTTTTTCGATGAAAGATCTCGGTGAAGCTGTTCATATTGGGCATCAAGATCTATAGAGATAGATCAAGACGCTTGATAGGACTTTCACAAAGCACATACCTTGATAAAGTTTTGAAGAAGTTCAAAATGGATCAATCCAAGAAGGGGTTCTTGCCGGTATTGCAAGGTACGAAGTTGAGTAAGACTCAATGCCCAGTAACTGCGGATGATAGAGAAAAGATGAGTGTCGTCCCCTATGCTTCAGCCATAGGCTCTATCATGTATGCAATGCTGTGCACAAGACCAGATGTCAGCCTTGCCATAAGTATGGCCGGAAGGTTTCAAAGTAATCCTGGTATGGATCACTGGACAGCGGTCAAGAATATCCTAAAGTACCTAAAAAGGACTAAGGATATGTTTCTCGTTTATGGAGGTGATCAAGAGCTCGTCGTAAAGGGTTACGTTGATGCAAGCTTTGACACTGATCCGGATGACTCTAAGTCACAAACCGGATACGTATATATTCTCAACGGGGGAGCGGTAAGCTGGTGCAGTTCCAAGCAGAGCGTGGTAGCTGATTCTACATGTGAAGCGGAGTATATAGCTGCCTCGGAGGCGGCAAAGGAAGGTGTCTGGATGAAGGAGTTCATGACAGATCTTGGAGTTGTGCCTAGTGCACTGAACCCAATGACTCTGTTCTGTGACAACACTGGTGCCATTGCTCTAGCCAAGGAACCAAGGTTTCACAAGAGGACCAGACACATAAAGCGACGCTTCAATTCCATCCGCGATTCAGTCAAGGAGGAGGACATAAACATTTGCAAAGTACACACGGATTTGAATGTTGCAGATCCGTTGACTAAGCCTCTTCCACGGGCTAAGCACGATCAACACCAAGACTCTATGGGTGTTAGATTCATTACCTTGTAATGCTAGATTATTGACTCTAGTGCAAGTGGGAGACTGTTGGAAATATGCCCTAGAGGCAATAATAAAAGAGTTATTATTATATTTCCTTGTTCATGATAATCGTTTATTATCCATGCTATAACTGTATTGATTGAAAACTCAAATACATGTGTGGATGAATAGACAGACTTTGTGTCCCTAGTGAGCCTCTACAGGACTAGCTCGTTGATCAAAGATGACCGCGGTTTCCAGGTCATAGACATGAGTTGTCATTTGATAACGGGATCACATCATTAGGAGAATGATGTGATGGACGAGACCCAAACGTTAAACATAGCTTTTGATCGTGTCAGTTATCGCTATAGTTTTCTGCATGTCAAGTATAAGTTCCTATGACCATGAGATCATGTAACTCACTGACACCGTAGGAGTGCTTTGTGTGTGCCAAACGTCACAACGTAACTGGGTGACTATAAAGGTACTCTACAGGTATCTCCGAGGGTGTCTGTTGAGTTGACATGGATCGAGACTGGGATTTGTCACTCCGTGTGACGGAGAGGTATCTCCGGGCCCACTCGGTAATACGTCATCTCAATGAGCTCAAAGTGACTAAGTAGTTGGTCACGGGATTATGTATTACGGTAACGAGTAAAGAGACTTGCCGGAAACGAGATTGAACTAGGTATAGAGATACCGACGATCGAATCTCGGGCAAGTAACATACCGACGAGACAAAGGGAACTGTATACGGGATTGCCTGAATCCTTGACATCGTGGTTCATCCGATGAGATCATCGAGAAACATGTGGGAACCAATATGGGTATCCAGATCCCGCTATTGGTTATTGACCTGGGAGTGTCTCGGTCATGTCTACATGGTTTCCGAACCCGCAGGGTCTACACACTTAACGTTCGGTGACGCTAGGGTTGTTAGTGAGAAAAGTGTATGGTTACCGAAGGTTGTTCGGAGTCCCGGATGAGATCCCGGACATGACGAGGGTCTCCGGAATGGTCCGGAGACGAAGATTGATATATAGGATGAAAGGTTTCGGAGTCCGGAAGTGTTCCGGGGAGCATCGGGAAATCGGCGGAGTACTGGAAAGGGGTTTCGGGGGGTCCGGAAGCAGTTCTGGGCCTAATGGGCCACAAGGGGGAACACCACAGCCCTCAGGGGGCTGTGCGCCCCCCCTTGGGCCCTCTCCTTGTGCGCCAAGGGGGGTGGACCCCTCTAGGGTGGCCGCACCCCCTAGCCTTGGGGGGCAAGGCACCTAGGGGGGGAAACCCTAGGGCCTGGCCCTGGCCGCCGCCCCCCTCCTGCCTTGGCCGCCGCCCCCCCTTGCCCTGGCCGCCGGCCCCCTAGGGGGGAAACCCTAGGGCGCCCTCACCTCTCCACCCCCCCTATATATAGTGAGGCAAAGGGAGGGCAGCAGACACAAGTTCGTGCCTCGGTGCTGCCCTCCCTCTCCCACAACATCTTCTTCTCCCGCGGTGCTTAGGCGAAGCCCTGCCGGAGTTCTCCTCCAACATCACCACCACGCCGTCGTGCTGCCGGTTCTCCATCAACCTCTCCTCCACCCTTTGCTGGATCAAGAAGGAGGAGACGTCCCCGAGCCGTACGTGTGAAGAACGCGGAGGCACCGTTGCTTCGGTGCTAGGATCTTCGGCGATCTGAATCGCGGCGAGTACGACTCCATCATCCGCGTTCATAACGCTTCCGCTTAGCGATCTACAAGGGTATGTGGATCCTACTCTCCCCTCGTAGTTGCATCTACTAGATTGATCTTGGTGAACGTAGAGAAAAATTTTTGTTTTCCATGCAACGTTCCCCAACAATACCATGCAACAATAATGTATGCGCATGAGATGCAAAAGCTTAGGAACAAAACCAAAGCAAGAAGAGAGAAGAGACAACTCTCTAAACTTCCTCACAAAACTAAACTCTCTGAAACTTCTCCCCCATTGGCATCGATTGCCAAAATGGGAGAAAAGCTTAGAAGGCCAATATAAATTGTGTTCCTCCATAAATTGCATATTCCTCAAAATAGAGAGTGGAATGCAATACATATATCCAACTGTAAATACTTGGAGGAAGACAAACTATATTGAGGCCCAAAGATTACAAAAGAATGATATGCCACAAAGGCATAACAAAGGGAGAAAAAAACACGCAATCAAGCAATCAAAGGATACCAATTGAATCAAGCTATCAAAAGATACCAATTGACCCAACTAGACCAATGATCCTACATGCCACAAGAATAAAAGATATTATGATATGAGCAAAGGACTGTTCTAGAGAAACTAGAGAAGCTCCCCATGATTTGTGCACAATTTAATTTTGTATTTGGATACAACGAGCACAACATAGGATCGTCGCTCCCCCAAGATCAATAGAACTCACGACATAGCAACCGATTTTTCTAAAGACACTGGTGAAGCTCCCCATAATTTGTGCACTCCTTAGAAAATTTTCATTAGGATACCAAGTGCACAAAATAGGATCATCACTCCCCCAAAATCAATAGAAACTCACACCAAGTGCAAGTGAGCATGAAGGTAACAAAGCCTAGCACTTGCAACAAACAAATGGTTGAGCAACATATAAAAGAGATAACTTAAGAGTATGCTCAACCAAAATGATGTGTGTGAGTCATGGCAAAGCACTTGAGAAGACTAATGTATGGATGAACATTAAGCATCAATATAGTCTTGAATGAAAGAGATACTCGGTGCAAGGCCTATCATTAACACACACAACAAGCAAACGGGTTCACAAGCTCACTAATAAGCATATAAAAAACCTATGCTTGTGACAACCCGTGGTGAAGATATAAAAGGAGAGCGTTATCGAGACGAGGGATACCAATTACATGGCAAAAGCCTTGTCAAGACAAGCAAGATACAAAAATATCCTCACCACATAAGAGTGCATCTAGATGCAACAAGATAAGATCCGCACTCAAGGCAAAGGCTTTCACGGAGCCACCAAAGAAATGATACAAGAAAGACAAGGTGGTCGTGAAAGAAAGGATATCTTCTAGATATGTAATTTCTCTCAAGTGTATAAGATTCTAGGTAGATGAAAATCATGATGATATCAATCCACAAAGAATAATGTACACTCGAAATAGTTACAAAAAGGAAGTAAAAAGATATCCACAAGGAAGTCATAATTATACCAATAAGATATTTTGCTTAAACGCAAGCACATGGCTAGATAAGGTCTTATTGTATATACATGAATTCCAACCAAGCGAACATCAAAGACATCACAACTAGCAACAAGGCATCATTGTTGGGATGCTTTGAGAAAGGAAACAAATATCACAAGAAGGGATGACTAACATGCCATGATGCAACCTACGCAAGGTTGGTGCAAGAAATGTGTGCATGAAGTAGATGATGATACTTGTTACCGAGATACTATTGGAAGGATGTAGTAGATACCAAATGAAGGTAGATAGTAGTTCATTGATCATCCTATCTTGATTCCAATAATCACATGGTGACACCACCTTCCTTTTGAATGAGCCGAGCATCCAATGCATCTCCAATTGTTCCTAGAACAACAACACAAACAAAATGGTACCCAAACTCATTGGGAACAAACAGTTAGAAACACCAATACATAGGACAAACTCCACAAACATATGTGCATTTATATATGAAAATGAATTTCATGCACCTCTCATCCAAATTGAGACTAGGTGGAGTTTCCCCTATATATTGGGTTAAAGAAAGAAAGCATGCCAAAGAAAATACATGTAGTAAATATGCATGCTCAAGACTTTCAAGAAACGAAACGAAATGAAAAAGAAATACCAAGTGAAAATAGGATACCAAATGGAGAAATCATCACTTGGAACATATCTATTTAGAAGATACATCAAGGAATGAGATATCCATTGATACACGTAAAAGGAAAGATAATGGACTCCCAAAAGAGAGGATGGTTCCAAACAAACCAACCCATCTACAAAGTTTCATGATGGCACAAGTACCAAAAAGAAACGGCTTTCCTTCCATCAACACACACTTGATATGGATCACAAGATGAGTGTTTTATCGAAAATAGGATAGCTCCCCCACGAATTGTGCATTTAGAGAGAATTTGCATTCGAGTACAAAATGCACAAGGTGGGATCACCACTTTCACTATATCTAGAAAACACTCGACCAAAACAATAAAACACGAGATCCACAAGTGGCATGGAAGGAAATGGGAGTTGACACAAACTTGGCAAGAGGTAAGACAAATAAAACCAAAAGACAATGTAAAGATGATCAATAATTTCCACCACATAAATGATTACCAATTGTCAAAGACAAGAGGTATTTGGAAATAATTCCCGATGATAGATAGCAATGATATCCAACATCATCTTCACACCAAACACAAGAAAAATGCAACTTGTAGAGCTAACATGCCACCTAGGAACAACATAATTTATACTATCAACTCTAGGTGACAATATCTCAAATTTACACATTTTCTAGGCTTGTAATATGCACATAGAATATTACTCCCCCATAATGTGATACCAATGAAAAACTTGACAAGATGCAAAAGAGAACCAACACGAGATAATTAATGGAACATTTAGAATTTGAATTTCTCATGAGAAGACATACCACATAGAGACTAGATAATCTTGTAATATCAAAACTAGATGATATTCCTCATGTACACACATTTATAGGATTGTGAGGTGCACAAAGCACATCACTCCCCCAAAATGGGATGTTCCATTAATCTCTTACAAGAGCCAACTAAGATACAAACAAGATACACAAAGGCTCAAACCACGGCACACACATACATGATGTGCAAACCAATATACACATACTTGATTTCTCAAGATATACAAATTGGACACACATCATATACAAACACATGCAAGGAACAAAACCAAAACATGCAAAGGGGCAAGTAACTTTCAATGCAAACAATTTAAGCACGAGTTACCGCAAGGAGGAACATTGGATATAAGATAGAAACTTGATTATCCAAATGACTTGGCTTGAGACAATATGAATGATGAAGACCCCTTAATTCTTCATAATGTAGCCAAGTCTCCAATGCCCTCCACAACACCTATTGATCAAGTTTGAGCTAGTTGGTCCCCAACCAAGTTGAGTCCTAAGAGGTTAGTCACAATAGGCTTGGCTACCCAAATGGTTCTTTTCTTGACACCACTTTGAGTACCAAAAAACTTGGCAAACACATTGCCAACTTTATCCTTCCCAAGAGAATAGACATCATCAATAATAATTGGGTTGGATAAGTTACCACTAGTGCATGAAGAAGCGACGTGACCTTTCTCATGACATAAGTAGCAACGTCTACTCTTCACTTTCTTCTCACTTGATTTCTCAACATGAGAAGCATTAACCCGAGTCTTCTTGGGAAGTGGCCTTTCTTCAACTTGAGGTTGAGCATGAGAATGAACTTGTGGCCGCTTCCCTTGTTGCTTGCAACTAATGGGCTTCTTCTTCAATGGGCATGATCTAACATGGTGCCCTTGAATTTTGCACTTGAAGCAAATAATCTTGGCCGAATTCTTGACTTGTTCTTGGCCCTTCTTCTTCTTATGAATTTTGGACTTCTTCATCTTGTTGGAGATGAATCCAAGTCCACCTTTGTCATTGGGGGATTTTTGCACACTCAAGATATTGTTGAGTGTGGACTTCCCTTCATGACATTTTTCCAAGTCTTTCTTCAAGGAAGAGACTTGGGCCTTGAGCTCTTTGATTTCCTCTACATGGTTAGTATTAACACAAGTACTAGAAGAAGTATAGGCTTCATTGTTAGAGCAACAAGGCAAGGAAAGCAATTCATCACAAGATGTACCAATGTTATGCATAGATGAATTACGAGGACTAGCACATGGAAATATATCATTTTGACTTGAAGTAGTGCTAGTATCCACATGAGGCTCACTAGATGTTACCTTGATACTCATGGCCTCATGAGCTATCTTTAGCACATTATGGGATATTACAAGATCATCATGAGAGCTTGTGAGCTTTACATGACTTTCTTCCAATTTCCCATAATTGGTAGATAGCAACACAAGTTGAGCCCTTAGCTCAACATTCTCCTTCAAAATGGATGCTTCACTAGGAATAGATTTAGTAGCACAAGCATCATCATTAACAACAAGAGGAGACGACAACTTAGCAAGCTCTTTTGAATATGAAGCTTTAAGTTGAGCATGAGACTCGGTGAGTTTGATGATCTCACTCTTAATGACCCTTGAGCCATTTTCGAGGTGCTCAAAATCCTCAAGGAGTTTATCATGTGCAACTTCAAGCTTCTCATTTTTAGTATCACAATCATTTGCCACCTCAAGAGCTCTATCACGAGATTCCCTCACTCTAGACAATTCTAGAGCAAAAGTCTCCTCAAGAGATTCCTTGGTGGTTTGTTCAAGTTCAAGAGCTTGAGAGAGGTCCGCGATCTCATTAGCGTAATCACGCTCATGAACTTCCATTTTCTCAATGGTGACCTCATGCTCCTCTAGGTGAGATTCCAACTCATCAATATATTTCTTGCCCTCAATGGCAATAGACATGATTTCCATGAAGTTGGAACGAGCAATTTTATTCTTATGAAGAGCTTTAAAAATCATTTCCCCCTTAATTTTTAAGGAGGCAACATTATCATTATCTTCATTATTATCAACATCATCATCATTGTCATCATCATTATCATCACAAGATATATTGGGATTCAAAGTGGGAGATACCTTTGAAGCCTTAGCCATAAGGCAAAACGCAATGGATGATGATGTAGGATCCCTTAGAGCACCATTCAAGACTACATCTTGTTCCATGGGATGTCGGGTTTCCTCTACATTGTTAGCATAACAATTCGAGGAAATAGATGCATTTTTATCATGTCAACAAGATATAGCAAGCATATCATCATGAGTTTTAGTCAAGCAATTTCTACATGATATGCAAGGACTAACAACACAAGCATGTGAAACATGTAGGGTGCTCGAAGTGTTAAAGTCCCAAGAAGATGCATTGCAATAAGATAGTGATGAAGGATCATCCACAATAAGCATACTATCATCATTGCAATGACCAACACTACTCACCATATCATTACCTTGTGGCAAACCACTTGTAGGTTAAGTAGAAGAAGTTGAGAAGACAACACGGCCGGAGGTGGAGAGAGAACAATCATTCCCACAATTCTTGGATACACCATATTTATCTTGAAGCTTTGTCCACAACTCATGAGCATCCCGTAACGACATGAGTTGAAATATAACTACATTGCTCAAAGCATCAAAAAGCACATTAGAAGCTTGAGAATTGAGACAAGAGTTTTTCTCATCCTCTAAAGATAATCTTTGTGGATCCTTTGGAGGAGAAAAACCCATATCTACAATTCGCTCTAAATTTGGGTCCATGACCCTAAAGAGATTAAGCATGCGAATTACCCAAACATCAAAATTTGTGCCATTGAAACTAAGAGTGTCAGAGAATCCTAAGCCCCTAGTAGACATCCTTACTCTCTAGGCGGTTAAGCCCTATAAAGAGAGACGAGGCTCTGATACCAATTGAAAGATCGTGGATGTCGCCTAGAGGGGGGGTGAATAGGCGCTTTAAAATATTTACGGTTTAGGCTTGAACAAATGCGGAATAAACCTAGCGGTTAATTTGTCAAGCACAAAACCTACAACAACTAGGCTCACCTATGTGCACCAACAACTTATGCTAAGCAAGATAAACAACTCGGTGATAGCAAGATATATGACTAGAAACAATATGGCTATCACAAAGTATAGTGCATAAGTAAAGGGCTCGGGTAAGAGATAACCGAGGCACGCGGAGATGACGATGTATCCCGAAGTTCACACCCTTGCGGATGCTAATCTCCGTTTGGAGCGGTGTGGGGGCACAATGCTCCCCAAGAAGCCACTAGGGCCACCGTAATCTCCTCACGCCCTCGCACAATGCAAGATGCTGTGATTCCACTAAGGGACCCTTGAGGGCGGTCACTGAACCCGTAAAAATGGCAACCCTTGGGGGCGGTCACCGAACCCGTACACTTTGGCAACCTTTGGGGGCGGTCACCGGGACCCGTCAAATTGCTCGGGGCAATCTCCACAACCTAATTGGAGACCCTGACGCTTGCCCGGAGCTTTACACCACAATGATTGAGCTCCAAACAACACCAACCGTCTAGGGCGCCAAGGCACCCAAGAGGAACAAGCTCTAGGGTGCCCAAACATCCAAGAGTAATAAGCTTCTCAAACTTCACTTCCACGTATCACCGTGGAGAACTCAAACCGATGCACCAAATGCAATGGCAAGGGCACACGGAGTGCCCAAGTCCTTCTCTCCCAAATCCCACCAAAGCTACTAATGCTAGGGAGGGAAATGAGAGGAAGAATGGAGAAGAGAACACGAAGAACTCCAAGAACTAGATCCAAAGGGTTCCCCTCACAAAGAGGAGAAAGTGATTGGTGGAAATGTGGCTCTAGATCTCCTCTCTCTTTTCCCCCAAAAACTAGCAAGAATCCATGGAGGGATTGAGAGATAGCAAGCTCGAAGAAGGTCAACAATGGGGGAAGAACACGAGCTCAAGAGATTAGGTCCAATGGGGAAGAAGATCCCCTTTTATTGGTCCCCACGAATCTGCCCGTTATGTGCAAAAAACTGTAGGACCGGTACAACCGGTGCACGAACCGGTACAACCGGTCAAGGCAGAGGAAAAACCAACCTGTAGGAAAAAGCACTAAGCGGTACAACAGCCCGGGGAACCGGTAGTACTGGTTAAACTAAACTAACCGGTACAACCGGTCAACAACCGCCCAAGAACCGCTCCAAAACAGAAACTATTCCGGTGGTAGAGCGGTACAGGGCCGGTACAACCTTCAGACCAATTTTGGACCGGTACTACCGCTGCAAACACTAGTAGTACCGGTCAACCGGTACAACCTGTCTATGGGGCGGTACAACCTCTCTATGAAAAACAGGTAAGATCAAAACAGCCACAACTTTCGCATACGAACTCGGAATTCGACGAAACCAAGTTTGTTGGAAAGCTAGCGACAAGGGCTAACACAATCTTGATAGAAATACCAATAAGAAGCAAATTAGAAAAGTCCCATAAGAAAATGGTGAGAACCCTTTCTCGGATAAGACCGGTAAAACCTCCAACACCGAAAACATCATAGAAGACGCATGTGAACTCCGTTTTCGATGAACTCAAGCTTGTCATCAAGATGACCATAAGCTCTAAGACTCACAAAGAGAACCAAACAAGAACCAAGAAACATGATGCAAGGATGCAATGGTTTGATCTCTCTACTAACGATACGATCAAGCTACCAACTTGAGAGCCCCCCTTGATAGTACGGCAATCGATCCTATAACCCGGTCTCCCACCACTACCATGAGACCGGTAAAATAGAAAACCTATCAAGGGCAAACATTTGCCTTGCACATAGTCCACTTGATCTGGATGATGACGATCTTCACTCCCTCAAGTTGGACCACCTTTCTTGATTGCGTTGGCTCGCTGAAGACTAGTAGATTGCTTCCCCATACTCCACTATGGGTGAGCTACTCTTCGGCACATCTTCACAAGTCCATTGTCACCACAATGGACGACAAGCTTCAAGCACTTGATCTCTTTGTGATGCTCCACTTGAACTTTCATACCGCAATCTTGATGACGATCACCATTTGATGTCACCCTCCATGGGTTGTATGATATCTTTTTCTTGACGCAAGCCCATGGAAACAAACCTAACCCCACAAGGAACTCTCACGTAGACCATGGGTTAGTACACAAAGCGTAATGGGCAATGCTTACCATTCCATGGGATCACTTGATCCCTCTTGGTACATCTTATATGCTTTGTGTGTTGATCAACTTGATTCGCTCTTTGACTTAGTCTTGATCAACCTTGAATCTTTCCAACTCTCTTCATTTCGAAGATGTCTTGAAGGTAAACATGAATGATCACACACTCTTCTTCTTCAAGACATGCTTGCAATAAGTTCAACCCTCACAAGACCAATCTTTGGATAATTCCTTAATATCACCTTGGTCATCACAAACTCTCCTTGAAACCAACGAATGTACTCCAAGAAAAGCCTATGGACAAACCCTTCAAATATAACTCAAGGCAACCATTAGTCCATAGAGATTGTCATCAATTACCAAAACCAAACATGGGGGCACCGCATGTTCTTTCAACCGGGTTAGCCAGCCACTCCGGATGAAACACCTCAACTATGAAACTTGCGGCCAAGAGCCTAGCCACTCCTTCACCTATAGCCTTGCGCCTCTCCTCATTGAAGCGGCGCAAATACTGCTTGACCGGTTTAAATTTCGGATCAATATTAAGACTGTGCTCAGCGAGTTCCCTTGGTATACCTGGCATGTCAGAAGGCTTCCATGCAAAGATATCCCGGTTCCCACGAATGAACTCGATGAGCGCGCTTTCCTATTTGGGGTCTAGGTTAGCGCTGATAGTGAACTGCTTGGACGAATCGCCCGGAACAAATTCAACCTGCTTGGTCTCCTCTGCTGATTTGAATTTCAATGCCGGATCATGCTCTGTAGTTGGCTTCTTCAACAGGGACATATCTGCCGGATCAACATTGTCCTTCTAAAATTTCAGCTCCTCCGTAGCACAAACTGCCTCAGCATATGCTGCGTCTCCTTCCTCGCATTCCAATGCGATCTTATGGCTCCCGTGAACCGTGATGGTTCCCTTGTGTCCCAGCATCTTGAGCTATAGATAAACATAACACGGTCTAGCCATGAACTTGGCATAAACCGGTCTCCCAAACAGAGCATGATATGGGCTCCTCATCTTTACAACCTCAAAGGTCACCGTCTCCGATCTAGAGTCCTGCTCATCCCCAAAGGTAACTTCCAGATCGATTTTTCCAACTGGGTAAGCCGATTTAGCAGGCACCACTCCATGGAATACTGTGTTGGACTACCGGAGCTTCTTATCTGTCAACCCCATACGTCGAAAAGTCTCATAGTATAGGATATTGATGCTGCTACCTCCATCCATAAGCACCTTTGTGAACTTATAGCCACCCACATGTGGAGCTACCACCAAGGCTAGCTGGCCCGGATTATCAACCCTGTGGCGGGTGATCCTCTCTTCTCCATACAATGGGTTGCTCAGACCAACGTAAAAAATGTGGTATCGCCGGTTCAACTGTGTGTACTGCTCGCTTCAAAATCTTTTGATCCCGTTTGCACAAACTTGTGGTGAAAACATGATATTGCCCACTGCTTAGCTCCTTCGGATTATTCTGATATCAGGATTGCTGCTGCTGCTGACGCTGTTGATTTCCTTGGTTGTTGTATCCACCCTGACCGTGATGCTGGTTATGTTGATGCTGATTGTTGCCATTTCGGTTATTGTTACCGCCGTGATATCCTGATGCGGATCCACCACCCTGGTAACCCGAACCCTGAAAACCGGGACCTGACCCGCCGGGGGGGGCGTGGTTATACTTGGCCTGTTTCATAAATTCTTGCATAATAAAACAGTCCTTCGAGAGATGCGTAGCCGGGTTTTCCTCTGTTCCGTGTTTTGGACAAGGCACGCTCAACTGGCGGTCTAGATTAATGGGTGGCCTTCCGTTGCGTGGGGGTGGTCTACCCTTGCGGCGCTGCCCGTTGTCTTGAACGTTGGTATTGGCCACAAAATCTGAGCTGCCCTCCGCTTTACGCTTGCCATTCTACCCTGCACCCGCCGGATTGGTGTGTGCCGGTTTACCAGTTTTGCTCACCTTTCCGGATTTGTCTCCGTCTGCGTCTGGGTACTTGGTGTTATCAGAGTCTCCATACTTTACCAAAGCGCTCATGAGCGTTCCCATGTCATTGCAATCGCGCTTGAGCCGTCCCATTAACCTCAAAGACTCAAACTGGCAATTGTTTTCCAAGGTCACTATCGCCGTACTTGGGTTGATGCTATTGGAGGAGTGCAGGATTTCACATACTCGTCGCACCCAACTGCTTGTGGTCTCTTGCTCTCCTTGAACACATGCTGCTAAATCAACCACGGACATCGGCTCTTTGCACGTGTCTTTGAAATTACTGATAAACCGGCGACGCAACTCACCCCATGATCCGATGGAGTTAGGTGGTAAACCCTTTAACCATGTCCAGGCCGTGCCCTCAAGCATCATTGTGAAGTACTTGGCACACGCAGCTTCGTCCACATCAAGCATCTCCATAGCCATCTCATAACTTTCAACCCATGCCTCCGGAGCCAGATCCGCCGTGTAGTTGGGTACCTTGCGCGGGCCTTTGAAGTCTTTGGGTAATTTCACGTTCCGTAAAGCGGGGATGAGACACTGCACCACGAAGGAACTGGACATGATTCCCGTTTCTGTGGTGGTGGGGTGAACCAGCGTCCCTTGACGGGTGTCGTCGCGGGCAGTATGTCTAGCCTGGTCCACCGCCTCTTGGGCATGTGCTCCAGCTCCTGCCGGATTATCCTGCCTCTGTCGGTGCCGTCTCCACACGCTGCTAGATACAGCCGGTTCATCCAGGTGCCTCGTGTAACTCGGGCTCGGGCGGGGGGTTGAATGAATCCTCTCCCGACTATAAGAATACGCCTGCTGTTGTGTCAACGCCGTGTCCAGCAACTCCTTAGTCCGTTGTGCCTCCATTGCTATGGGGGATGTCCCCTCAATGGGAAGAGCGGCCAGCCGTGAAGCGGCGGCGACAATGTTGTCCAACGGGTTAGAATAATGGCCGGGAGGGGTGGGCACGTGCGGCGTCGGCACAACCTGGCGGTTCCGCTCTGTGGCTGGCGGCTGAACCGACGTGCCCGTCCCCGGAGCTCCTCCCCGGTTTACCTCTGGGCGGTTACTGGTTCCCGCTCCTGGTGTGCCAAAGAGATTCCTTGCCTCATAAACCGGCGGTAAACGAGATTGTTGCCTTCTGTACATTACCTCCTGTGAAGCGTTCTGATCCAGCCTGAGCCGGAAGGCTTGGGAATCTAGCTCTGCCTGTCTTGTAGCCATCCCGGCTTTCTCCGCATCCAGATCCAGCTTAGCTTGCTCAATCCGGCTCTTCAGTTGAGCGATCTCTGCATCATGTTGCGCCTTGTCAGCCGGGGCTACTTCTGCTGTTGCGAGCACCGTCAAGGTGCCGACTAAGGTGGATAGGACGCCAGAGGGCGACGGGGGAAGGCCACCAGCCCCGGTTCCCGCTGCCTCTGAGGTTAACGCCCCAGTCATCGAGGGCTGCTGCATAGGTTGTGATCCGGCCATGAAAACTGCAACCCTGTTCGGCGGATCAAAGGGGTCCGGAATACTATCGCCATCGGACACACCCTCTGACCGGCCGTCCTGCAACAGATACAAAGATTCGGTCTCTCCGGATGAAGATTCATCGTCGGAATAGACAACTGTCTCGCCACCAGAATCCGATCCATCCTCGGCTTGTACTCCATGCAATGCTCCAACGAAAACATGCTTCATGGCGGGCTGAATCCGGGCCGATCTCACACGCTGAGCCGGCTCGACGATGTTGGGGAAGATGTCCGACTCAGGTCCCGGTTCGCCGATCTTGCCGATGAAGACGTGGATGCCACCGAAGGGGACCCGATACCCATATTCGATTGAATCGGCCTCGGGGCCCCAGCCTGCATCATCGATGTAGATCCAGCCGCGACGACTCTTGGTCATCCGGCCCACTACGTAACCCTTGAGCCCTTCAAAGCTTCCCTTCAAGAACTCGAAACCATCGTGCGATAGCCCCATGGTGGGCGCCAAATGTCGTGGAATTAGCACGGCAGATGTCTGGTTTACTGGACCTAGATGGGAGGCCATCGCGCGGGTTAACTCATAGGAGTTAAAGCGGACGAAGGACACAGGGAGTTTTATACTAGTTCGGCCCCTTCGATGAAGGTAAAATCCTACATCTAGTTTGGTGTGGTACTGCTTGGGCTTCAATGACCAGGGAGCGAATCCGCTTGCCTGTGTCTCGAGCTGTTGTTGCCTGTCCTTGAACCGTCGCCGGGTCGTCCCTTAATGTAGGAGGCAACGCCTGGTCCGGTTTACAGAGTCCCGAGGCTGGTTCATAAATGTGTCCGCCTCGGTCTCTACTCTTTCTATCTTACATCCCAAGTTACACGGTATGACGGTTTACAGATCACGGGCCTTATACATGGGCCCTAAACCTCTACAGGCTATGATCCCTTGTTACTCATTCTACTGGGCTTCTGATAATATAACCTTACTAGCGTAAACCGGACCCTCCTGGCCGGTTTATACCTGCTATTAATATCCCTGACAACCATGCTCTTCTTCTTCCTCCCAAAAAAATCCCCAACCAGCTCAAACCCGAGTTCTAGCTCGTTTTGCTGCCATTTTTTATCTCCTTGCTCAAAGCACCATTCACCAAACTGTTTGGGGAGATTGTTCCTTGGTATGTGACTCCTCCATTGGTCCAATTAGTTTTTGTTCTAGTGCTTTATTTGTTGCAAATTTGTGCTACTGTGGTGACCTTGTTCTTGAGCTTGCATGTCAAATTTTCTTGGTCCCAAGTAGTTCTAATGCATGATATAGCCTATAGGCACTTGTAGGAGTTGCTGCTATCAATCTTTTTGAGTTTGATTAACTTTTATTTTGTGAGTCACTAAAAATTTCAGAAAATTTCAGAAAAATGTCTAGGAAAAACTTCCAAGGTGGTCCTTCAACGTAGCAAGGACCGAGGCTTGCGTTCCGTGAGCCCGACAATGAGCCACCGAGGGATGCTGATGTACGGCCTTGTGAATGGCCGCCAGATGAATTTGTGAGTCAAGCAGGCATCAAAGATGAATTTTACGCATATGTGCGTAACACTGACCTCGAGGACTTCATGCAAGATAAGTGCCTCCAATACCGTGGCTTGACGGATAGCTTTGTGAGAAGGTTTAAATTTTCATCTTCACGTAATTCTCACACTATCTTGTTTGATCTATATGATAAATCTTATACCATGGACTTAGAGGATTTTAATGAAGCCTGCAAGCTACCACAGTGGGGCAGTATGAGTGATCCTCGTAAATCTGAATTTAGAGAATTCCTAGCTAGTATTACAGTGGGGGAATCCAGGGGCATCACACAAGCCACCACTGGGAGCATACATTTTCCTGCTATTCATTACTTCGCTCTCTTTATCGGTAGATGCGTAAATGGTAAAGATGAAGCCTGTCACATGTGTGTCCCTGATCTCAGCATTCTCAGGAGTGCTGTACTAGGTGATATGCAATATAATTTAGGAGCAATTGTTGCACGTAGACTGCACCATAATGGCTCGTATGGAGATTTATTTGGTGGGATCTATGCTACCCGCATAGCCCGCTATCTTGGTGTGTCTGTGCATCCGTATGATGAACCTTTACCTACTGCTTATTTAGACTGTAATGCTATGGCTAGTCACCGGTTTATAGAGTGGGATAATCAAACTCTCAAATATCGACTAATCTTTAACCGGCAGCATGCCATCCCTTTTGTTCTTCCTGCCCCTACTTTGTTTAACTTTCAGGAAAAGGGAAGATACACAATAACTATGGAGGAGGCAAATGCCCATTATAACATGACGGAGGCAGCCCGCCTTCAAGCTGCAGCTCAGCAGGCAGCATCTGCTGCATCTCAGTACGACCCCAACTACAACTTTGGATATCCGTGAGGCCAATACTGGCCATAGACCAACTTAGGCCAAAAGCCTAAGCTTGGGGGAGTACGTGTTTCTCACCGACTTACATTCATGTTCACACACTTATTCTAGCTGTCGGTGCTCACACTCTTTCACTGTACCGTCCATGCTTAGTTTAAATTTCTTTTTCTTAGTCTTTTTCTTGTGTGCTAGAAAAAAAACCCAGAAAAAAAAAGTAGCTTCTAGCTAGTTTACTTTCTTTGCTTGTAGTAGAAACTAAAAATGAAAACCCAAAAAGATTTCCCGTTCTTCTTTTCCTTGTTGGGAGCTTTCCCGTGTAAATAATTTCTTTTCTTTTCTTTAAGGGTTAAGAGTAGAAGACCATGATTGAAAATGCTTAGTGGCTCTCATATTCTTTGTTGTTGATTTAATCTTGAGCCATATCACCTTGTCTTCTCTCTTGTATTAAATGCCTACAGATTCCAGCTTAGTCCAATGCACGTGCACTATTATTATTATCCACACCGTTCGGTCATGCGAGTGAAAGGCAATAAGGATGATATATGATGAACTAATTGAGATGAGAAAAGCTGGTATGAACTCGACCTCTCTTGTTTTTGTAAATATGATTGCTCGTCGTTCTTGATTCAACTTGTTATGAATGAAACATGTTTGCATTGACAATTAGAGATCGTAGCTGCCTATGCCATGCTTAATTAGCTGAGAGTTTATAATGGTCTATCTTGCATGCCAACATGACATTAAAATGGTTGTGATGTGGTATGAGGGGTGGTATCCTCCTTTGAACGATTTAAGTGACTTGACTTGGCACATGTTCACGCATGTAGTTGAAACATATCAACATAGCATTCACGATATTTATGTTCATGGTGATTTATATCCTACTCATGCTTGCATTCATTGTTGATTAATTTTAATGGACGTTCATGATCGTTGTTGCTCTCTAGCTGGTCGCTTCCTAGTCTCCTTCTAGCCTTCACCTGTACTAAGTGGGAATATTGCTTGTGCATCCACTTCCATAAACCCCAAAGTTATTCCCTATGAGTCCACCATACCTTCCTATATGCGGTATTTACCTGCCGTTCCAAGTAAATTTGTATGTGCCAAACTCTAAACCTTCAAATGAAATTCTGTTTTGTATGCTCGAACAGCTCATGTATCAACTAGGGTTGTCTATATCTTCCATGCTAGGTGGGTTATTCTCACGATGAGTGGACTCCGCTCATCATTCACGAGAACATGGCTGGTAACCGGGATGCCCAGTCCCATGCTCAAAATCATAATAATTAAAGAAAACTCCCCCAGAGTTGTTGCTTGTTTGGACGGTAACCCGTGGATTCGGCTGGCCGTGGAGTGTGCTTGTTGGTGGTTGGGGGAGTATAAACTTTACCATTCTGTTTGGGAACCGCCTATAATGTGCGTAGCATGGAAGATATCGAGATTCTTGGTTGTTATGTTGACAATGAAAGTATACCGCTCAAAATGTTATTCAATCTCTATTTAACAAATTGAGCTCTGGCACCTCTACAAATCCCTGCTTCCCTCAGTGAAGGGACTATCTATTTACTTTCATGCAGAGTCATCATCCTCTTATCAAAGAGCACCAGTAGGAGAGCACCTCTGTCGTTGCATGTATTACTATTAATTTGCATTGAGTATGATCATGACTGGATCTCTTTTACCATGAATTACAATGTCTAGTCAGTCCTTAATCTTTAAAGGTGCTCTGCATTTAAGTTTTGCGGTCTCAGAAAGGGCTAGCGAGATACCATCCTGTTATATCATATCATGATTGTTTTGAGAAGTGTTGTCATCCGAGGTTTATTATTATTGCTCGCTAGTTGATTATGCCATTGATGTGAGTAGTCTTGAGACCTGAAAGTTATTGTGAATGTGGTTAGTTCATGATCTTGTTGAAAACCTGAATGCTAGCTTACATATTTACAACAACAAGAGCAAACAGAGTTTGTCAAAGTTTTTCTTTATCACTTTCAGTTTATCAAACTAAATTGCTTGAGGACAAGCAAAGGTTTAAGCTTGGTGGAGTTGATACGTCTCCAACGTATCTACTTTTCCAAAGACTTTTGCCCTTGTTTTGGACTCTAACTTGCATGATTTGAATGGAACTAACCCGGACTGACGCTGTTTTCAGCAGAACTGCCATGGTGTTATTTTTGTGGAGAAATAAAAAGTTCTCGGAATCGCCTGAAAATCAACGGAGAATTATTTCAAAAAATATAAAAAATACCTACAAGAAGATCCACACCGGGGGGCCCACGGGCTGTCCTCGAGGGTGGGGGCGCGCCCCCCTTCCAAGGGCGTGCCCCCCTGCCTCGAGGGCACCCCGATGCCCCACCGACGTATCCCCAGGTCCTATATATTCCGTTTCGCGGAGAAAAAAAATCAAGTAGAAAGAATTATCGCGTTTTACGAGACGGAGCCGCCGCCAAGCCCTAATCTCTCTCGGGAGGGCTGATCTGGAGTCCGTTCGGGGCTCCGGAGTGTGGAGATCGTCTCCATCGTCATCATCAACCTTCCTCCATTAGTAATTCCATGATGCTCACCACCGTGTGAGAGTAATTCCATCGTAGACTTGATGGATGGTGATGGGTTGGATGGGATCTATCATGTAATAGAGTTAGTTTTGTTAGGGTTTGATCCCTAGTATCCACTATGTTATGAGATTGATGTTGCTATGACTTTGCTATGCTTAATGCTTGTCACTAGGGCCCGAGTGCCATGATTTCAGATCTGAACCTATTATGTTTCCATGAATATATGTGTGTTCTTGATCCTATCTTGCAAGTCTATAGTCACCTACTATGTGTTATGATCCGGCAACCCCGAAGTGACAATAATCGGGACCACTCCCGATGATGACCATAGTTTGAGGAGTTCATGTATTCACTATGTGTTAATGCTTTGGTCTGGTACTCTATTAAAAGGAGGCCTTAATAGCCCTTAGTTTCCAATAGGACCCCGCTGCCACGGGAGGGTAGGACAAAAGATGTCATGCAAGTTCTTTTCCATAAGCACGTATGACTATATTCGGAATACATGCCTACATTGCATTGATGAACTGGAGCTAGTTCCGTGTCACCCTAGGTTATAACTTCTACATGATGAATTGCATACGACGTAATTTCCCAACACCGATCCAATGCCTATGAGCTTTACCTATATTGCTAGCCACTTATTTACTTTTCCGTTACTACTATCACAAAAACTACAAAAATACTATCTTTACTTTTATTGCTTCTACCACCACTATCATATTACTTTGCTACTAAACTATCTTGTTGCAGATACTAAGTTTCCAGGTGTGGTTAAATTGACAACTCAGCTGCTAATACTTAAGAGTATTCTTTGGCTCCCCTTGTGTCGAATCAACGAATTTGGGTTTAATACTTTACCCTCGAAAACTGTTGCGATCCCCTACACTTGTGGGTTATCAAGACTATTTTCTGGCACCGTTGCCGGGGAGCATAGCTCTATTCTTTAAGTCACTTGGGATTTATATCTGCTTATCACTATGAAGAATTTGAAGGACTCAAAAACCAAGATCTTACCCTCAACTACGAGGGGAGGTAAGGAGCTGCCATCTAGCTCTGCACTAAATGACCAAAAATGCTAGAGTTACAAACAAATACAGAGTTTTACGGACTCCTTGCATCTATTGACCAACCATAAACTTGCCCCCCCCCCACCCCCCCCCACCCCCCCAATTTTCAGGGGGTGGGCCGGCTCCATCAAGTATTGACCAATCACAAAGACACAAGTTAACCCCTTCCTGTAAAATCCTGTAAGTAATCCGTACGTGTAGCATTGCCGGTTAATGACACATGCATTTCTAACCGGTCCCTTGTAACCGGTTAGAGGAGTAAACTTTTTGTTTTACTCCTCTAATCGGCACATGCCTATCCCTTATCCGTCGTAAGGGAGTATTTTTTTACTCCTCAAAATTTCTCCTTAAATTTACTCCACCGCGCGGCGGGTGAGTAAAAGTCGCACCTCTCCCTCGCGTCGCCCACGTCCCTACGAATTTCCCGACGCGACTCCCCGCGATCGTCGGCCGGCCCCGCCGGTACCTTGTTGCCTGCCCAACCCTTCCCCCGCCCTTCTGTCCGACGTTGAGCCCCTTCGGCTCCCGTTGCCGTTGCCAGACTCAAGGTGAAACGCCGCCCCCATCGCCATTGTTGATTCGCCGGATTGCTTCATCGGTTCTTCTTTTTCTGTTGGCGGCCACATCTTACCTTGATTCCACACCACCGCAGGCAATTCCCTCTCATCGCGTACGCCCTGTTTGGTCAGAACGAGACCGGCCGCCGATGCACCACCGCACTGCAAGTGTTTGACGAATTGTGTAGGTGAGTTTTTTTAGTCGTTTCTTTGTGAACCGAGCCGTTTGGATTGAACCTAGCCATTTGAATTATAAATGAAGAGGTTGAGGAGATGGATTTGGAGGACTCGTCGTCATCTGAAGAGGAAGAAGACGACGGTGACCATTTTAGGCATGATTTTCAGTGATGATGTTCCGCGGCCGAGGAGAAGATCATAGTCTGGCCGCATACACGTAAATAGTAATAGAGACGAGGGTCGTGCAAAGATCATGAGAGACTACTTTGACCAAAGCCAACCTATCCAGATAAGTACTTTCCCCGGCGCTTTCGGATGCACCCAAGTTTTTTTCTGACCATTGCAAAAGCCGTTGAGAGATATGATGATTGACTCGAGCTTCAGAGAAATGCATGTGGAGAGATAAGTGCAAGCCCTTTGACGAAGTGCATTGCGGCCGAGTCTTGGCATATGGGTGTTCGACTGATGCAATCGATGACTATGTCCGCATTGGTGAAGACGCAATCTTGAAGTCTGTTAAAGCAGTGGCCACTGTCTTTAGCCCGGAGTACATGAGAGCGCCAACCGAGGAAGACACATGGGGGCGCTGGTGGATGCGGTTGACTCGGTGGCCGGGCGCGAGCTAGAGCAGCCGGCAAGTTGGATGCGCTCGAGGCGCCCATGAGTTGGTCGTGTTCTAGGTCAAGAACACCGGTGCATGTGCCCACTGCGATGGGAGAAGGCCGGCAACAACGATGGGAACGGCACGACGGTGCGGCCTGAGTTTGCTTCATGTTCTCGGTTATGTCTTCAATGGACACCTCCCGTATGTCACCACCGCAGCCATGCATAGAGGAGTGGAGGGGGCGCCGGCGACTAGGTAGGGTGTGGGCGAGTATCGGGCATGTTGACATTGAACGGGAGTGCAACGGGAAAGAAGCAGACCATACGTGGTGGGGGAGGAAGTGGCGACGCAGCGGTGCCGGCGATGGCAAGGTGAGAACTAGGCGGACGGTTTTATGTAAGCATACGGCGGTGGGGCGGTCAGCATTGACACATGATTTCGCTCGAGCATAGGAGAGAACACATCAACAACAACGTACTAAGTCTAAGTGGCTTCATGGAAATTTTGGTTGGAAGTGTCTTCATGGAATTCTTCCTTGCTATGGTGTCTTGGACTCTTGGCCAATCGGCACATCAGCACATTATAACCAACAGTAACTGTCCTCGCTGTAAAACATATTGTCAAGATAAAAAACACACTTTATTCACATGCGTGGGACGTGGGAGCAATGGAGACGGTCATAGAATTTGTCTGATAGGTGCACATTAGTCATACGCCTTCTTTGTTTCACTTGTAAGCCGAAAAAAACTGTCGCACAACTTGTGTTGCGGATGCAAATAGGTCATCGTGTTTTTTTTCAAACAGGCCATGCGCCGCGCACGGCATGTGTTTAGGCGCCAACATTGTCCTTTAGGGCATGTACAATGGTTGATAAGATAGTCTTATCTTAAATTTTGCATGTAAATTAGATATGACAAAAAACGATGTCTACAATGAGTCATCTCTTAACCTTATTTTCAATAATTAGTTGTTCCTAAAAACATGGTGAGACAAATTGTGCTAAGAGATCATCTCTTGTCTTATCTTAAATAAGAGAAGACAAGCCTTCTCTTATGATTTCTTTCTCCTCCACCTCATCATTTATCCTACGTGGCACTCTTAAGATATAACCATTGTACATGCCCTTATCTAGAACGGCCCATTTTTTTTTTCTCCGGGTGAATTGCAGATTGCGACGGGTACGACATGCGGCGGCATGAGGTTCCTCCCGACCCCAAGCGCTGTCCTTGGCCACGGCATTGGCATGAGCCACGCGCTGGCAGCAGCTCGCGCCGGAGGTGATGAACCAACAGGCGCCGCCCTACTCCCCGCACGGCTGGCAACGTCCATATGCATGCCCGTGACCACGCGCGAACAGGGGAATTTTTACCACACCAACGCGACGTCGACCTCGCCAGAGCCTCCGGCTGTCCGTCCGGCAACGACGTCTTCTCAGCAGTGGCATCTCGGACACGAGCGATGCTGCGTGCGCGGCGTCCTTGACTCCCTTCGATGATGTAAGCGATATTTAAGTAATAAAACGTCTACAACTGGAAGTAGCAAATGTGAGCCTCTGTATGTCCGCGGACGTGCCCGCGGACAGCGCCGCGCAGATTTTTATTTGCTCCCCTCCACAACCCACGCCCCTCATACCTCAATGCCTAAATTCATGCAAATCTATACACGTCTATCATACAACGCAAATTCAAGGATATAAAGATAGCCTTGCATAAATAAATTCATTGCAAATCAAAAAGATAAATTTAAACAGTTCGTACACAGATAGACTGATTCGTAAAAAAAAAAGTACATAGATAGACGATGCGTGAACGAAACACTTCTTGCCTTCATCGTTCAAGTGGTTGACGCCTTGCAACATTATCCTTGACTCCTCCGTCTCTCTCTCTCGCAAACCTCAATTTCTCTCTCCCTCGCTCGCTCAAGTCCTTGCATTGTCGCCGTTTGTTCAAGCTTCAATTTTACAATCTTCTCCGGCCTCTCCAATTCTACTATATTCTTCTCCAAGTTCAACCTCTTTTGGTCAAACTCAATCTTCTCTTTTTGCACCTCCATGAACATCTTGTACCTTTCCTCCTTTTTCACCTCCTTAGCGAAAAAAATGCCCGTCCAAGTGGCGGACATTTTTCTTATTGCACCTTCACGCCCCACCTTCTCCTTCTCCCACTTGTTCCCCATCACTCGCTAGTTTATCTAAGGCACGGTTGCTTGCGATTCCGCTCCACCATTTTCTTCTTCCTCCTCCTCATCCAATCCAATTGATTTGAGCGGTGCTAGACTCGTCGTTTTCCTTAACCTTCTTCGTGCCTTTTCAAACCTCCTCGAGCGGTGTTTGTCTCTTGGGGTTTTCATTCAATTCATCCAACAATGCGAAAAAGTGAATTCCTTCTTCTCCACTTGACAGTACAAAGCCGCCATCAAAATTGCATGGGCTTGAACTCCGATGCCGCTTTGGTTTCGGCCTACAACTTGTTTGAGATAACCAACAAATTTGATAACGGTCTCTTGGATGAGAGGAGAGCACGGGACACAATTGGTGCATATTGGGTGTGGGCGTGTGGCTTCACATAGTGTTTTTGTTCATGGTAAAGTTTGTGGATTTTCTCCAATATTTCTCACGTTTTTGCTCGGTCCCACAAACCGAATCCCTGTTGCATTCGTTGCCGCTACCTTCTCCAATGACTCACGCTCGCGCTGCCTCCGGTGGCGATCCTTTCGGGCAAGGTTCTCTGCCTTTGCAAGGATCCGCCGCCGGGCCAGTGAGTTCGACTGATTCCTGAGGCATCATCCATGGCCATGGTGGCACACAAGGTTGTTGGCGGCGACATCAGCGACGGCAGGCAAGGATGGCGAGCAAGGGAGGGAGGCATGAGGAGTTCGGTCGAAGTGGTATGACTAGTAAATTTGAAGAGGATTTGGGATGTGTCCAGCTTGACAGAGCCGATGTGATGGGTGTGTCCGAGCATCCCTATATCCGCCCAGATATGGACCGGGTATGAAAAGTATTAGTCAGTCGGGCATTTGAGCCGGATTTGAGGCGTTTTATTGGGTGGCAATTTTACGTCCGGTTTGGTCAATGACCGGGCAACCTGTCCAGGTGTTTCGGGCCGGTTTAAGGGCTATGGTTATAGATGCTCTAAAGAAGCCATGGTGGCAATTTTTTTTTAAAATGTTCTACGTGGCACGAATATCATTAGATCCCATGCATGCAAATGAAGGAAAAAACTCTAAACGGCACTTGACAAATTTGGCTCCACGGACACGTGTGTCCAGGCACGATGCAATCCTCTATTTTTTTTGCTCCAAAATAACCGTAACCCCGACTTCTAACCCCCATTTCTTCTCTCTGTGCGCGGCATTTCATCAAACATTTCACGTACGTACACCGGAGACGGCACCAAGCAGCTCCGGCCCGAGGAATGCAATGCGCGCGGGTACGTGAGGTGATCAGGCGCACACATGCGGCGGTGGCGGCCACCATGCTCGTCCAGATGCGGACGCGCGCGAGCTCTGGCCTCGGCGTCGCACGCGGGCGCGTGAACTCGGATGCCGACGCGCGCGAGCTTCGGCTCCGGCGCAAGAATGCCGTGCGCCACTAGCATGCACGCGACCGCGGCTGGATCCAGCACCGGCGTGAGCGGCGGAAGACGCGGGCTAGGCGCTCTGGTGGCGTGGGCGGGCGAGCACCGGCTTCGTATCCGAACTGGGCGCGAGCACGCGAGCTTCTGTGCGGTCGTCCGGCCACGAGCTCGAGCTCTTCTCTGACGCGGATGCACACACGAGGATGTGGGTGCGTGAGGTCAGGCCTCGAAGTTCCGCTCCATGGCGTGCATCTGCTCCGCGCTCGCAAGCAAGAATGCACGCACGGATGCGGTGGCTAGCTAGGTAGCACGCATGTCGTGACCAGCGGCCAGCGCCGGCCAGCTCGTGGTGGCCATAACCGCAGGCCAGGACAACACCATCGTGTCGATGCCGCCAAGCGCACTGCTGGCATAGTGGCACTGATTGTGTTGCGACATCAGACCGTATCAGCCGGGGTGAGCATGGCGACTGCAGCAGAGCGACGGATCCTTGGACGCCACAGAGGTGCGCTCGAAAGCGATGATGAAACACCCGATGCAGCCGGATGAGCACCGAACAGAGAACCTAAAGAATCACAACCAACATAATCCATTGCCACTGAGTTAACAGATAGGCAGTCAACTCTCTCCCCTCTCCCTCGTGCGCACGTCCTGCATGCATGATCTCCATGAACTCACCTGTACTATATATACATTGATCATTTCATCGGCAACCACCTAGTTCCTCTACTTGCTCATTTTTCTGCCCTTGAATCATGAATCGGCTCCCCTCGGGCCCTTGAGCCGGCTCTGCTCGGCCACCTGGCAAAGGTCGCGGCGGACTCTGCGATTGTCTTCAGGGGGAGGTCGCTCCCCCTCTAGTTCATATTGAGGCGATCCTACTCCGGGATATTCTTGAAGGGCGACTAGCTCTGCTCTGCCCCCCCCCCCCCCCCCCCCC
>LR738713.1:770115841-770154543 GCA_902687465.1 Secale cereale
TGAAGATGTGTTTGACATTTTTGGGCTTCAGAACAAGGGCAAAGATGCCATGAAAGCGATAGGCAAAGGGGGGTTAAAGTTGAAGGTGAAAGTGCCAAGTCGTTTTGTAGATTCCAATACGGGTCAAATGATGATAGACCAGCTGATTGAGCACATCGTTGCCAGTGGCACATACGATGATGATTTCCTCCGTAGAATTGTTCTGGTTCTTTTAGGCACTGTTCTTGCACCGCACTCCACGAAAGAAGTTCCTAATGCTTTTTACAAGTTAGTGGAGGATGTGGAGGCAATCAAAGCATTTAATTGGAACGCGTTCACTTTACGCATTTGCATTGAAGGCATCACAAAGACCCAGTCAGATACTACAAAATTTACTTGGCCGGTCGGAAACCTTGCCCTCCTACAGGTAAATCTTACATTATATAATTGTTTAATGCGAGTTATATTTTCTAAGAAAACGTTTGCTAATGTACTTCATGTTTATGCAGTACTTGTTTTGGGAGAAAGTGCAGCCACTGGACTTAGAGACATTTGATCCACTAGCTCATGAATATCCGTTGATGCTTAATTGGACAGAGGATGAGGCTAAGAAGCGTGACGCGTACGACACGTCATACGGTCGTGGTAATGGGATGGTATGTATTACTAGTTCGTACTGCATGCATTTATGTGACTATATAAATGTAGAGGGAATTAATTTGCTTTGCTCTGTGACAGATTGATGACTTGATAAGTGAGAAGTACAGACAGAAATTAATCGCTCAACAAGGAAAAATTGCGGAGGAAGAATTGGAGCCGGAAGAGCGAACATGTCGTGTCTCACGAAGAAAAGATAATAGAGATGATGCTTCGTCGAGCAGGGACGCCACATTAGATCAATTAATGAAATGCATGAAAGATATGCAAAAAGAAATTAGTCTTCTCCCTGGAAAATGTGCTGAGGTAACGAGTGAAGTGTATTTTAATTTACATGAGTTTACATATTCATAATGTTCGCATGTAGTTAATGTTATCGATGTGTCATTGCAGATAGTACTGCAGAAACTGTTGAAGAAAGGTCTTGTCTCCAAGTCAAACATGGGGTTTCGTGAAGAGGTTGAGTTTGTGGAGAATACTGAAGAGTGGGTGGACAAGTATGGTCCATCAAAATACTGGACAGATGTAAAATCAACTCCTGCAAAAGAAGATATGGACAACGGGTTGGAGGCATCCTTCACCACTGGAAAAGAGAAGAAGTTGAGGAGTGATAAAGGTGTGCATCTCAACACACCCGGTACAGGAGATGAAGGCGACCCCTTCGTGATCGAGGAGAATGGTAATTCAACCGACCCATCTCTAGCAACGGTAGACACAGATGAGTTTCCAGCTCTTACCGCAACCCCCAAGAATATCAATACAGTGTGAGACGGGTCTAGCGCGGATAAATATGAGGAGATTAGTATGGATAGTTTGAAGACCCTTATTAAAAAAGCTCAAGTAAAAGGCACTAAGGATAATGATGGGAAACGGAAGAGGAAACAGTCAAAATACTATCGTTCACCGTACCAGCAAAACGGTGGACGCAAACGTCGAAGGAAAAGTAAGTGCTAGGTAATTTATTGTTCGAAGATATTTCTGTTCTTGCATGCACACTTTATGAACTCATTGTTGTTTACTATTTTAGATTTGTTTGGTGTGAGAGCTGTACTGGTTAGTACCGATTACATTGATGAGGAACACATAGAGGCTGCTAAGATTTATGTCCAGAAACTAGCATCCTCGGAGAAGCTTTGTAGGAAAACTGTTGTGCACATGACGGGCATTGGTGGGGAGACATGTATATCTAATATGCTTGAAGCCATTATTTCAAAACAGTGGTTACAGGGCGCCGTAAGTATTGACATTAATTTATGAAGTTGTACATGTCATTTGTATGAATTACCTAATAGGCGTATTGTTGTTATGTTATTTTCAGGTCATCAATAGTTATTGCAACCATATGCAGACCCATCATCCTCGTGCTGACCGTCACATAGTATCATCTTGGGTGTCACACTGGCTTATCCTTCGTGGTGATGGGAAGGTTAAAAACTCTAAGAAGCATTTTATGGAACATTTCACAAATCAAAGTAAAATGGTGTCTAGAGTTACTGAAGAGTATTTCGTTAAAGATAAGGTACTTAACTTTACTATATTCTTTTCTACTACATAATTATCCGTGGGTACACCAACATAAAAATACTTTGTTGTAGGCATACTTTCCTTTTCATGTGCAAGAAACTCATTGGATAACAGTTCTTATGCACAACGAGAAAAAAGAGTTTCAAGTCTTAGACTCTCTTGGTGACTGCAGCGAGACAGTTCTTACAAAAATTGCTAAGCTGGTAAGCTTACAACTTCACGTAAACCAAAATGTAGTTATGCGACACGTACTTCATATGAATTTCAAATTTTATTTTCAGAGGGCTGAGATAGCTAAAGATACGACGGAGGTGAACTCCATTATTGCAACGGAACATCCTGACGTATCTTCCTGGCCAATAAAGGAATACCCTATGCCGTTACAAACTGACAGGTACGTTCGCAATGAGGTATACAGATGTACTTGTTTGATCCATGAATAACACAACTCGTGGTGTCTTGCAGTGTCTCTTGTGGTCTTTTTGTGATCAAGTGCATTGAAAACTGGGACGGAGATGATTGGATATGTGAATTTGACCAAGAAGTTATTAATTCTTCAAGGGGACGCATTCTAGCTGAAATACTTTTCTCGGAATGCAACACCATGGAAGTAGTGAAAGAGAAGATTCTGAAGATCATCGAGAACAAACGAGTCTGAGGATGGGGTGTTGGCTACTATCTGCTTGAAATAAACGTGCCGTTGTTGGTACTAGATACTATTTTCTTCATAGTAAGACATCTTTTTATTGTAATGCGGCATGGTTTAGCATGTTCCGCAACTAAATAAACATGTCGTGATCGGTATTTGCTACATTATTTATGTGGGTGTCACTCTTGTATGCATCATTGGCAGTTATTTTTAATACGGGTTTGCTATGTGCTGTAATCTGGACGACGGCTTTGTTTATGTGAAAACACAGGTTACGTATATTTAAAAATATAACTTACACAAAAAAATATGCCCGACCACCGCAACAGGGCCCACAGTGGCGTCCAGATCACACCCAAATCAAGCCCGAAGGCGACTCGGGCGGCTGATAGAGCCGCTAATGAGCCCGAAACGGGGTCCAACGGGGCTGCGGGCGGTATAGGAGAGGAGCTCGATGAAGGGGACGAAGGCAGCTATTTAAGCCGCTCGTCGCGTCCCCCGGCTTCCGAGGTGGGACTAAATTTACCTAGTCGCGTCGCGCCCCGCGCTGCACACGGTCACAGGCCGGCCCCTCCCCCGGCCAGCACAGTTCGGCCCACGTCGCCTTCCCCGGCCCACGCCCCCGCCCGCTCCCGTCGCCAACGGAAGCAGCCGGCTACAAGTTTAGTCCCACCTCGCCCGCCGAAGGTCGTCGAGACCTGTTTATATACGACTGCATACGCATATAAGAAAACAGTTAGTAATAATGTTTAGTATATGTGATTTGACTACTGCCTAATTGTTATTATTGTGACAATTAGGGTGTAGTCAAATCATGTATATTAAATCTCATTATTAGCTGTCTTTTTTTATTTATTAATTTTTAATTATTAATTTTTTTATTATTTTTATTTATTATTTTTTATGTTTATTTTATGTTTATTTTTTTTATTTTTTTTCTTATTTCTTTTTTTTCCTTTATCAGTAAATTTTTCATTTCTTTATCTTTCGCGGTCGGGGGCGTGGCCCGGAGAACCTGGGCCGGGGGAGGACGTGGGCCGAACTGGGCTGGCCGGGGGAGTGGGCGGCCTGGTGACCGCTTGCAGCACGGGGCGCGACGCGTCGAGGGAATTTAGTCCCACCTCGGAAGCCGAGGGACGCGACGACCGGCTTAAATAGCTGCCTCCGCCCCCTCCATCGAGCTCCTCTCCTATACCGCCCGCAGCCCCGTTGGACCCCGTTTCGGGCCCATTAGCGGCTCTATCAGCCGCCCGAGTCGCCTTCGGGCTTGATTTGGGGGTGATCTGGACGCCACTGTGGGCCCCGTTGCGGTGGTCGGGCATATTTTTTTGTGTAAGTTTTATTTTTAAATATACGTAAGCTTTGTTTTTCACTTAAACAAAGCCGTCGTCCAGATTACAGCACATAGCAAAACCATATTAAAAATAACTGCCAATGATGCATACAATAGTGACACCCAGATAAATAATATAGCAAATACCGATCACGACATGTTTATTTAGTTGCGGAACATGCTAAACCATGCCGCATTACAATAAATAGATGTCTTACTATGAAGAAAATAGTATCTAGTGCCGACAACGGCACGTTTATTTAAAGCAGATAATAGCCAACACCCCATCCTCAGACTCGTTTGTTCTCCATGATCTTGAGAATCTTTCTTTCACTTACAAGCTTCTTCTCTACGCCCAATTCCTGAACAAAATATGAACAATATGAGTGAGAAGATATATTCGGTGCAATCAAATTGGCAAGATAACCAAAATAAGAAAGTTGCAACTCACTTCTCATTCTTCTTACATGTAGCCTTGTTATGACCTGGGAGACCACACAGACTACATAAAGGACCACTTTTCTTCTCTATAAAATCTTTTGACCTACCATTCTTCGTAATATCGGGGCCCCCCTTTGACCGCCCCTTCTTAGGTGCACCCTTCGTCGAAACTTTTTCAGGATCACCAATACCAGGTTGAACTTGGTGCGCCTGATTTGCCACCTTCTTAAGCTTAGCGTACCTCCTACTTCCTATAAGTTCCTCCTCTGAAATCTTTTTCTGCGCAATTATGGAGTCCAGAGCCTTCATCAACTCATCAAACAAGAAGGGATCATTTGCTGCAACATGAGCAGCTTCCGCGGTTTTTATGGTTATTTCACTATATCGTTCTCTCTCCAATGGTCCTGACCAACCCCATCCAAACATATCACTCTTCCGTTGCACAGGCAACCCATCTCTTGCATTTTTCGACAGCCGATGTAGGACACAACATTTTGGTATCTCAGTTATGTTTAGATGATGAAGAACAAATAGAATGTGTTTGCATGGCAGCCCTTTACGAACCATCGTAAGACAACTGCATGTTATAGTTTGTTTTGAGTTACCTGGTTCATAAACAACATTGTACCTGAATTTGTGGTTGTCCTTCCATGTCACCATGAATGTCTGACGCTCAATTCCCACGAGCGTCTCAAATATCTCCAGCTGACCCATCTTATGCAAATCATCTTGCAGTATGTAGAAATTAGCAGGTGTGAATACTTTGGCTGCATGCTCCTCAAGGGCCTTATATTCAGTAACCGACGGCGGTAATTTCTGACGTGCCTCGTGGTCATCGTACGCCTCGTTCTCACGGAGGCGAACTATACAGTTCTCATAATGCACTACAAAATCAACTATTGTCATACCGTAGTCCAGGTGAAGGTGAAGGCAGGAGTTGAGGCTTTCGCTTCTCTGGTTACTTCGCATACCAAGGAAAAAACCATCTGAAAGATATGAAGCTGCCCAAAGTGTTCTCTTTCTGTATATCCTGTTAAGCCACTCTTCTGTTTTTTCCGTCTTCCACTTAACATAGAAAGCGGTCCATCTCTGCTCAAAGTTCGCCTGAGAGGTGGCATAGTACAAGAGCGATCTAAACTCATCCAGTGACTTGTAGTGCAGGTGCCGATGCATATTTTTTTCAATATGCCAGGAGCAAAGACGATGTATGACATCTGAAAGAACAGACCGAATAGCCCGGATCATTGCCGCGTCACCGTCTGTGATTATGGACTTTGGCTTCACCTGACAGTTTGCTTTCAGAAAAGTCTGCAGCAGCCAAACGTATGTCTCTTCGGTCTCATCAGCAATGATAGCACAACCAAACACTGTGGTGTAACGGTGGTTGTTAACTCCAACAAAGGGGACGAAAGGTGTAACACCCCCCTTGTAATGATCACTGTGATCAACTGCTAATGATGCCAAGTCATCTTCATTTACTAAGCTAATCACAGTGGTTAATCATAGCAACTCAAGTAGCCCCTGAAAATTCAAATTCAAACTTCAAATGCAAAATGAAGTTGCCCCAAAATTTTTGGAGAAATGTTCACCTTGATGCAAATAATCCAAAAACAAATGCTGTTGTTGAAAATAGCATCAACAGCAACCCCAAATGAGGACTAGGGCATTAAACAGTGCCCAAAACAGCACTTAAAATGCCATTTCATTTTTGGAAATTTCAAAAGAAGTCCAAAAATGCCCACACCAATTTTTGGTGGTGAGGAATATGGCAACCTCATTTTTGGGCCAACCCACAATATTTGCAAACCTCCTTTGATAGCCCTACTTTTTCCTTTTTCCTTTGCTGTTGAAATAAAAGAAAACAGTAAATAAATAAAGGAAAAGGGCCAGGAGACTTACCTGTTACTGGGCCAAACCGACCCAGCCCACCTCCCTCACCTGCCCCCTTCCCCGTGTCACCGCCGCCATGGCCGCGCGCGCCTCCGCCGCTCGCAGCTCGCCACCGCTGCGGAGCAGGTGGGCTGGAGGCGATAAGGACGCGCCCGAGCGTCCCCCCTGGACTCCTCTGTCCATTCCCCCTCCTCGCCTGGCCTCTCCACCTCTCTTCCCCCTCCCAGATCCGGGGCCGAGCGCCACCGCCGCCGCGCTCCGGCCACTACCGCGGCCACCGCCGTCCTCGAGCCCAGCCAACACGTCCGCGAGCTCCGCCACTCTCTGCTACCTCGTCCTCGACCACGAGCAGGAGCCGAGGAACACCACAGAAGCCGCACGCCATCGCCCCTTTTGCTTCGGCCGCCGGCGCTTCTCCGACGAACCCCGCCGTGCTGCTGCTCCTAAGCTTCCAAGGGCCTTCGGTGTGCCGCTCGGTGAGCTCCTGCGCCTCCTGTCCCTCTACGTTAGTTTCCCCGCGCGCCGTAGCTAGCCACCACCGTAGCCGCGCTCTGGCCGCCGCCGACGAGCTCGTGCTCGTGGCCATGGCCACTGCCATGGCCGGCTAAGCACCGCACCTTGCTCCTGGTGCTTCCAGGAGCCGAACGCACCTGCACACGGGCCTCCCCGTGCCCTCTAGCCCCTAGCTCGACGCACGCCCGAACGCACCTCCGCCACGGCTCAACGCCGGCGAAGATTCCGGCCATCTCCGGCCCGGAGACCACCGGCGTTGGATGCGCGACTCAACGCCCGTTCGAACGAGCCTACGCGCGGGTCGAATGGACCCCCGTAGCGCTTTTCCGACCATCTCCGGCGAGAAACCGCCGCGGAAATGGTCGCCGGCGCGATTCCGGCGCGGCCGGCCGGCGAGGCTGACCTGGGGCCACCCCCAGGGTCGCTGCCAGTGGCCCCCACGGGCCCCGTTGACTGGTTTGACCAGTCAACGTGCTGACTGGGCAGCCCCAGTCGCTGACACTCGGGCCCCACCGCATAATTAGCTAATTAAAACATTTTAATAATTAAAACTTAATTAGTTAAACTACCAGACACTGACATGTGGGGCCCAGCCGCTAATTAATCATTGTTTAGTTAAAATAAACTCTGTTACGACCACTGTCTATGACAGGTGGGACCCACTGGTCAGGTTTGACCTGACCAGTGCGGCTGTTGACTGCTGATGCAGTGCTGACGTCATGCTGATGCAATAATCCTTTTCTGTTATTTAAATAATTCCAGAAATTCAAATAAACTTTGAAAAATCATATCTTTTAAACCGTAACTCCGATGAAAATAATTTATATATGAAAATTGATCAGAATTTCGATACGAATCTAGATACGCCCTCCGTATTCCCATCAGATGCCCCTAGCTAGATGAACATGGAACTTTTGACCTGTTTTCGATAAATGAATAGTGTTCAACTTTAATAAAATAAATCCAAACAATTTCTTAAAAATAGCTAATATGACTTAGACATGTTTTTAGGCAACCCTGCACTGCACGTTAGCTTAGCACACCCTGTGTTGCATATGCATGTGTATTTATTTGTTTCTTCCCCCTCTTCTCTCTCGGTAGAGTCCGACGCTGACGCAGATCCCGAGACCGACGATGTCCCGGTGATTGGTTCCCCCTCCGACGATCTTGCTTTTGCCACCGAGCAACCAGGCAAGCAACCCCCCCCCCCCTTGAGCATTTCCGATATCGCCTATGTCTATTCTCTCTTATTCTTGCATTAGAATTGCTGCTACTGCTACTGCTCCTATTACTGTTGCATAGCCTGTTTTTGCTAAACTGTTGATACCTGTCTTTATTCATAAATTGCTTAGTATAGGTTGGGTAGCACTGCTATGGTCCCGCACTCTCGTAGTTGCCTCGCATAGTACCCTTGCCTCGATCAACCGATCGAGCCCCCTTCCCCTGACCTTCTTCACATCACCGCACAACCCCCCCTATTATGCTCGACTCCGCAGAGTTAACATCGGGTGACGAGGGTGATACCTCCGAACTCACTTCTGATGTTGTCCCTGTAGTATAGCTAGCTCGTTGTGGGTTACCGAGGGTGATTCCTCTTCCCACTTCCGACTTAGCTTTTGTCGTGCATCCGCTATGGTGAATACCGCCGAGGGTGATTCCTCCGGTACCACCTTAACGGGACTTGTCGTTTAGGAGTCCAACGAGGGTGATTCCTCGGATTCCTCATCGACATGAAACCACACGGATGCCCTGGATTACCACACCGTGTTTAAAGACGTATCGATCCCCGAGGCCGGACGTCGCCAGGAACAAAGGCGTGCGGCCAGAGGTATCGTGCGTCTGATGACACTTTGAAGTTACTGCTACTCCTGTTGGATGGTGGCGGGTTGACCCAGAGGGGTACCCGCGAGTGCCTTTGAGGCGTGAGCTGTGGAGTCGGGTGACCAGAGAGGGTACCCGCGAGATAACTACGAGGCGTGGCCGGTCTTTTCCAGTCCTTGTCACAAGTCCTCGAGACGGGACGACGGGGCCAACAGTATCGTAGGCTCTGCTCGTTACCGCGCGCTCCCAACACACTAAGCGAATTGGATATTTGATCCGAGGGGCCTCCGGGTCCGATAGCACTAACCACCACGTGGGTGTGAGTGGGTGCTCTGCGTCGTATACATCAGCCGGAGTCGTCACGACGTCAGCGATTGAGCGGTCCGTTCGGATTGGACTTAGGATGCAACTGCGCTTGTATAAGGGGTTGCTAGGTCTGCTACCGAACGGCCTCGCAATGTGCGGAGCGCTCGGGGCGATGGCTCAGACCCCCGGGGAGCATAGGATTAGTCCGGCGTGCTCGATCCTCTCTGGCGGTATCCGGTCGGGTTGCGGCGTATGGTTTAGCCGAGGGCGGGCACGACCTGATGGTGTGTCCGGCCGGAGTTAAGCGAGCGTGGTGGGTAACTTGGTGCACCCCTGCAGGGAAGAAACAATCTATCGATAGCCTATCCTACGGTAACGGACACTCGGAGTTGTATCCACTTCGGTACAACTAGAACTGGTGACTTGAGATATGAGATATGAGATGATGTTGCTGCAAACACTATATATTATTATGATGAAACTATTCTGCTCCCTTCTTATTGCTGCAAGACCCTGAAGATGCTAGTCTTCGTCAGGACTAGGCTTTTCCCCCTCTCTATTCTGGCTTTCTGCAGTCTAGTCCACCCACATAAAGCCACCTTTGATAACATTGCATTGCTAGTATAGATCTGATGTAAGTCTTGCTGAGTACTTTGGATGAGTACTCACGGTTGCTTTGCTTCCTCTTTTGTCCTACCCACTTGATAAATCAGACGACGGAGCCATGGTGCCCGCAGTCCCTGTCGACGACTACTACTACCAGCCCGAGGCTGGCTACTACTACTACCCGGCCGGCGAGTACTACTGCGAGGAGCCGGCGGACGACGACCAGGAGTAGGATCGGAGGTCCCAGGCAGGAGGCCTGCGCCTTTTCGATCGTAGCTTTTATTTTGCCCCGCCTTTGTAAAAGGCCTATCTTCTGTCGTGTTGTATCTGTACCCAGATACCTAACGCTTCCGCTGACTATGTGTGAGACATCATGTTATGTATTCGAGCCCTCGAGGCCCTGGCTTGTAATATATGACTTGTATGTATTTATTTATGTTTTAGAGTTGTGCTGTGATTTCCTTCACGTGAGTCCTTAGGCTTGATCGTGTGCATTTGCGTGTATGATTAGTGCACGATTAAGCCGGGGTCGTCACAGGTTGGCATCAGAGCCGACTGCCTGTAGGAACCCCCTTTCCAACTCCTTGGCCGAAGTCGAGTCTAGAGGTCCAAAAATTGTTTTACTAACTTGGCTGTGTGGCTTATGGCCCCACGTCGCCACTTGGGTGGTATAGCATCTTTTATTCCTCGTCCTTACTCTGGGACTCTGAATCTCTCTTCTATTCGGGTTAAATGATTTTACTAACTCCATTAGATTCTCGTTTTCACATCTACCCGGAGAGCTGGATATCAGTGCGATTTCTTGTCATTGATCTGATTAATTTGATCATCATTCCTTTCCATTTGTTTGTTCAACCTTTCTTATCAAGTTCCGATGATAATTAACTTGACAAGTCTGATTCTTCTTCTTTCAGATGAATCCTCTGTTTCCACCTCGCCCGGAGACTCAGCTTGTGCTTCGCACCTGGGCTCGAGATGCCCCTGGGTTTCCGGCCATTCTAGTCGCTCTCATGACCAGACTGGGCTACCGCTGGTACCCCGAGTACATGGTCTACGAGGAGTATCGCGAGTTCAACCAGGAGCAGTATTATGCTGTTGTTCGTATCTACGACCGGCAGGATGACTCAGACACTGAGCTGTACCGCTTTCACGGTAGTGGTGTGACGGTTGCGATGGCAGTCCATGATGCTGCCTACGCTGCTGTCGCACGCCTCCGAGGAGAGCACAGAGATAGCTTGGATGCCTCTGAGTTTCGGTACATACCGTATGCACCTGCTGGAGATGAGACTGGATACTACTCAGCTGTCTGTGCCCCGTACGAGAGTCGACGATATGACCCGCAGGTTCTGATTCAGCACACTCAGGCGCTGGATCGAACTGCTCGGGCCCTGGCGGTTGAGTTGTCCATCACTCGGACAGTTCTCTACCAGACGTTGACGCAGTTGGTACCGGCTGTCCAAGCAGGGACACTTCCTCAGTCTATCCTTTGCCCGCGCAGGATCAACACACCTCCAGGTGTCGAGTGGCCTGCGGTTGGAGGTCACACGCCAGTTCGTGGGCCCCTGATTCCCGATCGATACCGGGTTCTGCATCAGAGTGCACATGGAGCTCAGGATCCTTCTGCGATTGAGATCCGCCGTCCGCACTTGCAGCTACCCCGTTTCAGTTCCCTTCTCCGACGTTGATGTAGCCTTTGCTATGTCGCGTTGTGTACTTCCTTACCGCGGTCTGCGCGCCGCCTACTATGTCTAGTTTTGATTTTGCGCCGTTATGCTGCCCGTTTGTAACCGACGCTATGTACGAACCCGTATGTCATGATGTGTATGATGTTGTATTTATTGCACTTCCCTTATGTCGTGCATATTTACTTCATTGTTAAATTCATGCAACGTGTATCCTTGTCGCTAAGCCACCCCTGTTGGAATTATCAGGATGGCTGGTAACGGTGATCCACCTCCACCTCCGCCTCCGCCTCCGCCGCCAGAATATATGGCTGCCGTAATGCAGACCCTTGACATGCAGCGTCAGGTGCTGCAGGGTATGCTCAACCAGATACCCCAAGTCAACGCCAATGCTCAGCATCAGCCAGCCGCTATCACTCTGCAAGAATTTCTGCGGCTCAATCCAACGGTATTTCGCAGTGCCGCCAACCCTTTGGATGCCGATGATTGGCTGCGTGATATCTTCTTTGAGCTGGATTCTGCCGCCGTGTCCCCTGACAACCATGTCAAGTTTGCGACATATTTCCTGAAGGGTCCGGCGGCCCAGTGGTGGGACACTCACCGGAACACAGTGCCTGCTGGAACTGTCATCACCTGGGCAGACTTCAAGACTGCCTTCCGTGCTCGGTATATCCCGGAAGGGGTTATCGACCGCAAGCGTACGGAGTTCCGTAACCTGATTCAGGGCAACAAGTCAGTTGATGCCTATCAGCGGGAGTTCCTTGAGCTGTCCCGCTATGCTGAGGAGGATATCGCTACTGACGCAAGACGCCAAGAGAAGTTCAGGCGCGGACTTCACCATGATATTCTGCTTGCTCTAGTGGCACTGGACTTTCCGGACTTCGCCACTCTAGTGAACAAGGCCATTCAGGTTGAAACTGGACTCAAGCTACACAAGGATGCTCTTAAGCGCTCTCGCGAGTCGGGCTCATCTTCGGGCTCGTCTTCTCAGAAGCGCCGCATATGGATTCCTCAGAGCATGTATCGTCCCAACGCCCCAGTGTACAGGCCTTCTTATGCTGCACCACGTCTGCCTCCTCCACCGCCAATGCAGTACAGGCCTGCTGTCCCAGCACCTCGAGCACCTGCGATTCGTCCAGAGAGTGGACTCTGCTTCAAGTGTGGCCGTCCGGGTCACCGTGCCAGAGACTGTCCGCAGGCTCAGGGTCAGCTGGCTCTTCCATCTGCTGGCCGTGGCACTGGTCGTGGAATTCCTCCGCAGCGCAACAATAATGTCAGGCCTTCGAATGCTCGTGGTGGTCAGCTTCACCACGTTAATCTGAGTGAAGACCCAGAGCAGCCAGCCACCGTGATGGGTACACTTCTTGTCAACTCAGTATTTGCTAATGTCTTGTTTGATACTGGTGCATCTGATTCTTTCATATCACAACCATTTGCAATTAAACATGGCTTTAAACAAGATGAACTATACCAACCGGTGTCCGTACAGACCTCCGCGGGTCAGTGCACATCTACCTTATTCTGTCCGGAAGTGGTAGTGGAGATAAAGAAAAGGAAGTTTCAGGCACACCCCATTGTCCTGAAATCCTGCGGCATCGACCTTATCCTAGGGATGGATTGGTTGGAGGCTCACGAGGCCCAAATTGATTGTGCCACCAAGACTGTACGTCTTCGGCACCCCTCCAACCAACTCGTGAGTTGCCGCGCTCGTATATCTCGTAATGCCGAAGCTCAAATCTATGCCTTAAATGCATTGAATGCTTCACCACTTGAAGGGCTCGAGAACATACCAGTGGTACGTGATTTCCCGGATGTCTTCCCAGAAGAACTTCCAGGAATACCCCCTGCTCGAGCCGTCGAATTTGTTATTGACCTGAAGCCGGGTACTACTCCTATTGCGAAGCGTCCTTACAAGATGCCACCGCATCATCTCCTCGAGCTTAAGGAGGAAATCGACAAGTCTCTCAAGAAGGGCTTCATCCGTCCTAGTTCCTCTGCCTGGGGAGCACCGTCTCTTTTCGTCAAGAAGAAAGATGGTACGAATAGGCTGGTACAAGATTACCGACCTATCAACCAGGCAACCATCCAGAACAAATATCCACTTCCCCGGATCAATGACTTATATGATCAACTGGCTGGATCATCAGTCTTTTCTAAACTCGACTTGAGGTTGGGTTATCACCAGATCCGTGTCCGTGAAGAGGATATTCCTAAGACTGCATTTGTTACTCGCTATGGCTCGTATGAGTATACTGTCATGTCTTTTGGACTGACTAATGCTCCAGCTACCTTCTCCCGTCTGATGAATTATATATTCATGGATTACCTCGACAAGTTTGTCGTGGTATATCTGGATGATATTCTGGTATTCTCGAAGAACAAGGAAGAACACGCCGAACATCTTCGCCTTGTTCTGGAGAAGCTGCGAGAACATCAGCTTTATGCTAAGTTTTCCAAATGCGAGTTCTGGCTCTCTGAAGTGACCTACCTTGGACATGTGATTTCCAAGGATGGCATTGCCGTTAATCCGGAACGGGTTCAGGCTATTCTCGACTGGACTCCTCCGAAGAATGTCAAACAAGTGAGAAGTTTTCTCGGCCTTGCAAGCTATTGTCGTCGCTTCGTCGAGAACTTTTCCAAGATTGCCAAGCCCCTGACTAATCTGCTTCACAAAGGCGTTAAGTTTGAGTGGACAGATAAATGCCAGGAAAGCTTTCAAGCTCTAAAGGACAAGCTCGTTTCTGCTCCAGTGCTTGCTCCTCCAGATTCCCGCAAGGACTTCGTGATATATTGTGACGCCTCTCGTCAAGGCTTAGGCTGTGTCCTAATGCAAGAACGAAGAGTGGTTGCTTATGCATCACGTCAATTGCGTCCGCACGAAGAAAATTATCCAGTGCATGATCTTGAACTTGCTGCAGTGATCTTTGCACTGAAATTATGGCGACATTACCTTCTCGGTAACCGGTGTGAGATTTATACTGATCACCAAAGTTTGAAGTATTTATTCACCCAGCCGGATCTTAATCTCCGCCAACAGCGATGGTTGGAAACTATTTCTGAATACGACTGCGGTATTTCTTATACCCCTGGCAAGGCTAATGTGATGGCCGATGCCTTGAGTCGCAAGTCATACAGCACCAACCTCAAGGTCAAGCGAGCTCAACCTCGTCTTTATGAGGAATTACGCAAGCTGAATCTGCATATCGTTCCACATGGTTCGCTTAATGACCTTGTGATACAGCCGGATCTTGAGAAGGCTGTCAAGGTGGCGCAAACCAAAGATGCTTTCGTTGATGTTATAAAACAGGAACTGCATCTTCCGAAATACAGGGATTTCTCAATATCCGAAGATGGAACCTTGTATTTCCGAGGCCGCATTGTGGTTACTCGTTTCGATCTAATGACTGACAAGGTCATGAAGGAGGCACATGATACACCGCTGTCTATTCATCCTGGTAGTACTAAGATGTATCGTGATCTCCGCCAAAGGTACTGGTGGCCTAATATGAAGCGGGATATTGCTCGATATGTTGCTGAATGCGATGTCTGTCGTCGCGTGAAGGCAGAGCATCAGAAGCCTGCTGGACTTCTGCAACCTCTTCCTATTCCGCTGTGGAAATGGGATAAGGTGCAGATGGATTTCATTACTGGATTTCCTAAGTCTCAGAAGGGTAACGATGCCATTCTTGTCGTCATCGACCAACTCTCGAAGGTTGCACACTTCTTGCCAGTCAAGGAGACTATCACTGCTAGCCAGCTAGCAGAACTGTATATCTCCCGAATTGTATCCCTCCACGGAATTCCGAAGGAGATCAGCTCGGACCGTGGCTCCCTGTTCACTTCCAAGTTCTGGGAAAGTTTTCAAGAAGCTTTGGGAACTCATATCCACTGGAGTTCAGCTTATCACCCCCAGTCCCATGGTCAAGTCGAACGAGTCAATCAAGTGCTTGAAGATATGTTGCGAGCTTGTGTTATATCATTCGGTAAGAAATGGGAAGAATCTCTTCCATATGCCGAGTTCTCGTATAACAACAGCTATCAAGCAAGCTTGAAGATGGCTCCCTTTGAAGTTCTGTACGGACGTAAGTGTCGAACCCCTCTGAACTGGTCAGAAACTGGGGAACGACAAGTTATTGGTCCGGACATTATTCAACACGCCGAAGAGCAAGTCCGTATCGTGCGTGAAAATCTCAAGGCGGCTCAAGACCGTCAGAAGAGCAACTATGATCGCAAGCGATGGGGTCTGACTTATCATCCCGGTGATCAAGTTTATCTTCGAGTCACCCCTATGAAGGGCACGCACCGTTTCGGTATCAAGGGCAAGTTAGCTCCGCGCTACATTGGCCCCTTTCCCGTGGTTGCTAGACGTGGATTCGTGGCTTACAAATTGCAATTGCCTCCGCAATTCTCGCATATCCACGATGTGTTCCATGTGTCGCAACTTCGTCGATCCTTCAAGGAGTCCCCGCATCGTGCTGTGGATCACGAGATGCTTGAGCTTCAAGATGATCTGTCTTATAAGGAGCATCCGATCCGCATCCTCGATCAGACTGAACGTCGGACCCGCCAGAAGACAACTAAGTTCCTGAAAGTGCAGTGGTCAAATCATTCTGAAGATGAAGCCACTTGGGAACGCGAGGAAAATCTTCGGGCGGAATACCCCGACCTCTTTGCTTCTACCTCCTAAATTCTCGGGACGAGAATTTCTTTTAGAGGAGGAGAATTTGTAACACCCCCCTTGTAATGATCACTGTGATCAACTGCTAATGATGCCAAGTCATCTTCATTTACTAAGCTAATCACAGTGGTTAATCATAGCAACTCAAGTAGCCCCTGAAAATTCAAATTCAAACTTCAAATGCAAAATGAAGTTGCCCCAAAATTTTTGGAGAAATGTTCACCTTGATGCAAATAATCCAAAAACAAATGCTGTTGTTGAAAATAGCATCAACAGCAACCCCAAATGAGGACTAGGGCATTAAACAGTGCCCAAAACAGCACTTAAAATGCCATTTCATTTTTGGAAATTTCAAAAGAAGTCCAAAAATGCCCACACCAATTTTTGGTGGTGAGGAATATGGCAACCTCATTTTTGGGCCAACTCACAATATTTGCAAACCTCCTTTGATAGCCCTACTTTTTCCTTTTTCCTTTGCTGTTGAAATAAAAGAAAACAGTAAATAAATAAAGGAAAAGGGCCAGGAGACTTACCTGTTACTGGGCCAAACCGGCCCAGCCCACCTCCCTCACCTGCCCCCTTCCCCGTGTCACCGCCGCCATGGCCGCGCGCGCCTCCGCCGCTCGCAGCTCGCCACCGCTGCGGAGCAGGTGGGCTGGAGGCGATAAGGACGCGCCCGAGCGTCCCCCCTGGACTCCTCTGTCCATTCCCCCTCCTCGCCTGGCCTCTCCACCTCTCTTTCCCCTCCCAGATCCGGGGCCGAGCGCCACCGCCGCCGCGCTCCGGCCACTACCGCGGCCACCGCCGTCCTCGAGCCCAGCCAACACGTCCGCGAGCTCCGCCACTCTCTGCTACCTCGTCCTCGACCACGAGCAGGAGCCGAGGAACACCACAGAAGCCGCACGCCATCGCCCCTTTTGCTTCGGCCGCCGGCGCTTCTCCGACGAACCCCGCCGTGCTGCTGCTCCTAAGCTTCCAAGGGCCTTCGGTGTGCCGCTCGGTGAGCTCCTGCGCCTCCTGTCCCTCTACGTTAGTTTCCCCGCGCGCCGTAGCTAGCCACCACCGTAGCCGCGCTCTGGCCGCCGCCGACGAGCTCGTGCTCGTGGCCATGGCCACTGCCATGGCCGGCTAAGCACCGCACCTTGCTCCTGGTGCTTCCAGGAGCCGAACGCACCTGCACACGGGCCTCCCCGTGCCCTCTAGCCCCTAGCTCGACGCACGCCCGAACGCACCTCCGCCACGGCTCAACGTCGGCGAAGATTCCGGCCATCTCCGGCCCGGAGACCACCGGCGTTGGATGCGCGACTCAACGCCCGTTCGAACGAGCCTACGCGCGGGTCGAATGGACCCCCGTAGCGCTTTTCCGACCATCTCCGGCGAGAAACCGCCGCGGAAATGGTCGCCGGCGCGATTCCGGCGCGGCCGGCCGGCGAGGCTGACCTGGGGCCACCCCCAGGGTCGCTGCCAGTGGCCCCCACGGGCCCCGTTGACTGGTTTGACCAGTCAACGTGCTGACTGGGCAGCCCCAGTCGCTGACACTCGGGCCCCACCGCATAATTAGCTAATTAAAACATTTTAATAATTAAAACTTAATTAGTTAAACTACCAGACACTGACATGTGGGGCCCAGCCGCTAATTAATCATTGTTTAGTTAAAATAAACTCTGTTACGACCACTGTCTATGACAGGTGGGACCCACTGGTCAGGTTTGACCTGACCAGTGCGGCTGTTGACTGCTGATGCAGTGCTGACGTCATGCTGATGCAATAATCCTTTTCTGTTATTTAAATAATTCCAGAAATTCAAATAAACTTTGAAAAATCATATCTTTTAAACCGTAACTCCGATGAAAATAATTTATATATGAAAATTGATCAGAATTTCGATACGAATCTAGATACGCCCTCCGTATTCCCATCAGATGCCCCTAGCTAGATGAACATGGAACTTTTGACCTGTTTTCGATAAATGAATAGTGTTCAACTTTAATAAAATAAATCCAAACAATTTCTTAAAAATAGCTAATATGACTTAGACATGTTTTTAGGCAACCCTGCACTGCACGTTAGCTTAGCACACCCTGTGTTGCATATGCATGTGTATTTATTTGTTTCTTCCCCCTCTTCTCTCTCGGTAGAGTCCGACGCTGACGCAGATCCCGAGACCGACGATGTCCCGGTGATTGGTTCCCCCTCCGACGATCTTGCTTTTGCCACCGAGCAACCAGGCAAGCAACCCCCCCCCCCCTTGAGCATTTCCGATATCGCCTATGTCTATTCTCTCTTATTCTTGCATTAGAATTGCTGCTACTGCTACTGCTCCTATTACTGTTGCATAGCCTGTTTTTGCTAAACTGTTGATACCTGTCTTTATTCATAAATTGCTTAGTATAGGTTGGGTAGCACTGCTATGGTCCCGCACTCTCGTAGTTGCCTCGCATAGTACCCTTGCCTCGATCAACCGATCGAGCCCCCTTCCCCTGACCTTCTTCACATCACCGCACAACCCCCCCTATTATGCTCGACTCCGCAGAGTTAACATCGGGTGACGAGGGTGATACCTCCGAACTCACTTCTGATGTTGTCCCTGTAGTATAGCTAGCTCGTTGTGGGTTACCGAGGGTGATTCCTCTTCCCACTTCCGACTTAGCTTTTGTCGTGCATCCGCTATGGTGAATACCGCCGAGGGTGATTCCTCCGGTACCACCTTAACGGGACTTGTCGTTTAGGAGTCCAACGAGGGTGATTCCTCGGATTCCTCATCGACATGAAACCACACGGATGCCCTGGATTACCACACCGTGTTTAAAGACGTATCGATCCCCGAGGCCGGACGTCGCCAGGAACAAAGGCGTGCGGCCAGAGGTATCGTGCGTCTGATGACACTTTGAAGTTACTGCTACTCCTGTTGGATGGTGGCGGGTTGACCCAGAGGGGTACCCGCGAGTGCCTTTGAGGCGTGAGCTGTGGAGTCGGGTGACCAGAGAGGGTACCCGCGAGATAACTACGAGGCGTGGCCGGTCTTTTCCAGTCCTTGTCACAAGTCCTCGAGACGGGACGACGGGGCCAACAGTATCGTAGGCTCTGCTCGTTACCGCGCGCTCCCAACACACTAAGCGAATTGGATATTTGATCCGAGGGGCCTCCGGGTCCGATAGCACTAACCACCACGTGGGTGTGAGTGGGTGCTCTGCGTCGTATACATCAGCCGGAGTCGTCACGACGTCAGCGATTGAGCGGTCCGTTCGGATTGGACTTAGGATGCAACTGCGCTTGTATAAGGGGTTGCTAGGTCTGCTACCGAACGGCCTCGCAACGTGCGGAGCGCTCGGGGCGATGGCTCAGACCCCCGGGGAGCATAGGATTAGTCCGGCGTGCTCGATCCTCTCTGGCGGTATCCGGTCGGGTTGCGGCGTATGGTTTAGCCGAGGGCGGGCACGACCTGATGGTGTGTCCGGCCGGAGTTAAGCGAGCGTGGTGGGTAACTTGGTGCACCCCTGCAGGGAAGAAACAATCTATCGATAGCCTGTCCTACGGTAACGGACACTCGGAGTTGTATCCACTTCGGTACAACTAGAACTGGTGACTTGAGATATGAGATATGAGATGATGTTGCTGCAAACACTATATATTATTATGATGAAACTATTCTGCTCCCTTCTTATTGCTGCAAGACCCTGAAGATGCTAGTCTTCGTCAGGACTAGGCTTTTCCCCCTCTCTATTCTGGCTTTCTGCAGTCTAGTCCACCCACATAAAGCCACCTTTGATAACATTGCATTGCTAGTATAGATCTGATGTAAGTCTTGCTGAGTACTTTGGATGAGTACTCACGGTTGCTTTGCTTCCTCTTTTGTCCTACCCACTTGATAAATCAGACGACGGAGCCATGGTGCCCGCAGTCCCTGTCGACGACTACTACTACCAGCCCGAGGCTGGCTACTACTACTACCCGGCCGGCGAGTACTACTGCGAGGAGCCGGCGGACGACGACCAGGAGTAGGATCGGAGGTCCCAGGCAGGAGGCCTGCGCCTTTTCGATCGTAGCTTTTATTTTGCCCCGCCTTTGTAAAAGGCCTATCTTCTGTCGTGTTGTATCTGTACCCAGATACCTAACGCTTCCGCTGACTATGTGTGAGACATCATGTTATGTATTCGAGCCCTCGAGGCCCTGGCTTGTAATATATGACTTGTATGTATTTATTTATGTTTTAGAGTTGTGCTGTGATTTCCTTCACGTGAGTCCTTAGGCTTGATCGTGTGCATTTGCGTGTATGATTAGTGCACGATTAAGCCGGGGTCGTCACAAAAGGCATGCCATATCTGTTCATTTTATAAGTGCTATCAAACACTACCACATCTCCGTAGTCCTGATAGTCCCTCCGCGACTGTGCATCGCACCAGAACATACTCTTCAGTCGCCCTTCCTTGTCAAGCACATACTCAAAAAAAAACTCAGGGTCCTTCTCCTTTCTGCTCCTCATTATGCCAACTGCTGTCTCAGCATCACCCTGTGCCATAAGCTTCATCTTCTCTCTGCAACATAAATTGTAAATGTCCCTTCTGATAAGCCCACACTTATCGTACGAACCATATCTGCTGATGAAATTGTCCATTATTATATGCTTTCTTATCCCGGCCGCTTCCATCACCAATATCTCGGCCCTCGTGCCATATCCAATCCGTCGGTGTGACCACAAAAAACAAACCTCATCGGGCGGAGCCATCATGTGGTTGTGATCATCAACGAATGACGCGACGAACCAAACGCCATGCTCTCTGTCCAGCTTCACCACCATATGTGCACCACAGTCGCAACGAGTCTCCGGTCTAAGCCTCCGCTTGCGGCCCTCCATGGTTATGAACTTGCTCTGCCTTCTCCCTGCCCTGGAGCAAAGAAACCGCCGGTACCGAATCATTCCTGAAGCACCTCGTTTGACCTTCTGTTTCCTGATGCTGAACCCGTGCTCTTTAGCGTGATTGTTGTAGAATATGTATGCATCCCCTTGCGATCGGAAGGTCATAGCCATGACCTTCCAATGTGTCTCCACCATCTTCTGCTGCCTTCGAGCCTCCTGAATGTCGATCCCTCCCTCATCCTGATCATCACTAGGATCATATGACTCCCCCTACAAAATTCAGTTGAAAATATATAAGTCAATTAATATCATTTAATTAATGCTGTTGATCGATATACATCAACTATGAACTAACCTGGCTCAAGTTATCTGCGAATGATTCCTGAAAACTATTTTGCACATTGTCTACATCCACATCTTCCTGCAAATTTGTACACAAAAAAAAAAAGTTAGCCATGCCATACTTTGCAAAATCAAAAATAAAATCAACGGTTATGCCACTTACGTTTTCACTATTTGCGCCATGTTCATTATTATCAAAATCCTCCGGAGGTAAGATATCATATGACGAGACGGAATCATTGTCGCTGCTGTCATCATCTTCGTTCAAATTATCGTTATCAGTTTTAGTCACCTTATCAGTATCATTCTTCTCCCTCCCACATGCGGATTCTTCATCCATGTCAACACGCCTACCTCACAGAACTGCAGAATATCGTGTGTTAGGTCTAGTACGTACATGAGGCGCTGCGGCGGGAGGTTTTGATGAACCCTAAACTAGACCTAACTTCTACGCATCATGCCCGCCTCATGCCCGCTAGGGTTTAGATGACAAACCTTGGCCCGCGGTGTAGACGTCGCCGGCGTTCGACGACGGACTTCAGGTGGCGACGTGCACGACGAGCAACCGGCGAGGGCGGCGTCGACGGGTTATCAGCGGCGGCGGATGGGGGGAGGACGGCGGCGATCGGCCACTTTGCACAGCGGGCGGGCGTTGACGTTCAGACGGCGGCCAGGACGTTGGGACGGCGAGGGCGGCGGCGGACCGGGTAAGTACGGCGGCGATCCGCCGCCGTACAGACGGGGGAAGGACGGCGGCGATCTGTCACTTGGAACGGCGGGCGGGCGTGCGAACAGATGGGGCTGGCGAGTAGATGGGGCGGGCGTAGATTGTGCAACTGCCCTTTTATTTTCCGTGCTATACGTATGCGGGCATGGGGAGTGTAACTGTATAATACGAGGTGGGTATACGTTTCTTCCGTATGACCGTTCTGCCCTTATACGTTTTGTTTGGGGGGGGGTCTACCGAAGCAAGCCTCTTAGAAAAAATATAGCACATAAGCGCCTTAGAGCGTTTGCTGAGCTATCAGATATAGCCACAAGATACTGCATTATGGAGGACGCCTGGTTAGCCAATTAAAGGTATCCGAATTCCAAGCAGTCCGAGCCAGGCAAGGATGGAGTACGCGAAAGAAAAAGCAACTAGGTAAATCAACCCCAGATGCGACCACCTCCTCGGGTCAACCACCAACGCATAGGCTTCAAGCATGTTGGATCGCCAGGCAAGTAGAAAAGGTGTCCGAACAAACCGAGGAATTGTGCTGAATCATGACGAGCAATCGTCCCAAGACGAGGAAACCTTAATGATATACGGAACTCACTCCTCAAGAAATCAATGAAAAAGAGCTCTTCGAGAGTTCAACCACGTCAACCATGTAGTAACCTCGGAAAATAGATGTTCGGACACTCCAACCACTTTCGACCGAGATGACCAGACGATGGGAACTCATGGCCGAGGAGTTTCGGCCCTTGTCCTCGACCCTAATATTGATGGCTGTCGACTGACCAAAGTCTCGATGGACGGCGCCAGCATCCTAAATCTCAAATAGGAGGATACCTTACAAAAGATGCAATTTGACATACCACACATCGAACCAAGCCGTACAACCTTTATATAGGAATAGTCTGAGGAAAAGAAGCACGGTGCACTGGCAAGGTCATGCCTGTCATGGTCTTCGGAACGCCCGAAAACTATCGGGTTGATGAGTTAATCTTCAACATCATGCCTTTCCGAAGTGGCTATCACGCACTCCTCAACGAGCCGCATTCGCCAAATTCCATGCAGTGCCCCAATACACTTACATCAAGCTTAAGATGCCAGATCCTAACGGTGTGATCACACTAAAAGCAACATGGACAGAGCACTCAAAGCCGAGGATAAAACAACAGTGCTGGCTCTTGTGGCAGAATCCGGTCCCTTGCGGCCGATGAACGGACAACACTATGCTCAACGGTCAATAAAGACGACATAATCCTTGACAACTAGTCCAAATCTCCATGCCGTGTATTTGTGATTGCTTGGTCCTTGGTAGAATGACTACGCGCCTCGTATTTTTTTTGCGAGAAACTGTCGATCTATTCATCTTCAATCATGGCAGTACAATGAACACAAGAAATAATGAAAATTACATCCAGATTCATAGACCACCTAGCGACGACTACAAGCACTGAAGCGAGCCGAAGGCGCGCCGCTGTCATCACCCCTCCCTCGTCGGAGCCGGGCACAACTTGTTGTAGTAGACATACGGGAAGTCGTCGTGCTAAGGCCCCATTGGACCAACGCACCAGATCAGTAACCGCCGTCGATGAAGAAAAGCTTAGATCGAAAGGATCCAACCTGGAGACACGTGAACAAAGACGAACAAAGACCGGATCCAAGCGGATCCACCAAAGACAACCACCGATCGAATCCCATGAGATCCGCCGGAGACACACCTCCACACGCCCTCCGACGATGCTAGACACACCATCGGGACGGGGGCTAGGCGGGGAGAACCTTATTCCATCTTCAAGAAGCCGCCGCCGTCTCGTCTTCTTGATTAGGACACAAACCCTAACAAAACTTGAAGAAGCACCTGAAAACGAAGCCCTCCCGCCGGCAAGGGCCGGGATCCACCGCGCATCCATGGCCATAAAGCTACATGAGACTTGGGAGATCGGCGGCGCCGCCGACGGGAGGCAGAAACCCTAGCCGCCTTTTCTTTGAGGAGAGGCAAAGGGAGGCAGAAACGATATGTGTTACGCGCCTCGTATTATTCTAACATAGTCATCAACAAACACTAAACCTGTCATTAGAAGGAGGGGTTTAAGCGCATGCAATGGATCACAAATGGACATATTCTGCAACTCACCGATTGATGGGTTTTTCAATTCAAATGCGTTCAGGGCATTGCGTGGTTGGAAAGCGAGATGAGAAAAGTAAGCGAGGTGAAGGGTTTTGAAAGGTCACGAGACCGATCCGCATACAGAGAAATGAAGAGACAAGATGAACCCGAGGTGGTGTGCCCGCTGGTCACTCTGTGATCTTCGGATGTGTAGAATGTTGAAATTTCAAAATTCATATGCACCTACTTTGTATCCGCTATTCCGTATGCATGGCATTTTCTGTGTATCCTTTTTTGACTAAACACGTCTATAGGAATCCTGGTCCGGCCTCCGGCTTCATGCCAGGTTGCCAGCATTCTGTTCGTCTTTTACTTTTGACCATGCCGCCCGCAAGGCAAGAAAGTTATGACAGCGTGATCTAGACCTGGCCATCCTCCGGGCCGGGCCTGACCAAGCCCGAGCCAGAAAACTCAGGCCCGAGCACGGCCCGGCCCGGTCGTCGGGCCTACTTTTTAGGCCCGAGCCCGGCCATCACTGCTAAAAACACACCAGGCCTCATGCCTCGGGCCAGGCCTCTTTAGTAAGCAACAAATCCAGCGAGCCCATGCCCGGCCTACCTATCGGGCTCAACATCTAGGCCCGAGCCCGGCCCGGGTGCAGCGTCGGGCCAGGCCGGGTCGGGCTTTTTCGGGCCGGCCCGGGCTGTCCATGGCCAGGTCTACCCTGATCTGACGGGGTTTCCAAATGCGTGCTAGGTGCAGTTTCGTGGGTGTTGCTCGGCCGGCCGCAAGCAAGAAGCTACGGTTGTTACGATGGATCTGTTTTCGTGGTGCCACGACACCTTTTCTGTTGCAGGAGTAACACGTAGGACCTGCTCGTTTACGAATCCTTTGCTTATTTCCAAATGGAGTTAGCTTAGCTAGCTCAGTACCGAACAAAAAAAGAAGCAAGGTTGCACAGAGAGAAATCAAAGGAAGGGATGACGCGTATGAGCAGGTGTGTGTGCGCAGTGTGCTGTGTTGAGTACGTACATCCGATCGCTACTGCAGAGAAATAAAGCATGGCCAAATAAGGTATACACCACGCTCCCCAGCCCAGCCCCGGCTGCACCGCAACTTTCCCCTTGGCCCTTTGCCCGTCGGCGCCTCGCCATCCATCATATACCCGTGTCCAAGACGAGACCTCGCTCCCACCTTGCCTTGACCCGTGACCGTGCACGTGAGAGACCGAGAGTGAGACCTAGCTAGCTCACCACTGTTTTTCGAAAATCCATTGCCGGTGCCAGTTTTTTTTTTTTTTTTTTTTTTGCGGGAAAAATGATTTCATTCATCACGAAATGTAATTACAATCAACGGCAACAATGCTCGCAATCTCGTCAGGGGGAGAATGCAACCAGCAGGCAGTACGCTGTTGTGTACGTCCCATATGGGCGAGAGTGTGACTAGCTACGTTAACATTCCGCTTGATACTGATATTTTGAATCCTTCTTTCTTGAGCCAGTATTGACCTGATCCCCATTACTATGTGAGTGTGTGCTGAACAGTCCTTTCCGGCTGCCGAAATTAGTTGCACTGCATCAGCGTTGTCAGTCTCCACAAGGATATCTAGTTCAGTCCAATTGAGAGCCAGAGTGATTCCTTCATGGATTGCTGCCAACTCGGCTTCCAGGGCGTCCGCACAATTCCCAAGCCCTTTGATCGCTGCCAGCATTACAGCCCCCGAGTGGTCACGTAGGATCATCCCCGCTCCGGCCGTGCCGTCGGTTGGCTGGAAGGAACCGTGGACATTGAGTTCCACACACCCGGACACCCGTGCCGTCGGTCCGCTTTCGGGATTGGGTGGCGGCCCTCCTTTGCACTTCCACTTCGCGCGTCCTCCTCAATGGTATTGCCGGGCCGGCCATCTCCCACGGCCAAGGACTCAGACAAGGGGAACCCCTTTCCCCCCTTCTCTTTGTCCTTGCGATCGACCCCCTTCATCAGCTCCTTGAGGTTGCCACAATGCACAACCTACTTCACAAGATTCAAGGGCGTGGAGCTACTGTTCGTACCTCTCTTTATGCGGACGATGCGGCGATCTTCATCTCCCCAACACGAGAAGACGTTGACAACCTTGCGGCCATCCTTAGTGCCTTCGGCGAGGTCACCGGTTTGTCCACCAACTTCCAGAAGAGCTCCGTTGTCGCAATTCGTTGTGGCCACCTCAACCTCGACGACATCCTTCAGAGCCTGCCCGCCTCGCGGACATCTTTCCCTTTGAAGTACCTAGGCCTCCCTCTATCCATTTGGCGGTTGAAAAGGGTGGACTTCCAGCACCTTGAGGACAAGGTCGCCGCCAAGCTTCCTCCATGGCAAGGGAGAAACATCACCACGATCGGTCGGGCGGCCTTGGTCAAATCGGTCCTCACTTCGCAAGTCGTCTACCACATCACCGCCCTCAACGTCCCTCCCGGTGTGTTGCACAACGTTAATAGAATCGAGCGTGCTTTTCTTTGGTCAGCTCAGAATACAACTACAGGCGCAAAATGCAAGGTCAATTGGGAGACAGTCTGCCGGCCAACGCATCTCGGCGGGCTTGGGGTCCTACACTTGGGGAAATTTGCAAGGGCTCTCAGACTAAGATGGCCGTGGGTGGAATGGAAGGACCCATCGAGACTGTGGGTGGGCTTAGGAAACCCGTGCTCGGAGGTGGATATGGACCTCTTCTACGCCTCCACAGTCATTACCATGGGGAATGGGGGGAAGACACCCTTCTGGGAAGCGCCGTGGCTGAGGGGGAAAAAACCGAAGGATATCGCCCCCCTAATCTTTGCAGCTTCCAAGCGGAAGAAGTGGGTGGTGAGGGATGCCTTGCAAAACAATGCCTGGGTGCACAAGATCAACCCTTCCATTAACCTCTCGATCAACCACATGGTGGAGTTTGTGGACCTTTGGATTCAACTTGAGCAGTTTCAACTCTTACCTGACATTGATGATGATATCTCCTGGAAATTTGAGGCGAATGGTGAGTACTCAGCGGCCTCCGCATACAGGATCCAGTTCCTGGGCTCCATGACGACCACCATGAACAAGACTATTTGGAAGGTTTGGGCACCTCCCAAGGTCAAGTTCTTCTCCTGGTTGGCGATTCAAAACAGGATCTGGACAGCGGATAGATTGGAGAAGCGAGGTTGGGAGAATTGCGGTCTATGCACCCTGTGTAGAAGGGAAAACGAGACAGCCGCGCACCTCTTCTTTCGGTGCAGGTTCACACTGCGCGTATGGAGATTGACAAAGGAGTGGCTTGGACTAGGGGCACTGGAGACCCAACAATGGTCGGCGGAGCACAACGTCAAGTCTTGGTGGACGAACATGTCGAAGCCCAACACGGCGAACCGGAAGGCCATGGCTTCCCTGACTATGCTTGTTGGTTGGGTCATTTGGAACGAGAGAAACACTAGAGTTTTCAGGAAGAAATCAACGCCGCCCTTCTACATTCTAAAACTTATCCAAGATGAAGCGAAGCTTTGGGTCACGGCGGGAGCTAGACATCTGAGTATCATCATGCCGCGAGAGTAGTTACTACTTTCTTTTGTTGTCGGACGGGCTATGATGTGAAGCCATTAATCATGTACTCTAAAACTCTTCTCCTTTATTAATGAATGAGGCAAATCTTTTGCCTCTGTTTCAAAAAAAAAAAAAAACACACCCAGCCACTGGAGGTGTCCAATGTTCCACATGACATATGGAGTTCTGCTTCTGTACAGGCTCGCCGAAGTAGTCGACCACCTGTTTACCTTTGATGGGGTCTGCGTCTGGGTGCTGTTGTAGCGACAAAAGGGACATGGCATAGCTGGCGAGGAACTGACGAGAGGCCTCGATTGGAACCGTCAGCTTCTGGTGTGTAACTTCATTTCTCACATGCCACGCTCGCCAGAGAATCATCAAAACCATCATTCGCTGGGTCTCGTTCAGCTTCTCAAGGAGACGAAAGATCCACTCTGGCTCCGTATCATGCATTTCTTCCTCGCTTGGAATGTTCTAGATTTCTCTCATGGAGTTCCATAGTCCCATTGCCGGTGCCAGTTGAGACTAAGTTTGAACTGAATGGGTTCGGGCCGCGTATTACATAGAAATATTGTCATGTTAAACGTTCAAAATTCATATGCACGTATTTGTATCCATTTGTACACATGTCATTTTCTGTGTTTTTTGTGACTGAAAAGGTGTTTTTTTTTGCTACACATGTCTATAGGGTGGGTTCAGATGTACCCACGGATGAGAAAATGTCAGTCCGCCTCCGGTTGCCCGCATTGTCCATGATCATGGTGGGTTCAACTTTTACTTTTGAGTTTTGCCTAAAAAAAAACTTTTACTTTTGAGTTTTGACCGTGCCGTCCATGTTGTAAGGCAAGAAATTTCGTATGTACTCACGCGGTGGAGTCAGGGATGGAAATATTCTGTGTATGTATCATGGGTCTGCTTTTCGTGCTACTACACCTTTTTTTGGATAAGGAGTAACTCGTAGGGAGCATGCATGACCCTCCTCTACAAATCCATTTCTTACCAGTGTTTTTTCCCGAACGTCTAGCTTTGTTGCGCAGTGAGAAATGAAGGAAAAGAATGACGCGTTCGAGCAGATGGCGCTGTTCAGAAGTGGACATGATGGTAAACTGGTTCCCGTACCCAGCTGCTTGTAAAAGGAACCAGGAGGAGTAGTTTATTGCAGTAAGTTTGCACGTGCCCCTCAAGTAAAAAAACAGTAGATGGGAGCATAGTACATATGCTCTCAACAATTAATTTCCTTCATGATTTTGCTCTCTGCCCCCCCTCCCCCTCCCCCCTCCTTCGGTCGATCTCCCCTCGGCACTGCCGATTGACATCGCAGGGTAAAGGTCACATGGCTGACGAAGGCGATGAGGCTTCCATTGGTTTTACAACTCGAAGCTCTACAACGCTGCCTCGGAGACGAGGTGCTTGATAGAGGCTTGACAAACGGGGGTTTTCCGGGCTTGGATGGGGCTCCCAGTTCAGATCCGGCGCACCATTCACGTGGGTGGTTGCTAAGCGGCTGTGAGCAGGGAAAGAGAAGAGCATGTGTGTTAAAGCTTTGTCTAAATGCAATGGCGGAGGTAGCGCAAGGAAGAAGATGGCAAGAAAGGGTGAACGCGCATGTCGTCCCTCCCAGGCGTCACTTCCATTCATAGGCCAGACCTAATCGAAACGACACCTCGTAAATCATGCCACGCGATCATGACTCCAGTTTCAATATCCCATGACGTGCATGCCAACACAGGAAGCTATACAAGATGATAACGTCCGCCCCCCGTGCACTTGATGTGTCGTATGTTATCATTTACCGCGGTAGGCGATTGGAGGTGACCTAGTTGTGGCCCGTGCCAGCGTGCTCCTATTTGACCCGATGTGACTCGTCAGATTCGTCGCACCTCCCTGGGAATCGGGTCATACTAGCACTCACCGTTGGCAACCGTAATGTCCCGGATGACCTCGTCAAAGATTTGCGGGGCTTATCAATCTTTCGAGCAAGCTTAGACTAAGTTTAAACTTAATAGATTCGGATTGCATTGTTGGTCCTCAATGAGCCGACTTTCGGCATCGCTAGGACAAGATGAAAGGGTAGGCCAATGGGTCGCCCCACGTATTTCAACCCGACATTGCCTCTTCAATAATCTCACCTGGTTGAACTTAATATTCCCCGCGCTCAATTTGGCCGACCCAAACACACCCAAACTCATGAAGGGCTCGTAGGCTACACGGTGCCATGATTCTAGAGATGCCCACAAGCCGGGAATCCAACGAGCGGCCCATGATGTGGTCCAAGGTCGCAACCTGTACAACAACGTATACCAGAGGTGCACCACGAACTTTGCGTACAGTATCCAGCCCAGCTTATATAGCTCAATTTTTCTTTTCCTTTCTTTCAGTTACACTTTCATATAGTTATGCATCTAGCTAGTACAGAGAAATGAAGAACAATATTACCCAAGATGGTGCGGCCTTTGTGATTTCAATTTTGCACGTGTAGAATATTGTCGTGTTGAAGTTTCAAAGTTCATATGCGCACGTTCTTGTATCCGTTTATACGCATGCCATTTTCTGTGTTTTTTGAGACTTAAGAAGGGTGTACTTTTTTGTATAAACACATCTATAGGGTGGGTTAGGGATGCAAGGGGATGGCCGTCCGCATGCAAAAATGCTAGACATACAAAGATTTACAAGCTTTTACACGCTCTTTTTATCTAACAACCAATCACAAACCTTCTCCCCCCTGATTTTAAGGGGGGTGGGCCGCCCCGCTCACCTATTGACCAATCAAGGTTAACCCACCCTGTAAAAGCCTGTAAACGTTTGTACATGTAGCATTGCCGGTCCGCATGTCCGCGAAGCAAAAACTAGACAATGCTTGCATCCCTAGGGGCTAGGGTGGGTTCAGTTGTGCCCCGGCCCGGTCGGTAAAATTTCTGTCCGGCTCCCGCTGCTTGCATTGTGTACGATCATGATGGGTTCAACTATTAGTTTTAGTTTTGACCGTGCTGTGCGTGTTGCAAGGCAAGAAAGTTATGTATGTACTATGTAGTGTACTCACGCGTGGGTAGTCACGGATGGAAGCATATATTCTGTTGGTGGCACTCACCGGCTAGTGTAGTGTAGTGATGGGGTTTTCCAAATGCGTGCAAGGTGCAGTTTCGTGGGTGTTGCTGTTGCGCGTTGGCAAGCGAGATGGTCGAGCTACTCACTTGAAACTATGGCCTTTTATTTTGCACGAGTACGTAACACGTAGACGTAGGGCTTCCTCCTTTTTCCGAATGGAGCTAGCTCAGTTCGGTTGCACAGTGAAAAATCAAGGAGGGAAGGTAGATGCAGCTCATGATGCATGGTGAATTCTGAATCGATCGGTTTTTTCACATCGGAGGAAGCTAGCACATGGCCCCAACCAACCCAACCAGGCCCGTGTTGTGTTGTGTTGAGCTCCACACTCTACATTTGTGTACATCCCATTGCAATTGCAATTGCAAAGAAGCTGAGCAGGGCCAAAGATGGCATGCGCGCAACTTCGCCGAGCTTTCCTCTCACCATCGCCGATCGTCATCCCTCCCTACGCGTCTCGCCTCGCCGTCCATCATATTCTGCACAGCTGCACTTCATGTGTCCATATAACCGGCCGGCCAATTCCTCCCTCCCTGCCTTGACCCGTGACCGTGAGAGCCAGCTAGCTCAGAAGCTCGCCGTGTTTGCTTGCCTCCATCCATCGCCGGCTCCCACAGTGCCATTGCCATCCCGTCGGTCGAGAGAAGAGGAAGCGGGACGAATATGCTTCCCGGGGCTCCTGGACCGGCAGGCGGCGGCGGTGCGCTGGGGCACGTGCGCGCGGCGGCCAGGGCCAACTTCTTCCTCGGCTTGGCGTTGGCCGCAATGGCGCTCGTCGTCGCCACCAGCTACCACCCCAGCGGCTTCCACGTCCACGCCCAGGTACCAACGGAACCCCGCCAACTCCCTCCGCCGACACCGATCGATCTCGTCCTGATTTACTCGGTACGCACTACGCTGTCGCAGATCGGGCACGCGGCGGCGCCGGCCGCGTACGCCGGGGAAACCCAGCAGCAGCAGGACTGCGCAGCCACGGAGGCGGAGGCGCTGGACCTGCGCAAGGCCGCGCTGATGCTGGTGCTCTCGGGGCTGGCGCAGGCGATGATCGCCGCGGCGGCCGACGTGGCCCTGGCGAGGTCCGAAGGCTTTCTGGGCCGGCTCCTCGCCGTCCTCGGGCTCCTCGTCGGCGCCATGAACGTCTATTCCATCTGCTATGTCGTCCACGGGGTGGCAGTCGTCGCCGCCGGGCACTGCGCCTCTGGGTACCTGTACCTCCCCGACTTCGTCTCCTACCTCGTCATCGCCGTGTCTTACGGCGCTCTGCTCGTCGTCAGCCTCGCCGTCACCCTTTGCGGGTAGGAGTTACCAACTGGCTGCCACTGCCGCTGATTCCCTCTAGCTCAGCTAGCTTAGCTCAGTCGCAGCATCTATCTGCTACATTCTACCTCTAGCACTAGCTACTACACTAGTACATCCATGGATCTTACATCATAGTGACACTGGCACGGATGATCCCCTCTATCTTAGATTAGCTCGCAGTAGCTTCAACATATAGTGCTACTACACTACTGCTACATACATGGATCTTAGTGATTAATTGGTATGCTCAATATTATTAGTGTGATAATCAAGACGGGATTAATCATTAATGTACGTCTGTGTGTGTCCGACTGTAATGTAAGATGATGCTCAATATTATTAGCTTGCTAGCTACTTGTTCTGTATGAAACAAGTATGTTTGAGACGTTTTATTGTGTGTTCTTGCCTCTTCTCTTACCTTACCTGATCCCCCAACCCAACTTACCTTCTCACTATCAGGTACTCTTGTACTACTGCTGCGGTTTACTACTGCTTTCTTTTTTAGTATATACTGCTGAATCAATAGTACGTACTGTTTTTATTCTGCGCGTTGGGATTCCAATTATAGGAATGCCAACTTCATTGTGCATCTTCTCACGACGATTCAGTCTTAAACTCAAAGTTAGGTAATGCTCCAACCACAAGAGACAAATCGTACATGGAACTAAATGTTTGAAATACAGTACAAAATTGTACTACTAAGTTTGGAACACTTATTTTGAGACGGAGGGATTATGTTTTTGCTTAATAAAATATAAAGTTCAACCGCAGAGGTTTATTCCGCCCGTCCACCGTTTTTGGCATGTTAATAATAAATAAATAAATGAAAAAAGAAAAGAAAAAGAAAGACGAGCAATAGGCCCATAGTAGTAGAGCTAGTGCTAGAGTACCCAAAATACCACACGGAGCTGAGCAGCTTGCATTGCTAGCTGTTCGTGCGTGAACCATCAACCCAAGAGCACCGATCGAGGACAATTGCAATCGTTGCTGAGTAAATAGGCAATTTTCCGATTAATTTAATCCACGAATTAACTACTAGCATGGCATTGACACAAATAATAGTATACTGATATTCAATCATGCAAACACATACTACGCTAATTGTAGACAGATCTACGTATAACGCTAGCATGCCTAAAACAGAAAACAGTAGGAGCGGGATAAACGAGTTATACCCTCCAGTAGGCCATGCAGAGGCCGCGACAGCGGTGACGGCAGCAGCGTCCTCGGCTGCCTTCTTGTCGGCTTCGAGCTTCTGGGCGGCGGCACGTTCGGCGTCGGTGGCCATGGTGATGACGAGGGCGACGCGGACGTAGAGGAAGTAGATGAACGGCGAGCAGTCGCGTAGTCGCTTCCCAAAAACCTATTCGCCCCTCTCCCGTACAGGATCCAGAGAGGCGAGGCTTCGGAGACCTGCTCTCCCGTCGACCGTGTACGCGGCGGACGGGATGGAGTCACCGGCGGCAGCAGCAGCAAAGGGACGACGGCGGGCGTGGGGGCAGATGCGTTCTGTGTTGCGGCGGCTAGGGTTGGCAGCGCCCCATATATATATGTGCGACCGCGCGTGGAGAAACGTGGGCCGAACCCACGTCCAAGTCGGTAGCCCACGATCTGACGTCTCAGATCGTGGCCCTACCTGTCAAAGACTCTCCGTTCCTGACCGGCAAAAAGAAGCGCATAGGAGTGAGCTCGGCTCGGCTCAATCCCGCGTCGCGTCGAGGCGTGGCGAGGCGAGCGGAGGAGGAGGAGTGCGCGAGGGCCTCATCTCTTCTCAAGCTCCAATAGCATGAGGGAGAGAATCCCTTATAAACCACTCCAACTCTCCTTCCACTAGCATGGTGGGACTAAACTTCCCACCACTTTGTCATGCCACCTACATTGGCCCTTAGAGATCAAATCTGAAATTGTCATATGGGCTCTAGGCCCATCCCAGATTTCAACAATCGTTGCGTTCCAAACAACATTCATAAAGGAAAAAAGAATGATCGTTTCATCTAGTAATCCTTATAATCTTGTGCATATAAGACATGTATATAAGCAGTCAGGAGGAGTAGTTTACCGCGGCAAGTCCCACGCGTACACACTCGGGAAAAGGGAGGCGACCAAACGGCCCCTCCCCCGCGCCGCCCCGTGTAGGCGTCTCGGGGGCGACCCCCTTCCCGCCAGCGTGGCCCCCCCTCCTTCTACGTCACCGTCGCACGAGGCTCGCGCCGGGCAAGGCCCGGGCCGGGCGCAGCCGGGGATGGCGGGGCCTGTGCTGCTCATGCACGTGCTTCTTCTTCATCTACAGGCTAACGCCGCCTGTGTACAGCCAACGTGGGGGCTTATTTGCAAACAATCAAAAGATCCAAGGAGGTTTCTGAAAAAAGTCATGCCAAGCGCACCAGCCCACTCTGGTCACTGCCAGTGGGACCCGCGCCACGCTGTCTTGCTTAGTTAGCACTTGTATCGTACAAAACTGAGAGGATCACGCCGTATGTGCACGCTAGAGCCAAGTTTTTTTCACCACTTTGACGCATCTCACAACTTGTAGCACCAAAGTGATCATCTAGGCCAAGTTGTGACATCAACAGTGTAATCGACTCTTCTTATAATTTTGTGCATATAAGACATCTGTACAAGCAATCAGGAGGAGTAGTTTACCACGGCAAGTCCCACGCGTCAAGGTACATGCGGCGCGACATGTGTACCGGTTTTCTTCCGCAACCCTTTCTCCACATGCCTGGTTCGTACTCTGGTTCGACTCCGCCCCGGCTCAATAGGGTTTGGCTCAACTGCATGTCTACTACCTCCTCCGTTCCTAAATATAAGTTTTTTAGATATTTTAAATGGACCACAACATATGGATGTATGTACACATATTTTAAAATGTAGATTCACTTATTTTTACTTCGTATGTTGTCACTTATTGTAATCTCTAGAAAGACTTATATTTGGGAACGGAGGGAGTACATATCCAGCTGCTTCAACATTGATTGATTGATACACGTACATGGTGAAGGTTCACGCTAACATGTGCCTGCGTCCGGCGCCACCGAGGTCGTGGTGATGTGCGCACCGGCCACCAGGTCCTCATCATTACGGCGTGGTGGACGGCGAGTCCAGAGCTCGGATGGATCGTGGACGCTCGCTGCCGCCCTCCCTTCATCCTTGCTGCCCCAAGTCCAAACTCCTCCTCGCCTGGAAACAGAGACTGAAGACACTGGCGAGATCGAGGCCACCCCCACGCCGGAGTTTGTCCTCGCCAAGCCAACACCGCCGAGCCACGTCGCTAGATCAGCGACCCACAGCTGCTCTGCCAGTCTGCCGCGCTCTCGGAGGAGGAGGGAGGCACGCCTCTGTTCATCCTACGCATGCCGGCGCTGCCGCTGCTGCCCACCCACTCACCTCGCTCCACGCCACCCAGGCCTCTGAACGCAAGTGGGAAGCCTTTGGCCGGGGTCACAGGCTTTCTGCTGCCGCGTCGTAGCCGGCGTATTTTTTTTTTCGAAACGGAGGCAAAGATTGTCTCATCTATTAAATAAGCAGAAGAGAATTGCCCAGTTAATTACGGAAAACCGGGCAAAAATCGGAACAACAAGGGCCAAGCCCACACCCATAGACTGAAACACACAGGGCAAAGCCCACCCTTATCGACTACATGTCGACCTGCGGCCAGACAACACAGCTCCGACTCTGACGGAGAACTCAGAAGAACGAAACCAGGCACGGCTGGCGCCACGGAAGATCGCCGAAAGGGCCACCTGCAGCCAGTCATCGTACACCACAGGGCCCCGCCGCCGCAGCTTCGACTGCACAGCAACAAACAAACCGAGGCAATACCGTGGACACGCCGGAGAAGAGCCGACTATCGCAACCATTGCCGCGTCGCCGACATCGCTCCCACCATCATCGTTGCCACAGAAGTCTGGCCGCCATAGTGATCTTCTCGGGGCCGCCGCCCCGACAGCCGGCGTATTCAGGCCAAGAAAAGAAATATGTCCATCGCCAAGCTCACAGAACAGCCGCTGTGTCATCGGATGGGCATTGTCGCCCAAGGAGAATAGGTCACGGGCTCACGGCCTGCCGGACATCGCCATTGCCGCTCTGCTGCATCCGTAAGTAGTACTGCTTTTATTCTGTGCCTTGGGATTCTATTTCTAGGAATGCCAACTTCATTGTGTACTGATCTCCTCTCGACGATTCACTCTTAAACACAAAAGTTAGGCAATGCTCCAAACACGAGAGATAAATCGTACTCCCTCCGTTCTGATTTACTCGTCGTGGTTTTAGTTCAAATTTGAACTAAACCACGACGAGTAAATCGGAACGGAGGGAGTACGTGCGTGTGGAACTAAATGTTTGAAATACATGCATTGATCATGGACAGTGGTATGTTTTTGCTTAATAAAATTTCAACCACGGAGGTTTATTCTGCCCAGTTCTTGGCAAATAAATATCCTTCCCTCCGAAAATACTTTTCGGAGAAATAGATATATCTATACGTATTTTGTTCTATGTACATTCATTTTTCCGACAAGCATTTTTGGACGGAGAGGGTATTATCTGTGGCAAGACCCTCTCTCAAAAAAGAAAAAGAAATGGACGTGCTCATCCAATATTAGTTCCAACGCAGATATTATCAAATACTTCAACCGTTTCAGAATATAAGGTGTATTGATTTCTATGCAAAATCAACTATTTTAATGTATGCAAAACAAATACACCTTATATACTACTCCCTCCGTCCGGAAATACTTGTCATCAAAATGGATAAAAAAGGATGTATCTAGATGTATTTTAGTTCTAGATACATCTCCTTTTATCTATTTTGATGACAAGTATTTCCGGACGGAGGGAGTAGTATAAAAGAACAGAGGGACTAAGAGGAAAGGAGACGAAAGAAATCAAGGCCAAGAGTCCATTCCTATGCACGCGATTGATTATTTTCTTAAGTAACATCTTACCCTTTTTTTCAGTTCTTCCGGGACATGCAATCATCCTTTGCAGGCAAGACCGTTTCTTTGTCATGGCAACGTGCAGCAAGTCATTTTGAATATTAATCGATATACAGGACAACAAACGCATTCTCTGCTGCTACTTTCGACTGGATCCTTACTTCCGCTTCAAAATAATTAATGTTCTGAATTGCCTCAAGTCCATATAGAAAATATTAACGTAGTTAAATTAGTCTTGTGAGATTTTTTATGAAATAAAATTTTGTATTATGTGTATTTGGTGTTGTAGATTTGTTTTCATTTTCTCTATAGAGTGACTCAAACTTTTAAAAAATTGACTTAGGATAAATCTAAAACTTAAGTTATTTTTGAACGGAGCGAGTACTTATATTGTGTCTAAGGGCATCTCTAACATAAAGGACACACTATTTACCTGCGAACTGTTTCGGACTCGCTTGGAGCCCGGCCATCCAACAATTGCCGTAAACCTCCGTCCGCAATTTAAATTTTAGATTTGTTCTTAGATAAGATATGAGGAGCCTACGTTGCGTCGTGCCGTCTCCTTGGCCGCCCTCTCAGGCGTCATGTTGCTCCGCACCGGTGAGGAGCCGCGGCTAACGAGGCCACCGAGGTAGGGTAGGAGGCGCCCGTGCGCCTTCGCTGTCGCCGGGCACCTTCAACTTCACGAACTTGCAGCGCCGGACGTCGGCTCGTTGATGCGGTCGTGAGGCGGGCTCCGGTCAGCGATGGCGGTGACGGACCTCGGTACCGGAGCGACTGCATGATGATGAGATCCATCTGCTCCTGGTACTCCTTGTCCATGACCGCCGCCTTCGCGAGGAGACACAGCTACACCTGCTCCTACTGCCGTGGAGGTCGATGGTCCCAGAGAGGGACAACGATGGCTCAAAGATCCAGATCCGGAGTGGCTGCCTATGGGCGCGGAGAAGCACTTCGACTTGGTGTGGTGTGAACGGCGCATGAGCGGAGAGGTGGTGAATGGAGAGGAGTGTTGAGGTGTGATGTGGACGGGGACGGAGCCGTGCTTAAATAGGCACGTTAAGGCGAACTGACTGGAAGCCTGCTTGAATGCTCAATTAAGTAGGCTTCTCGGTCCTCGTGTCTGAATTGAAGTGTTGCTTCCTACTCATCTAGTTATGTTGCCCTGATCTTCATCAATGTCGTGTGGAGTCATTTCTGCTCTGGAGCGATTTGACCGACATGAATATGTGACAACCGCTTCGCGCGAAGAGGGTTTTGGGGTGAAACTGAGGTGCCAAACGCGTACGTGGCGGCCTTTCACACGGCCGCAAAGCTCCCCCCTATTTTGAGTCAGGATTGTGGAATTTTGGACAATTGAACATGTCGGTGAACCAATGGGATACCGCGTTTGATGGCTTCTAGCGTGCGGATACCTCGGTTAGGACATTTGTAGGCGTTTTGAGTGTCAGCATTGGGATGCCCTAGTAATATATTAATACACTCTCTCCGTCCCTAAATATAAGTCTTTGGTATGTGGTTATGGTGGAATCTCTATAAATACTTATATTTAGTAACGGAGGGAGTAGTTAGAAGTTCTTTCCATTGGGATTTGCAATAAGAAGAGAAAATGTTCATCCCAAGTACTCACATCATTTGTAGGCCAAAATAAATAAATAAAGAAGTGCTCACGGGCTCACAACATTGATCCCCAAATCCCCACCCACTCCCTTCACCC
>LR738713.1:770154558-770206246 GCA_902687465.1 Secale cereale
CCCCCCGCCGTCTCTCTTCCCCCTCCTCTTCCAAGAAGTTCGTCGAGGTAAAGCACACGCCCTCCCACCCCATCGCGCCACCTTGCCTGGATCTGAGCCTGAGGTGGTTTTGATTTGGTTGCTTCGGGTTCGCGTCGCAGATGTCGCCAGACTCCGCAAGAGGAAGCGGGGGGAGCTCTGGGCCGCCGAGAAGAAGGACAAGTCCGCGAGGAGAAGAAGTCGAGCGAGAACCACAAGGTCATCTACCCCCTCCCCCGCGCGCCAAGCTGCCCAGGTCAGATCGCTGCTCCCGTCGATCCGTTCCGTTGTAGACGAGCTGTGTGGGATCTGTCACTGATTCATTTGGTTGCGGTGGACTCCAATTTCTACTCATTGCTCCTTGATATCTTTAGCTTCAGATATCATTGAAATGTTTCCTTTTGCTTGATGGAATGGAACCATTGGTGTATGTGCTTCTAATAACGTTTTCTGCCAATGGCTCAGGTGAGGTAATACTGGTTTTATTTGCAGGGCAAGGAGCTAGTTCAGCTTAAGTGCGAGGCCGGATGAAGAGTGGGTTCTATGTCAGCCCTGAGGCTAAGCTGCTGTTTGTTGTCTGAATCAGAGGGTAAGCCACTGTATGTCACGATATGTATGTTGTGGTAATTTCTGGCTTAAGTTGATGCTAATTTCGACAAAATGTTTGGCTGCAGTATCAATGCCATGCACCCAAAGACCAGGAAGATTTTGCAGTTCACTAAGTAGTTAGTTGTCTCGGTGCATCTCTTGTTCAAAATGACCACTACTTTTGTTCATTGCACCAATGCTTTACATTCACAGATTTTCAGTGGACTGTTCCTGAAGCTGAAGGTCAACGATCACCATGTTGCGCAGGGTCGAGCCATATGTTCTAGATGAGCATGTTTTATGTGTGCATTTCTGATTTTGTTGGTACACCTTCAAGGCTCTCGGTGACGCCGCCGCCGCAACTCTTCAATTTCGTGGAACCACCGATGCTCTGTCTTCCTTCCCTATTCTCTCTTCCTCTCGTCTCAAATCACGACACGACGTCATCTCGGCTATTTGGGTAGCGCCTCCTCCCCAAAGTTGTGACAGTTGCAACCTCAAATGTCCTGGTATTAGAGAGCTGCGTCTGGCGACCAGGGCGGAGACTGGCAAGCCGCGGCGATGCGCCCGCCGGAGCCAGTGCGTGGAGGGAACAGATTCTGGGCCCTCTCGGCCTCGGGATCTGACGATTCTGACGAGGAAGACGGCGGATCTGGGCTGCATTCCCCGACGCCGAGCGATAACGTCTGCGAAGTTTTGGGGGCTTGTTACTCCGAGGAGGAGGTCGCCGGCTTCGTTGATGGCATTGTGCCATTGGAGGACCAGGCGTGGAGCGGTCTATCCAAGGCGGACAAGACCGAGGTACTCCGGCGAGTCGTCCATCGCCGGACGGCACCGACGGCGATCCGGCCTTGGAAGGGGCCATTACCGAAGGTAAGTCTCCCATCTCTCACGCTTGGGGATTTCATTGGCTCTTGGAAGGTGGTTGAGAACCGCCGGAGTAAAGTTCGGCCGCCGGCGGCGGTGCTGCCGGCGAGGACACTCGAGGAACGACGGGCGGATCGTGCGGCACGGCTGGAATCGTTGTTGGGCCAGGATGGGCCTGACAGGAGTCCAGTCGGCCCGAGTACCGCTGAGGAGGGGCAAGTGGCCCAGGAAGCAATCTGCGTCGATCGTTTTCCTGCCTCGGACGCGTACGTTCCTTTCGATCGTCTGATTTCTAGGGCTAGGGGCGGGGTCAGTGCTTCGTTTGCGAAATTGGGTCCTGGTCGAGCGCGGCGCATCCACATGGGCGGTGCCCTTGGTGTTCCCCTCGTTGGAGCCTCAGGCATGACGGGAAGGGGCTTGCCGTCGCCGGCCAAGGCAACAGGCAAGGCTATTGCAGGTCCAGTGGCCTTGGACGCTCCAGCCTTGCAGATTGCAGGTCAGGGCGCCGGGCATGGTCCTGGCGGACAGAACGGTGGGCAGCCCACCGGACGGGGTGGCTCACAGAACGCCGGGCGCTCGGGTGGCCTCGCAGGGGACCGGGGCGCTTCATCCTTCCCTGGACGTGGAGGGGTTGGCCGTGGTGGATCCCATGGGGGAGGGCGAGCCGGTTACATGCGTCAGGATGGCTATGGCGGAGGTGATGGTCAAGACTGTCCCAATGGGGGCGCTCGGTTTAATCGCTATGGTCCTTGGGGAGACGATGGGTATAACGCCTACGGTGACGGGCAGCACCGCGGGTCATCTTCAGGTGGAGGTCGGAGCTCTGGCTGGAACAATGGCAATGGACAGGGTCGTGGTTTTCAAGGGCCGCCTGGATCGTTCGTTGAGGGTGTTGGTGGTCCTACTAACCGTCCGCAGCGGGGGGGCCACCGTGCGTTCCGTGGCGGGCGAGGTGGGGGACGACGTCCTCTCCCACCAAGGCAGCCTACGCCGCCCGCGGCTACTGTTACTAAGGTTGTGTCGCTTGTGGTTGCTCTGGCCACCCCTCCCGTGCTCCCGCAAGCGGCGGCTGATGCTGTTCAGGCTTTGGCAGTGGTGAGTATACCGGAGGTGACGACAGTTGATGGGGGTACTGACATGGCTGTGGATAAACGCAATGGTGACAAACTTTCTAAATGGGCCATTAAGAAGAAGAAGCTGCCTTGCTATCGTTGCGGTGAGGCTGGACATTTTGTGGCTGAGTGTACCACGTCGCTTTGTGATTATTGTTGCAGATCCCAGCATGCATCCAGTGATTGTCCGTTGCTTGTGGGCCCTAAGCCGGTCTGTACTATTTATGGCGTATGTTGCCAGGAGCTGATGTTTTTTGAGTCACCAGATATGGCACCCTCTGTTCAGATGCAGGATAGCTCTTTTCCGGCAGTAGTCAAGGTGGCCAATGGGTGTCTGACAGAGGCTCAGATTGTGCGTCAACTGCAGGATCTGGTTCCAGGTAATCATCAGTGGGACCTTGTAAAGTTGGAGGAACAAACCTTCAAGGTAGACTTCCCCACAAAGGAGGATCAACTGTATATGCTCAAGTGGGGTATGTGCAGATATCCTAGCACCAGTATTTACCTCACTTTCGATGAATGGAAGGAGAAAGATCCAGTTGGCACACCGTTGGAGAAGGTTTGGGTCCGGTTTTTTGGGGCACCACGTCAATTCGTTAGTAACTTTCTGATTGCTTGGAGCTTGGGTTCTCTCATTGGGAAGACCGAGGAAGTGGATATGCCTTTCACTCGGTCTCATGGCGCGGCTCGACTACTAGTGAGTGTTGTTAGCGTGGAGTATGTACCGGATGTGGTCAAGTGGACTCATGCTGGAGTTACATATGTGCTTGAACTTGAGATTGAGGATACGCCAATCGCTCTGGATGGCGAGGGTGAGGACATAGTGGATATGGATACGACTGAGGGTGGCGGAGGAGCTGGCAGTCAGAATACGAGGTCTGAGGGCTCGCAGCATGATTTGGCTAAGGGGCCGCTACCTCCGTCAGACGCGTCGACCAGGTCGACTTCGGGGCCAGCTGCTGCGTCGGCCCCTGCCAAATCTCTTCGGATCGGGACTTTTGAGTTGCATTCGGCGTCGAGCCGCCTATGGAGTGCTAGGATGGAGTCAGATAATCCGGTGGAGTCTGTGCTACCGCCGCTATTGGACTCATTTGACGGTGAGGGACCGACAGAGGTACTCAGTGCGGTGGGCTCACATCTCAGGACTGAGGGGGGGATTTGGGCGAGGCCAGGCAGGTGACCCCCGGCCCTCCTTCCCCGAAGGATAGATTGGCTATGGTTTGTGTACGTGATGATACTGATGGCAGCCAATTCCGATCTCCGGAGGTACAGACGGACCTCATTCTGGACCAAGTGGAGTCGCCACTTGTTGTGAGACCGGATCCCCTTGGAGTGGTGGTTGCGGCTAACCCTGGTATGACAGAACTGAGGACACAGATAACGGCGCATGATGGTGCTCCGCTTATGAGCTCGGCGGGAGGTATGGCAGGCGGCCTTGCTCCCGGCGGAGTTTCTCGCGACGATGTCATTGCTTTTGGTGGGATTCCGGACCCAGTTTCTGCAGGGCGGCGGATGAGCTGTCGCTTGCAGGATCAGCCGGATGTTGATGATATGCAGCTTCGATGCGCCAAGCGGGTGGCTAAGCTTCATAATATTCAGACCACTACTGGTATGTCAGTTAACACTTCCAATTCCATTTTGCATTTCTCTTCGGATGATATTATTTATAATGCCACTCAACTGGGGGTCTCGTTGGGTAGGAATGGTAAAGAGGTAGCTAATTCCGTTAACGATATTTTGGATCTTGAGGCTGATCGTGCTATAGATATTCTTAGAAACTTAGCTGCTATTCAGCCTTTGAATGACTCGGAGGTCGCTAAGTTGGGTATAAACAACCTTGGTAGCCTCTGTGCGGATCTTGACCCTACCTTCTTGGAAACGGAGGATGAGGAAGACTCATCGTCTCCACGAGTGGAGAAGGGGGTTTCGGCCCGGGACAGGGTGAGTGGAGATATCGGTAGTGATGGTGACCGGGAAGTTGGACCGGAGGATAAAGGTAGACCGAAGCGTAAGTGGACGCGTAAGATCTACCCAGCTTCGGCTGTGCGTAGAAGCGCTAGAATTCGTACTTCTAAAAAATTTCATGATGAAATATGAAAGGCATCTTCTGGAATAGCAGAGGTCTTAAAGACTTGGCTAAAAAAAGGTTTCTTGCTGATGCGTCGATTGAGCATAAGCTAGATTTCATAGCACTTTCTGAGACAGGGCGGGACAATTTTTCCCCTTAGTTTCTCAGCTCACTTTCGGGAGGGGTGGAGTTTGATTGGCATTGTCTACCACCAAGAGGAAGATCCGGTGGGATTTTACTTGGGGTTAAATGCGATTCTTTGGAAGTAAGAAGCGTCATCATGGGCGACTTTGCCGTTAAATTTCGAGTCAGGTCGAAGGTAGACGGATTCAATTGGGCTCTCGTGGCAGTATATGGGGCGGCGCAGCCAGAGTTAAAACCGGAATTTCTGGCTGACCTAGTTCGTATTTGTGGGAATGAGCATCTACCTCTCTTGGTTGGGGGCGATTTTAATATTATTCGGCGCCGTGATGAAAAAAATAATGATAACTTTGACGGCAGATGGCCGTTTTTATTTAACACTATCATTGAAAGCCTGGACCTTCGCGAGATTGAGCTTTCGGGTAGGAAATTTACATGGGCCAATAATCTTCCTACTCCTACCTTTGAGAAGTTAGATCGGGTTCTTTCGAGTGTTGAGTGGGAACAGAAGTTCCTCTAGTGACGGTGCAAGCACTTTCGCGTGAAATCTCGGATCACACCCCATTACTAGTTGATTCGGGGGAAGCCACGAATCTTGGTAATAGGCGTCCTTTCTCTTTTGAAACGGAGTGGTTTGATAGAGAAGGGTTTATGGATCTGATTGCTAGGGAGTGGGCGAAAGATGTCGGAGGACGATCTAACATCGGTCGTTGGCAAAATAAGGTTAGGCACCTCCGACGGTTTCTCAGGGGGTGGGCTAAACATAATGAAGGGATCTATAAGGCAGAAAAAGAAAGACTTCTTTTACTGACTAAACACCTGGACACCAAGGCGGAGCATTCGATCTTAGATGCCAATGAGTTGGAAACTAAGAAACTAGCTGAATTAAAACTTAAAGAATTGCTTCGTGAAGAGGAATTAAAATGGGCTTTGCGGGCTAAAGTGCGTAAGATCGTCGAGGGGGACGATAACACACAGTTCTTTCACATGATTGCGAATGGCAAACATCGAAAGAAGAAAATCTTCCAGCTAGAACAGGATGAAGGCACGATAGTCGGTCAGGATAATCTTAAGACCTACATCACAAATTACTATAAACAACTGTTCGGGCCTCCTGATGATAACTTTGTTTCTTTGGATGAATCATGGATTCATGATGTGCCTCAACTGGTTACCGAGGAGAATGAGATTTTGACTGCCCCTTTCTCGGAGAAAGAGATTTTTGATGCAATCTCCCAAATGAAAAACGGTAAAGCTCCGGGTCCGGATGGCTTCCCGGCGGAGTTTTACAAAAAATGCTGGCATATCATCAAAGGGGATTTGCTTCCGATGTTCCAGGATTTCTTCTCGGGACATCTACAAGTGTTCCACCTGAATTTCGGGACGATTACGTTGCTTCCAAAGAGAACTGAGGCAGTGAGAATTGAGCAATTTAGACCCATCTGTTTGCTGAATGTTAGCTTCAAGATTTTCACAAAAGTTGGTACGAACAGACTTACACAAATTGCGCATTCAGTGGTTCATCCGTCTCAATCAGCGTTCATGCCTGACAGACTCATTCTGGATGGCGTAGTGGTACTACATGAAACGTTGCATGAACTCCACACAAAAAAACTTGATGGGGTTGTTTTTAAAGTGGATTTCGAAAAGGCGTATGACAAGGTGAAGTGGCCTTTTCTGCAGCAGGCGCTGAGAATGAAAGGTTTCGATCAATCTTGGAGAGAGCAGATTGATTCGTTAACACAAAAAGGGAGTGTTGGTATAAGGGTCAATGATGATATAGGACATTATTTTCAAACACACAAAGGTTTGCGACAAGGTGATCCGATGTCGCCAATCTTATTCAATATTGTCATTGACATGTTGACAATTCTCATCGGTAGAGCGAAGGAGGCGGGTCAGATCGGTGGCCTGGTGCCACATTTAGTGGAAGGGGGTGTTTCCATCTTGCAGTACGCAGATGATACTATCCTTTTCATGGAGCATGATTTGGCAAAAGCTAGGAATATGAAGCTAGTGTTATGTTTGTTTGAGCAATTATCGGGTTTAAAAATTAATTTTCATAAGAGTGAAGTGTTCTGCTTTGGGAGGGCTAAAGAAGAACAACAAGCTTACAAAGAGTTGTTTGGCTGTGACTTGGGGTCTTTGCCATTCACCTATCTGGGTATACCGATCCATCACAGAAAGCTCACAAACAGCGAATGGAAAATAATCGAAGATCGGTTTGAAAAAAAGCTAAGCTGCTGGAAGGGTAAGCTTATGTCATACGGCGGACGATTAATTCTTATTAACTCGGTTTTAACCAGTATGCCTATGTTTCTTTTGTCCTTTTTCGAAGTTCCGGTTGGTGTTCGGAAAAGGCTAGACTTCTACCGATCTCGGTTCTTTTGGCAGAGCGATGAATCCAAAAAGAAGTATAGGCTAGCTAAGTGGGACATTATTTGCAGACCAAAAGACCAAGGAGGTCTAGGGATTGAAAACTTAGAGGTGAAGAATCGATGCTTACTCAGTAAGTGGTTGTTCAGGTTATCTAGTGACACAGATGCAATGTGGGCACAGATTCTCCGTAATAAGTACCTTCAGTCAAAAACCTTGTCCCAGGTAACGCTAAGGCCGACGGATTCACCCTTTTGGAAGGGGCTGATGAGAGTCAAATCAACATTTTTCAACAGAGTAAAATTCATTATTGGAGATGGCACGTCCATTAGATTCTGGGAAGACACGTGGCTAGGGGAGACTCCTCTGGCACTCCAATATCCATCACTCTATAATATTGTTCAACGGAGAGATGCTTATGTTGCTACAATATTAAATGCTACTCCGCTTAATATCCAGTTTCGTAGGACTTTGGTGGGAAATCGTTGGGAGGCTTGGTTACATTTGGTGAGACGGTTGATGGATGTCCAACTGTCTCCCAATCCGGACCAGCTGCAATGGAGACTAGCGAAAAATGGGGTCTTCTCAGTGAAATCCATGTACCTGGATATTATTAACACTAGTGTGATTCCTAGCTCGAAGCACGTTTGGAAAGTTAAGGTACCTCTAAAAATCAAGGTGTTTATGTGGTTTGTTCATAAACGAGTGATTCTTACTAAAGATAATTTGGCTAGAAGGAATTGGTTAGGATCTAAAAGATGTAGTTTTTGTGATCACGATGAATCTATTAGACACCTTTTCCTTGAGTGTCCTATGGCCAAAATCTTATGGAGGTCGGTTCAAATAGCCTTCAATATCAATCCCCCTGCTTCGATCCACAATTTATTCGGGACTTGGCTGCATGGGATTGATCCGATAATAGCAAAACATATCCGAGTGGGAGTATGTGCTTTACTATGGGCAATTTGGAATTGTCGAAATGATTTGGTCTTTAACAAAACAACAAACATCCATTTCTTGCAGGTCATCTTCAGAAGCACTACTCTTATCCGTACGTGGTTGCTACTCACTCAGACGGAGGCCAGGGAGCATTTGGTTACTGCGTCTACCCGATGGGAGATGGTAGCTCGGGATATCTACAACCGGTTTGGATGGCGGTCATGTAATAGGATAGGTGTTTAGCAGCTTATCTTCCTTGTGCCGGCCGGTTGTGGCGATCCTGCCTTTTTCTATTTCACAATTTGTTCTCAGATTTTGTAAGACCTTTGTTGGATTGTTCTTCGTTAATAAGATGGCCGTATGCATCATTTTGATGCAGAGGCCGGAGCTCAAGCTCCTTTTCTAAAAAAAAAACCTTCAAGGTTTAATGGTTGCATTGTTATTGTGATGGCATCTTGGCTAAACAAATGTGCACTGCCTATAATATCATTTGGTTAGAACTCAGACTAAATATTGTTTTTACCATTCTGAAGCCTGGGAGTTAAACACTTTGTAAAAAGAGTGGTCTGAAAATTAATACCCCTTCATTTCTTAAGCTGATTAACTGTGAAAGAAAGTATAGGCCATTAATGCCCCAAGGCATAACTAGTCAAAGATATGGGGTATTGCAAGAGCCTTATGTGATGTTCCATCTGGAGCTAATTATATTAAATCATTATCTTTGTAGCTACTCAAACCTAAAGAGGGGCAGGATGTTGATCTACAAGAAAGCTTATGGCAAGCGAAGAATTCCTCTGACCAACAACAAAGTCATCGAGGAGGTTAGCAGCCGACTGGTCTCAATTGGATTTGTACTTTGTATCTCCAAGCGCAACTCTGGATGATATTCTGACCCTCTTGTTGGTCTCATCAGGGTCTTGGAAAGCACAGCATGACCAGCATTGGAACCTTGTCCACGGAAATCTTGACGCAAAGGAGGCGAGCAACTTCCTCTGCCCATTCAAGCTGAAGGCGCCCCTCACGCAAATGAGGTGAACAACTTCCTCTGGCCATTCAATCTGAAGGTGCTTCTGGGAGGCCACAAGAAGAAAGGGGAAGCACTACGTTGATGGTGGTGATGCTGGCAACCGCGACAACTACATCAACCATCAACCATGACAACTAGGCAGTTTAGCATATCATCGATGATACCTTGCGTTCGGACCATGTTCTGATCGTTATAAGCCTGCTTTACACTAGGAAGTGGATGGTGGATGCAAGTTTGATGTTTCTTGTTTAACCTTTAAATTAACCGATTTGCTGTTTGAGCAGCGCAATCACGCTGGAAATTACTTGGATGCATCTAGATTTTTGGCATAATGTGCCAGGTACATAGCAAAGCTAAACCCCATGAATTGTTAGCCACAAAGAAAAATCAATTGCTCAGCGACTCGGCTGAGTTACTTACAAGTATACTTGCAACAAGCACGCCAGAATAGACATAACACTAATCACTATGGTAACCAATGCCACGTTGCAGGCTACGCCGACGACAAAGCCGTCGGCATAGATTTCAGTCTATGCCGACGGCTTTGCCGTAGGCATAGAATTGATGCTAGAAAGACCCAGGTGACGCCACGTGGCATGCTATGCCTACGGCAAAGCCGTCGGCATAGTTTTCTTCTATGCCTACGGCTTTGCCGTCGGCATAGTTTTCATCTATGCCTACGGCTTTGCCGTCGGCATAGCTGCGCTACCAGGAGGCACCACGGGACGACACGTGGCAGGGATATGCCGACGGCAAAGCCGTAGGCATAGTTTTCACCTATGCCGACGGCTTTCCGCCACGTGTCGTCCCGTGTTTCGTCGCCGCTTTTGACGGCGCCGTCCGTTGCCGTCAGGCGAAAAACGATGCCGACAGCTAAACTATGCCGACGGCCGACTAACGGCCGTCGGCATAGGCCCCTATGCCGACGGCTAAACTACGCCGACGGTCTGACAAACTACGCTGACGTGATCTACGCTGACGGTCCTATGCCGACGGCTGCCGTCGGCATAGATCTATGCCGACGGCAAAAGACCTATGCCGACGGCCCCTGGCTGTAGGCATAGCCCTCGAGTCCCGTAGTGTCCTAACTAATGCTTGAACTGGCAACGGTGGCCATATGGGCAAGCAAATCGATTCCTGCAGAACTTAGTCTTGTACTGGACTGGCCGGATGATGGTGCGCAACTCGGACTGCCCATGCGCAAAGCGGCACCTCTGTCCGCAGGGGCAAGTGCCGGTCCTCGCCCAATTGATGCATAGCTCTGTCTTGAGATCACCTTGCACAGTTGGCTCTGGAGGAGGGCTGGTCCTGGTCGTCGAGTTGGAGCTGAAATTCGGCAGGGCGTGTGAGAAATAGCGAGCGGACCTGGCCAGGAAATCGTCGTCTGGGTCTGGCGCGGCCGTGAAGGGCACCCGAATCCCGGCCACGTCGGTGGTGTGACTGGTGATATTGCTCATGCGCGCAGCCATCTCGGCGTCGGTAACGAAATCTGGTGGGGATAGGCGCGCTCCGCCGAAGTCGATCCTGTCGATGTTGGTGCTGCAGGTAGATGCGGAGCCGTAGCAGGGAGCGGCGTCGGCGAAGTAGCCCGGGCCAGGCACGAGGTGGTCGTAGACGTTGCGCTCCTGGACGAGCCTGCCCGAGGCGGACGCGCCCGTGTCGAGGATGAGGCCCGGGTGGCCGTTGGAGGCGTGGACGAGGCCACGGGGGTCGTCGCAGATGCCGCCGCCGAAGCTGGGGTGGTGGCTGGTGCTGATGCCGTAGGAGAGCGCGGCGTCGGTGAAGTAGCGCGTCCCACGCTGGGGGTGCTCGTAGGTGTTGCGCTCGTGGACGAGCCTGCCCGAGGCCGAAATCATTCTGGGAAGCTTATGCACCCCGGTCGCGTTATCTTGGCCGTCAGTGCGCGCAGGGATCCGTGCCGTCGTCAGCCGCTAAAACAGGTCACATGCATTGCGGCAGTGTGATTACCTGCAACAGTGATCATCCTAGTTCCAGTAGGCTACTGTAGATGAAGTCTAGCTGGGCACCATGGCTAAAATACATGTGCATATGGACACAGCTTCACATACTGTGACATGGTTTTTAATTTCACTGCGCTTTTGGGGTACAGGGCTGGGAGAGGGTTCGCTGGCAGTACCTGAAGGCCATGACTCATGTACGATGGACATGTTTTAGGACATGGACGAAGTACATGATAAAAAGACACAGTTCATGCACAATGTACATGGTTTGGTAAGGCCCAGACACTTAAAAACATGGATGATGCAGGGTTGGACCTAGTCAAAGCATTAGGGGCAACTACAATGCCGTGCCTCCAAATGATTCACAAATGTTCGGACCTCATAGTTCGGACATTTTTCACCGTCGTGCGATAAATGTCCGTTGCATCGCTTGAGCGTCTGAAATCTCACAAGCTCGGCACTTTAGCGATGACATACACGGAGACGAGCACGGGACGCCATGGATACAACGATTAGAATACACGTGGAGGCGGGCATGATACCATGAATACACGAGTCGGCACGGACGTCGGGACGGTAGCAATGACGGACGCGGAGACCAGCGCCACGAATACAACACTTAGGGTACACGACTCGACGTGGGCGTCGGGACGGTAGCAACGACGGATGGGTAAACCAGCATGTACGTGAGTCGACACAGACATCTGCACGGTAACGACAACGAACACGGAGAAAAGCACGGGACATCTAAGATACACGAGTCGACGTGGATGTCTACATGATTACGGCGACAGACGCGGAGGCAAGCACGGGACGCCACCAATGTGACGGTTAGGGTACGCGACTCGATGTGGACATCGGCACGGTTGCGACGACGGACATGGAGACGAGCACAGGACACCACATGTACATTGTCATCATTAGGCTGGTTAGGACGCCAGGAGCACTGTTGTCATTTTTGCATTCAGCTGGTACATATTTTTTATTTAGAGTAGATGGTCTGATGCACAGTTAAGGATCCATGAGGGGTAGAATAAGTTGTACACTCGCGAGTTGGAGTTAAGGCACGGCTGCGCATCGAGTGCACACACGCAGATGGATGGGAAGATAATTAATAATATGGCTGCATGCATCGTCTAGATGCAGAGGCCGGGGGTACATCCTCCTTTTCTAAAAAAAAGGGACAGCGCGTATGGTTGATAGGAAAAGAACAAAAAGCTGCAGGCCTATGTCTCTGTGACAGTTCCTGTTGAAGGGCTGCCAATCCACGGCAAATCAGGCATAACCTGCGCGCATCTCCAGACACCAACGTTGGTACGGACGCTCAAGATAAGGGCACCCCGATGCCTAAGCTCAAAAAATCCATGTTCTGCCCGAGGCGGAGGCACCCGTGCCGAGGACGAGGCCGCGCTGGCCATCGGTGGCGCGGAAGACGCCGCGCGGGTCGTCGGAGATGCCGCCGACGAAGCTGGCGTCCTGGCTGGTGTTGATGCCGTAGGAGCGCGCGGCGTCGGTGAAGTAGCGCGTCCCACGCTGGGGGTGCTCGTAGACGTTGCGCTCCTGGACGAGCCTGCCCGAGGCGGACGCGCCCGTGTCGAGGATGAGGCCCGGGTGGCCGTTGGAGGCGTGGACGAGGCCACGGGGGTCGTCGCAGATGCCGCCGCCGAAGCTGGGGTGGTGGCTGGTGCCGATGCCGTAGGAGAGCGCGGCGTCGGTGAAGTAGCGCGTCCCACGCTGGGGGTGCTCGTAGGTGTTGCGCTCGTGGACGAGCCTGGCCGAGGCGGAGTCGCCCGTGTCGAGGACGAGGCCGTGGGGGTCGTCGGAGATGCCGCGGACGAGGTCGCTGGCGTCGTCCTGGACGGCGGCGGCCGTCGTGCGGGGCACAAACTCCGGCGCCCCGGGATGAAGCTTCTGGCCCCTCATGGCGCAGAGCGCTTTCTGGTGCAGAGAGCGAATTGGCGGTGATGGGGAGAATGGGGGCGCTGGTGTTGAGCCGTCTCGGCCTCTCGGAGCAAATTAAATCCAGATCCAGTGGTATATAAGACTAGCCATAATGGGTAGTAACATAGAGTAGTAACATGCCCATGTTACTACTCTATGTTACTACCTCTATAGTGGGGAGTAACATATGTGTGGTAACATGGAAGACTTCATTTATTAGGCCATAGACTCATCTTACCTTGATATGTGTGATGTTACTCATACTAGTAGTAACTAGCTATGTTACCACATGCCTCTCTTTCTTCATTTATTGCTTGCCACATCATCTTTTTTAGTTTTGGGAGTGTCTATTTAGCACTTGACTGTTTTTCAATTCGGTAACATTCACATTTCTGACATATAAACAGGGGACACTTGTATGTCCAAAAAAACCCACCCCGACGACTGTATGGTTTCTATTTCTAAAAACGGGTCGGGCTAAACTGTCACCAGTTTCAACTAAACCTGAACCACAAATACAGTACCCTGAACCATAGCGAACAACTGCCCATCAGCTTGCGACCCACCAAACAGCCAAACACTTCTACGTGTACCCACATTCTTCAACCCCTTCCCCCGCTTCACCTTCTTACATTGAAAATCTGAAAAAGAAAAGCATCAGAGAAACTAGATACAAAAATTAGAAACAAACAGGATACTCTGCAAATTACAGAAACTTTGAAGTCTAGAGTGAAGAAATACAGTGGCAAAAAAGCATAGAACCTACACTATAATCCAGAGATAGCTGAAAATTACACTACAGACTCAATATTAGTGAAAGCATGCAGAAAAATACAAAAGGATGTGTGCACCTAATAGCATAGAAACATTCAGAAAAATTATAGGAACCCATTTCTAAAGTATAATACGAAAACAAGGCTGCAAAGAGTAGAAAGAAAAAAAATCAGAGCCTACACACTGTGTTGACAAACTTAATGACACTGAAATTATCAAGAATTACAGTGCAAAGGAGTCCAAGAACACCTACAAATTACAGTCCAAGATTTACACTAGCAGAACTTGCCAAGTTACACTGCAACTGCCTAACAATTACATTGCAATAGTCCAAGACTTACAGTGTAAATCCCTATAAATTATAATCCACATTAACACAAGAATTGACACTGAAAAGTACCAGAGATTTAAACTTGCCAAAACTTGTCAGCTTAAACTGTAAAATACCTACGAATTACAGTGTAACTGCACAAAACATACAGTGGAAATCGCCTAGAATATACAGTGTAAATTACACTCTAAAAATGAACATCTACACTGCAAGAATGTTGATGATCCAGGGTTACAGGGTTTACACTGTAACTTCCTGGGCAATGTAAAAACACATGGACTTACACTAGAAAAACCATGGAATTACAATGTAAAAGCATCTGAACTTACAGTGTAAATACAGAGTAACTACAGCGATACTACCATAATAAATACAATGGGAATCAACAAAGAATCTACACTAGAAATACCCAGGAGCATTTAAAATACACCGGAAAGACCAATATCCGCAGAGAATTGTAAGTTACTCTGCAGACATGGCAAGAAATGCATCAACAAGAAGCAGAAATACACCGGAAAGACCCACCACTAAAAATACAAAGGACAAAAGAAAAGAAATAACAGAGAATAAATTAACTTACTCTGCAGACATGGCAAGAAATGCATCAACAAGATACAACGCGGCCGCAGAAGAAGCAGCAGAAGCCCTGTTTGAGAACATGAATTTAGAGTAGGAGACTGAAGATGTTGATCCTAGAGTAGCAGCAACAACAACAAACACTGATCTTACAGCAAAACAAATAAATAAAATTTTACAGAGCAATGTGGCTGAAGTACAATCTAAATCTCAGAACAAAAAATACTCCAAGGGAGCGGAAAATTACAGAGCATGCCACACAAATTATAGTGCAAAAAATCAGTGCAATTACAAGGCAAAATTGGGCATATTACAGCGTAAACTGAAGAAATACAGTGTAAGTACGTCAGGCATAATATACTAAAAGTACCACTAAAAATACAGTGTAAAAACCATTATAAATACAGTGAAACTTTGAGCCAAAATACACAGTAAGTTAGGCATACTAGAGTAAAAAGGCACAAGAATTACACTGGCTAAAAACTGAATATAAATTACAGAATAAATATGGGATACAGAGGAAAAGCACAGGAATTACAGCGAGCCATTTGGGCAAATTACAGTAAAATTACAGTTTACATATAGGGTAATTACACTGGAATAGCACATGAATTACAGTGGGCAATTCAATAGGGCAAATTACTATAAAAAGGCATAGGAATTACACTGGCATGGGGATTACACAGTAAATAGGGTATATTGCACTGTAATTACAGGAAAAAATACACTGGAATTACAAAGAAAGAACCATGGGGACTACGCTGAAAAAACGGACCTAAATTACACTATAATTCTAGGGTATATTACACTGGAATTACAAAGAAAGAACCACGGGAACTACACTGAAAATCTGGGCTAAATTACACTATAATTTCTAGAGTCTATTACACTGTAATTACAAATAAAAAAAGCATGGGGACTACAACGTGGACTAACACTAAACTACATCAGCACTACAGGGCTAGCACATACAAATTCAGAGAGATGATATAAGACAGACAAAACCAGGGGAACTAAACATCTACAAGGCTACAACAATATAAGAGGGATTCAAGAACTACAACAACAAAAATGAGCAGGCAACTGAACACATCAGGAGCCAACAAATTCAGAGGAAGGATACACAAAAATAAGCACTACATCTACATCGCAAGCTAGCAGAAACCCAGGCCAGGCCATCTACAGCAGATATAAAATGCACGCAGAAAATCAGGCGACCGCTACACACCTGCATCTACAGCAGAGGAAACAAAATCAGACGACCACAAACACCAGATGACATAGAACGCTCTCAGAACTAGCCTACCACAACCAACAGATGACCTAGAAATCTCAGGAAATCGCCTACTCTCTACACCTACAGAAGAGGAAACAAATCAGCACGGGGGAAGACGACCACAACCACCAGATGACCTAGAACACTCACCTACCTCCGCCTACACCCCGATGACCTAGAACAAACCAGGCGAGCAGAAAGGGGAGCAACCGGCGGCCTACAACAACAAGGCAGCGACATACACCACCACGGATCGAAACAAAAAGATCACCTAGATTTGGAAACTACACAGCTACAACACACAGACCACGGGACAGGGCGAGAGACAAGAACAACCTACCGCAGAAGCTGGAGATCGAAGAGAAAGGGATGAGAAATCAAGATCCAGCGGTGGAGGAACGGAATCGCCATGAACACAAGGATCGCCTGCCCCGCTCCGCCGCTCGAGCTCTCTCCCCTGGGCCTTATCGAAACAGAGCCTCCCATACCCGCTCCTAAATTCAAAAAGACAAAAACCAACAGTGTCGGGGCGGGGCGGAACGCCGGATACAGGTTGAGAAGAAAACCGCGCCCGATAGTAGAAAACCAACCCGAAGACAACAGGACCCAGTGCGAATCTCCGCGCGAGAATGGACGGACATAGATTTGAATGACGACCAATTGCAAAACACTCGACTGTAAAATAGCAATTCCGCTTTTTTATCTAGATATGTGTGATGTTACTACCTATGTTACTCCCACTATGGGTAGTCTAAGCGGGACGCGGCCGGCGTCGGATCAGTACTGAATGGCGTCCGATGGAAGAACCCCGAAGGTGAGAAAATGGGCATTTGTGGGTGCATTCTCGGCCTCCCCTGCCAGAGCCACTGACATGTGGACCTGCTGAGTGCCAGGCCCACGTGTCAGTTATCGAAGCTGCCGCAGCATGTGTCCTGGTTCTTGTTCGGGAATGTCCATCGACCGGACCTGGGTCAACTTGGGATCCGCAGGTGAATCGCGTTGCAGACTTGCAGTGGTCCCTGGACCTTTGCGTCATCCATGGGCCCACAGGATGACGCGGAATCCCAAGGAATGTCTCAGTTAATTAACTGTGCACCCTAAACTTTACTAGACTGGTCCACTATTTATCGCTCCAAATCTACCATGATGAAGCTAGTAGTAGTAGTAGATTTAATCCGAATAAACATGAAATAAATCACGACGGCAGTAACACATATTGTACTAAACATGCTGACTAGCATAGCAGATGAACCGATCAAATCTACGGCACATACTAGAAACATGAATTATACCATGATCTCGAACAAAAATGACATAATCACATACGGTGCAACGGGAGCAGCACCGCCGGCGTTGGTGTTGTCGCGCATGTCGTTGTGGAAGAGGTTGCCGAGGTCGGGGAAGAAGTCGTCGTTGGCAAAGTCACCGCTGCCAGCAGTCGCGCGGATGCGCTCCCCAAAATCTGATCGCCCCTCTCCCGTACAGGATCACAAGAGGCGGGCTTCCGGAGGCCTACTGTCCCTTCTCGCGGTGCATGCCGGAAGGAGGGATGGAGAAAGAATCGGAAACAACAGCAAAAAAATATAGACAACGTGCATAGCTTTGTTCTCGGCTCATTCCCGCGGCATGGTGCGGCGAGCGAGGAGGAGGAGCGTGCGTGTATGTCTTATCTTCTCATGCTCAAAAAAGTGGTAGAAGAGCTCACCTTATAAAGAGGTGTAACTCTCTCTCAACTTCTGTGGTGGGACTAAACTTTAGTCCCACTCACACCACTCACATGTGTGCATGATTGGGCCAAGAGAATTTCAGAATTTTAATTGGGTTTTGTGCCAAAGACCTACTAATAGCAAAGTTCCAACATTAAGATCCCCTCATTGTAACCCCGCAAAAATAATAATCCCTTATTGCACACGGGTATACAAATATGTCCAATATAACTATCGCACATGGTGGCCCATCCGCGAGCGTGTTTGCGACGGCCCAAAAGGTTTGCGCACACTAGTACATGCCAGGTTTTCCAAGTCCCCTCCCCAATTGTAAGAACTTGTGTGTGATGTCAATATTTTTGGAACGAAGGCTCCAGAAAAGCCCGGCTTTGAATTAACAAAGCCATCAACCGGCCAGGACTTACAACGACCCAAACAACAGAAAGAAAAACAAAGAAAGCTGAAAACGGCAGATACAAGGTGCTTCCAATCAGCTTACAGACCACAACAGAAAGCACAAGGATGTACTACAGGAAGTCTAGCTAAAAGTTGATGGAGCTCGTCGACGTAAAATAAGCACCAAAACCGTGGCAGCAAGCGAGCTTCAAGAGGAAATCGCGCTCAGCGAAGATGAACATGCCCTCATCAAACCCAAAGGAAATCACCATCATCGAACCTTCCTTCTTCAATTCCGAAGGGGACCCCTGCCCCTCGCCCTGGATCGAAGGGCGCCGGACCGTCGCAAATTGAAGCAGCTCACCCTAGAGCAAGGAGCGGTAGATTCAGTATCGCCTTGGGAGATACTCAGCGTGACCAACCCACTGTGCAAGATCGCCAGGAGAAGGGCCAAACCGCAGCTCAATGGTCCCCACCAGGGCCGGTCCTATGATTTTGGGGGCCCGGGGCGAGACTAAAACTCGGGCCCCTTAATATAGACATCGTAATAATAAAAATAATTTACATATAAATAAAATACATATGTATTACCTTCAAATTTTCTTCTCCATTCCTCGATTCAAATTTCAAAGTCACTTATGATGGTATTGATGTCAATTTCTTCTCGATACATAATGTTGCCAAACCATTTAAACTCTCTTTGAGTCACTGTTTCTCTCAATTGCTTAATTTCCTCTTATAATGAGCATAATAAAAATCTTTGGTATTTCATTTTGTTTTTGTCTTCTCTCATAGGCTGTTTCTCAACTACTCCCTCAGTTCCAAAATGTAGTGCTTCCTCTATTTCCGTGCTTCAACTTTGACCGCAAATTTAACCAACGAGACCGACTGCGGCGGAAGCAAAAGTTATACCAGTGAATTCGTATTCAAAAGAAGTTTTTAATTATGTAATTTTTTCTCCTGTCGCAATCAGTCTCGTTGGTTAAATTTATGGTCGAAGTTGAACCTCGAGAAGCGCGGGCGCACTATATTTTGGAACGGAGGAAGTATAAGATAACATGGCTCCTGCTTTATTATCAAGATTATCCAAATTTCATGGATCATAAATTGATAAATATTAGCAGTATAAACTGGTTGTTCATTAACACTAGCTGACTATGCATTCTCGGAGCTACAAGATGTTGGTGTCAACATTTTCTTTTTGCTCATCAGATTCTGAGTTCCCATCAGTTGATTGCCCTTTCTCTCTGACAACTACCACCAACTCATCATTTGGGTTTATTGAAATAGTGGAAGCACCAGTATTACACAAACAATGATGAATATTTACGAGCTGTGATTGTACCAAATCATCAGCAGCTTTCTTCATTTTCCATTTATCACTACCAGATGGATACTTTTCCAACATGATAAGACCAATACAGAATATTTTTTTTTTTACATCAATTGACTATTGTTGAAGAGCTATTCATCTAGGAGACTAGGAACCGCAATATGAATATAAGACATACCTCGGAAGGTCGGATCGTTGATGGACGGAGAGCACAGCGGGGTTGCGACGGCCGCCGGGGAACTGAAATCGGCCGACATTCTGAATTACCAAGGAAATTAGATTTAGGAGAATATGGAAAAAGGAGCACCGTACGCGTAGTCGTGATGACACAAGCGTCGTTGGGCGCTAGAAAATTGAGGATCGCTGCGTGAATACGGCGGGATGGAATCGGAAGGATTTCCTATTTTTTCGACATGCACGTACTAACCTGGAAAGAATCGGAAGGGATCAATCAGTCCTTTTTTTTCCTTCTACGTGCAGGTAACCTAGGAAACGAATCGACGGCCAGACGTCCAGCTCATAACTTTTTTCTTTTATATCACGGAAAATATGTTGGGTCATAGTCTAGATGTATATCTGCGGGGGGCCCCTCGATTTTGGGGGCCCGGGGCGGTCGCCCCCCCTGCCCCCCCTCAGGGCCGGCCCTGGTCCCCACACGAAGAGAAGAAGCTGTAGAAGGACGAGGGCAGCGAAGAAACAATCACAAAGTTGATAAACACCTGAAGTTGAGACAAGATTTTAGCTTAGTGTCCAAAACGCCTACGCCGTGCTGCTGCACGCAGGGGCGAGGAACCCTATCCCCTCCCCCACCAAGGCAACACACAAACGGACGGCCTACGGACACCCCCGGAGAGCTAATCTTGCGAAAAATCCCAGTGTTATCTCTAACTGAGATGTCGCTGCGCGCCAGAGAACCACATCCAAATGCCAATGCACACCCCCACCTCGCCCAAGACGACACCTTCAGGAAGGTGACGACGCAAGCCGCGCCGCTGCCGCCTAGACCAGAACTGGCAAAGGTTTTCACCCGGGTATGAGAGGGCAAGGAGAGGGGATCGAACCTCGACGGCGCCTTCGAGAAGGGGAACGACGCCAGCCGGCGTTGCCGCCATCGTGGCCGGAAATGCCGTTCAAAGATTTCTCCCGGTCCGAGCTCTCAACTCCGGCACCCCACCTTCAACGGATCCGGCGACCGACGCCCGCCACGACCCAGTTCCAGCAGGAACATGCAAGGGAAGGGGGAGGAAGAAGACCTCCAGATCTGATGCGCAGCCAGGGGCACGAGGCCACCCGCCTCGGCCATCGCCCAACGCCTCAACCACTCGCCGCCCGCACGGCCAAGTGGGGAGGAGAAGCACCGGCAGACGCCGCTCGCCGCGAAGCAGGCGCCGCCGCACCATCCGAGGCCGCCGCCTCGGCTACAGAGGCCCTCCGCGTGGAGACGGAGCGGCACGACCTCGCCGCCACCTTCCCTGGCAGCCGTGCGGACTTCGCCGGCGACCCCTCTGGCGGCGGCGAGGCGGGGGTGGGGGCGGGGAAGGAGGCTTGGCGGCTAGGGTTGCGTCGCCGCCCGCGTCGCCCCGTGCGGAGCGAAGCGGGGGCCTTTTTCCCAGCTCTTATCGTGATCAGTCTTTTATCTGATGTCAATATCACAAGCGGTTTAAAATAAATAAATAGTGTGTGACCATTTCAACCGTGTGTGACGTCGACTGATAGCACACAATTAAAATTATGAGATGTGGAGACAGTCTCACATCACCAACACGCTTCTATTGGCCTCCGTTTGCGGCTCATCCCACAAGGGCATTCCTTAGCGACTATGTGTAATCGTGCATGTGTGTTATATCAACCCATTGACTCCAAATTAACCCTAACCCTTCTAACTCTCTCTAACTATCACTCGATCTGAATGAGGTGATGTTGGCCACTCAATCTCCACCTCCCAGCCGCTACCCCCTATCTTGGTGTCTACCCCTCCCCTTCCATCATGTTGATTTGGCCATGTATACCTCTTGTTGTCGCCTCCTCATCCCATGCATTGGTGACCAGCCCTCCACCTCCCAGCCACGGCTCCCCTCCATCTTTAGTCCAGGTGTCAGTATACCCCATTCGCTGGATGAGAAGAGGAGGATGTGGCACCAGACCCTATTTGGTAGAAGAGGAGAAGAGGACAAGGAGAACTGATGGGGTTGAGGTATGTGTTAGCGCAAGATTGCTCACAACCCAGTTCAGCGCTCAAAGACAAAGCACATTCAGATTCGTCATCATTTTATTCGTGATCATGTGTTGAAGGGCGACATTTCTATTGAACATGTGAAGACTGAAGAACAGCTAGCCGATATCTTCACAAAGCCCTTCGATGAGAAGAGATTTAGCAAGTTGCGGTGTGAGCTAAATATCTTAGAACCTTCGAATGTTCTTTGAATTGGACACTCATCCTAACACTTATGCAAAATTGATGACTTAGATGTGCAACACATGAAGAAATTGTTCTTCTTCAATCAATGAAGAATAACACTCTAAGTGTGAAGGAATTAATGAAGAAATTGATTCTCAGAACCCTACGACAATTGTACGCGGTGTCTGAAATCATCATTCTTATACGGTGGGTCACGCCACCACAAAAGTTGAAAATCTTGAATTTGAGTTTTTGAAATTCCTCACTTGTTCATATTCTTCAACTTTGCATTGTCCTCACTATTTCCGTCTCTGTTCTTCATTGGTATATATATATATATATATATATATATATATATATATATATATATATATATATATATATATATATATATATATATATATATATATATATCACGTTGCTTTTTTCTGCTAAGTGAATGTGATCGGACCCTTCCCCCTCTATGCTAAACTCAACCCATTCCATTCACAAATTCTTCATATGCTTTAAACTTGTTCAAAATCTTCACTGTGTCCTTGAAGAAATTGCGGACCCAAGTTAAAACTTATCCTTTCCAAAATTTTCGGTTTTGCCGCTCAAATCGTTCCGTTTCCCACGACAATACTTATCTATTCCCCCACGATCTCCACTACACAGTACGTGGGTGACACATGTCGTGCGAATGAGAAGGGCTAGGGACACGTTCGTCAAATTTCTCCGGGCGAACGGTTTTTCATCTCAGCTATAAATACCCCTCCCCTTCCCTCACTTCACTTTTTACTCCGCTCGCTCTCACTCTCCCGCTCGAGCTTCTCCAACCCTAGCGCCGCCTCTACTCCATCGTTGCCAGTGAGGAAGAGCTTCACTGTCTCGACCTCGTCGCCGTCGTACTCACGCCGGCCGAAGATTTCTTCACCCTGCCGCCGCCGTAGATGTCTTCCTCTGCCAAGTTAGGGTGTGGAAGATCTGCACAGACGAACTTCACTTCTCCATCCCACAATTCGTCGTGTTCTTCATCCAGGGTAATTAAAAGTTACTTTTACTGCCCTCTTTGATAGGGATGGCAGTTTTGCCCATGGGTATGGGTACCCGCGGGTACCCTACCCGAAAATAGTGGGCATGGGTGAGACTTTCTACCACTTCATACCCATGGGTATGGGTATCCATACCCGCAAAATGCATGGGTAGGGTATGGGTATGAAATTATACCCATGGGTAACCCAATGGATACCCAGAAAATTAATAAATAAATAAAACCCTATAATATGTGAATAAATAATTATATTGAGTTCTTAACTAGCCCACGGACCACAGGCCCATAGCTGTCCATCGCCCCATACCCCTCGTATACCTACAGTAGTTATCTTCTCTGCTTTTCCTTGACCTTTGAAGATGAAGCAATCAAGAGCCGGGTTACTGAATCCTCGTTGATTCATCCGCAACTAAGGCTATATATTGTACCCACCGGACGGGTACCTGAATTTAAACCTTCTTCTCATCTTACCTTTGTCATGTTAATGATATATATTGTACCCACCGGATACCCATTGGGTATAGGATACCCGATGGGTATGGGCATGGGTACCAATTTGCGCCCATGGGTAGTGAAGTGGGTGGGTATAGAGAAAAGATTTGGGTATGGGTTTGGGTAGAAAAGTGTTGTACCCGCCCATACCCTACCCATTGCCATCCCTACTCTTTGATTCAAATGTTTTCTTCAAAATTCTCAAAAGGTGTTTATTTCGTCAAATCTTCACACACTAAACACCTCACATATCATCTGTTCTTGATTTGATTTCTCTAAGCTATGTTTTTCTTCAAGATTCCTCAATTGTGTGGATTTTTCAATATATACAACTCTGGAACCTAAGACAAAGAACGCTTAGTCAAATTCTTCAAGACTCATCTGGTCAAATTCCTCAAACTTGTTCTTTTTACAAAACCTTGTGAGAACGCACATGACCTCTTCAAATTCCTCGCAACTATACTCTATTCATAGGTACTCATGTCAGCTGTTGAATCACTAGGTTCTCATCAACTTAACTCATTTGCAGCGTTTCTCGAAGAAAAGTTGCACACTTCTTCAGAAAGTTCAATTGTTCAAATTCCTCGTCTGAAGAAAATGGCTGATGGAAAGAAGTCACAGAAAGGAGGAAAGAGGCCTGAGGTCAATACTGCTTTTGAAATACCTGAAGACATATATGCTGACTATTGCACTCCTGATGAGGCTAAGTTCGGAAAAGAGGACAAGAATCAGCGCAAAGTGCGCATACAAAGAATAGAGAGGAGATGGGCACGTGAGTGGAGGGAGTACAGATATGTCACTCCCAATTACATGAAGAAATTCGCACTCAATCCTCCCTGCCCAAGACCTTCACTAGCACATGGCCAAGTTGCTGATCCCACAAGCCTCAAGCATGGTGAGGACTTTCCTGAAGAATGGGCTAAGCACCAGGCCAAGTTGGCCAGACAAGCAAAAGAAGCAGTGAGGAAATTCAATGAAGACTCTGCTGTTGCTGCTGCCTCCGCTGAGGCTTCTGCTTCCAAGCCTAAGAAGGCCATGGCTAAGAAGCCTGCTCACAAGCCAAGTGCTTCTTCCTCAGCAATGCCCTCACGGCCAGTTTCTTCAAAGCCCTCACGGCAAATTCCTTAGATTGCTCCTGCTCCTCCAAAGTCCTCAGCACCTCCGCAAAAGTCTTCAGATGCTGCAACAAAGTCATCTGCTCCAGTGCATCTTGCCACATGTCAGAGGACTGCGGGCATATCTATTGCCTCAGGAGCCTCTGCAAGCTCCTCAGCTGCCCCAAGTTCCTCAGTGATACCAAGTTCCTTAGCTGGTCCCTCACTGCTGAAGAAAAAGACAACTGCTGGAGGAGGCTCTGGCCCAAGTCCTCATAAGAAACAAGTTGATTTCCAAGTGTCGTCTGATGACGAAGCTGATGATGAAGAACTGGTTCAAATCATCAGAGACAAGCAAGAAAGGGCCGCTAGAGCCAAAGGAAGCGAAGTACCATTGCTGTTGAATCCCAAGGTGATCCTTGATTTCATTGATCTCTGGCATAAGGACCCAAACACTCCTATGCCTGACTTCAACTTGACTCCTCGTCAAAGTCATATGCTGACCGCCTTCATAGGCGAAGAAAATTGGAAGTTTGAAAGGGCCAGGCAGACAAAGAAAGCACAGTACAATAAGGAGCGCTTCCTAAAGAAAAATGTTGTCAACATGACAACTGAAGAACTTGTAAAGCTTCAGGGTGAAATCAAAACCCTCAGTGATGAATTTGAAGCATATCCGCTGACTGGATGGGTGCCAAAGTCAGATTTGTAAATTTGACTAAAGGTTTTTCTTCAAGTGCTGCTCGTAAGACACACATTGAAATTCCTCAGGTTGAAGCATCTGCTCAGTCTGCTAAAGGACATGCCAGCACCGCTGAAGAACATCAGGCTGCTGAAGAAAATCCCAGGGCTGATGACCCCACTCCAGCCGCTGAAGAAATTGCCAGGGCAACCTCTAGTGTTGCGCCTGAAGAAAATGTCAGGCCAGCTGAAGCTCTAAAGGTTGTGCCTGAAGATCGTGAAGAAGTCAGGACAACTGCATCAGTTGTGCATGAAGAAATTGAACCAGATTCCTCTGCTACTCCTGCGCCTACTCCAACTCCAATCCTTCCATCTGCATCAGATGTGAAGAAGACAAAGGCTGCAGAGCGTGCAGCTGTGAAGAAAAGGAAGGCATCAGCTTCTTCAGATTCTTCAGCTCCAAAGAAAATGAAGCCCTTGACAAGCTCAGCTGAGAATCCAATTGGTGCCATTCCAATTTCATCTATGCCATCAAAGGACCTTGTTCCTTTTGATGAAGATTATGTGATTCCAAGTGAATCAGATGAAGACATTCCCTCTGCTGCTTCCTCAGAGCAGACGGATGAAGAAATTGAAGTGGATGCTATCCCTTCAACCCCAATCATCTCCTCGCCTATGCCTCAGTTTACTGCTGAAGAGGCCGGCGTTGAAGAATTGGAAGAACAAGACTCAGACATGGACATTGGGAATGCCACTCCCTTGATGACTGATGAATTCTGGGATAGTCAGCATCCCAACTCCCCTCTATTCACGCCGCTGCAACAAATTCCTCATTCACCAGCGCCAAATGTTCCATTGGGCTCTGAGGAAACTCATCCCACATAGTCTGTTCATGAAGACATTCCAGCCACTAGTGCTGAAGAAACTGATGCTGCTGCTGAATATGTGAAGACTGCCACTGAAGAGGAACCAGAAATTCCTCAGACTGAAAAACTTGAGATTGCGAATCCGGAGGTTGTGATGCAATTAACTGACACCCCTCAACCCAAGCCAAAGGATCCTTTCTCAAGGAAGAAAACTTTCAAGAAGGCTGATTTCTTCGGCGAGCATGTGTTCTTCACTGATTTCAATCCCTATGACTCTGCTCGCATAAGGAAGAGCCGTTTCTGGACTGCCAGTCAGGAAAATTTCTATTCCTCGGTGCTTTGCAACAAAGACAAAGTCTTCGATCATCAGCATATTCCTCATGTGGATATGGAATCTCTGCCGTGTTTTGTGACAGTCCTTAGTGTTCTTCACGACGCTGGACTGTTGGGTTTTTGCACTAATATATGCGATTGGAATGAAGAACTGATTCTCCAATTTTATGCAACCCTACAAATCACAGGCAATTCTGAAGATGTGAATTCATGGGTGCTGGACTGGATGTCTGAAAACACTCACTACAAGGCACCAGCCTCTGAATTACTTCAAGCTCTGCCTCTCAGTCCTCCCACTGAAGCAGCACTTTGCATGTATGAAGAAACTGAACTCACTGATCACTACATGCAAGTGCTTATGAAGCCTTTGAAGCCAGGTCAAGCCCCACGGACCAGATTCCTCGTGAAGGAATTGTTGTTTCTGCCTCGGACTATCTATCGCATTCTGACGAAGACATTGAGTCCAATCAAGGGCTACGACTCGAATGATGAAGAAGTCGTTGGCATCATGAAGAATCTGCTATCCAACATCATCCATGGCGTTCCCGTCAACTTTCATGATTTCTTCATGAGGACAATGGCATATGACCTCTACACATAATGCAGTGAAGAAAAACCATTACTACCTTCATGAAACCCTCAACCGCACCTGGGCTGTTCTGTCTCATCTATATGGCGAAGAAGATCTGAAGAAAATGGATCTCAAGGATGACTTTGACTGGTTTGCTCCTCCTCCGAAGAAATACAAGAAGGTCAAGGTTCCTCCCTTGGTGGCCAGCTCCTATTCTTCATCGCGTGATACCGACGAGTATGAAGACTTGGACGACACTGCGGCAGGCCCTACTTCAACCATCGACCCCAACAACGCTGGCGCTCCTTCATCATCTTGAGATTCTTCAGGGGCGTTAGTCCTCAGTTTCGATCCTTTTGGTCATTCGATGACAAAGGGGGAGAAATTTGAGTTAGTCTTCAAGCAGGTCTATATATATGGGCGTTTTTTGCTAAGTTACAACTCTCGTTCTTCTGATGACTTTGTGATCGAGTTGTAAACTTAAACTCTATGGTGACCAGATACTTTTGTTGTGGTGTTTCTGCATGCTTATTCCTTATTAATGTTATGCACGCATGCTGAATTACATCGGTCACCATATTTCATCATGCATTTCAAATTCTTCATATTATATGTCAAATGCGTGTATGCATTACAAGATATAGGGGGAGATCTCCATGATTCTACTCTTCAAGTGTGCATTGCTTCAAAAGCACATTCCTCACTATGCACATCTTCAGGGGGGGTTCTTCTATATCTTCTAATCAAATTCCTCAACATCAGTATTTACACTTCATATGTTTATCCCCGTTGAGAAATTAACCTATATTATCATCAATCTCCAAAAAGGGGGAGATTGTAAGTGCATCTAGTGCCCCTTAGTGATTTTGGTGTATTGAAGACTTATAGGTTAAGTGACTAATGTGTTTATGAGTGTACACATGTCTATAAGTCTATGAGGAGTTTGATATTTACATAGAAAGTCGACCCCTAAAAATGAAGTTCTTCGACTGAAGACTTTTGATTTCTTTGAAAGTGAAGAAATTGGTGTGACCTTGAAGACTTGGTATTCATTTGAGGAACATGAAGCGTGAAGACTTTTGTTTTCGTAGTTTCATTTCCTCTTTCTTGAGTCATAGGAAACACCGTACTGTTAAAGGGGGTCGAGGAAATACTAAGGAAAAATGTCCATGTGATGCTCAACTCAAAATCCTACACCTACCAATCCCTTCGAGTGAAGCCATTGGAAATATCATACAGTTCAGTCATATTCTTCAGTGACAGAGACGAAGTTCTTCTGGTCTCTGAGGAATTTGTTCTGACTGAGGAGTTAGGAATTCGCCAGTGCGGATTGCCTACACAGTGAGGAACATGATAGCCCTGAGGAATTTGATACACACATTTCCGACCGTTGCTGTGCTACGCGCCAGCTGTCCCAAAATATCTACCTACCTAACGGTCATATCATTAAAGGGCATTTATGTCTTATCATGTCGGGCTGCTCCCTAGGCTATAAATAGCCGCCTCCCTACAACCACTAGCTGGTTGGCTGCTCCGAGAGAAACTGACACTTCTCATAAGAGCAACCCATCCTCCGAGGACTTTAAGCGAAAATCATCGAGTGAGGAAAAACCCAAAACCAAACCCAAAACACCTTCAAACCCAAAAGTGATTGAGCATCACTAAAGAGATTGATCCTGCATGGATCCGACGCTTGTTACCTTTGAAGACTGTGCTTCTTCCAGAAGGTTAGGCGTCATGGTCTAGAGCATCCAAGAGGAATTGTGGATCGCCGAGTGACCTAGTCTGTGAAGGTTCGGAAGTCACATGAAGACTTACCACGAGTGATTGGGCGAGGTCTGTGTGACCTTAGCTCAAGGGGGATACGGTGAGGACTTGGTGTCTTGGACTGTGTGTCCTTGACTGGGTGTCCGGGACTGTGTGTCCTCGGGTTTAAATACCTAGTCGCCCTAACCAGATGTACAACTGAGACAGCAGTTGGAACTGGTCTAACAAATCATTGTCTTCACCAAGCTTACTGGTTCTATTTCCTCAACTCTTTCATTTCCTCATATTTGTGTTGTGTGCTTGTTCATATCTGTTTGAAGACTTTGACTGAAGACTTTCTCAATTTCCTCAGTTCAATTTCTTCAGTCTGTTTGTCTTCATTCTGTGTTATCCTGTGTTTACGCTTTCTGTACTCTGTGTTTGTCTTCATTTCTTCATGATGACCATGCTTGTATTCTACTATGTTTACTTCTGAGTACTTATTCCGCTGGAAGTAGTTCTTCGCTAAGGAATTTCCTCAACATCAAATTCATCAGTGAAGAATTCATAAAAATCGCCTATTCACCCCCCTCTAGTCGATATAACGCACTTTCATCACGCACGAAGAACTTGAGAACCACGTCAGAAGAGCCACGAGGGGCCCATGAGGGTGGGGGGCGCGCCCTCCTTCCCAGGGCGCGCCCCCTGCCTCGTGGAGCGCCCGTGACTCCCCCAGTGCCCTCCTTCTTCCTATATAAGTCTACGTACCCCAGAAACTCCGTGAACAGAGAGAAAACCCTAATTCCACCACCGTACCTTCTGTTCCCGTGGAGATCCCATCTTGGAGCCTGTTCCGGAGCTCCACCAGAGGGATCTATCACGGAGGCCTTCATCATCATCATCATCATCATCATCATCATTTCCCTCACCATGAGTTGTGAGTAGTTTACCACAGACCTTTGGGTCCATAGCTAGTATCTAGATGGCTTCTTCTCTCTCTCTGGATCTCAATACAAAGTTCTCCTCGGTCTTCGAGGAGATCTATTCGATGTAATCTCTTTTTGCGGTGTGTTTGTCGAGATCCGATGAATTGTGAGTTTATGATCAAGGTTATCTATGAAAGATATTTGGTTCATCTCTGAACTTTTTATGTGTGCTCATAATATCCTTGCAAATCTCTTCGAATTATTGGTTTGGTTTGGCCTACTAGATCTTTAGTTCTTGCAACGGGAGAAGTGCTTGGCTTTGGGTTCAATCTTGCGGTGTCCTTTCCCAGTGACAGTAGGGGCAGCAAGGCACGCATTGTATTGTTGCCATCGAGGATAAAAAGATGGGGTTTATACCATATTGCTTGAGTTTATCCCTCTACATAATGTCATCTTGCTTAAGGCGTTACTCTGTTCTTATGAACTCAATACACTAGATACATGCTGGATAGCGGTCGATGTGTGGAGTAATAGTAGTAGATGCAGGCAGGAGTCGGTCTACTTGTCTCGGACGTGATGCCTATATACAATGATCATGCCTAGATAGTCTCATAATTATTCGCTTTTCTATCAATTGCTCGACAGTAATTTGTTTACCCGCCGTAGAATATCGCTATAATGAGAGAAGCCACTAGAGAAAACTATGGCCCCCGGGTCTATTCTCAACATATCAATCACATCCTAGATGGTATACCTCTTGGATGGCCCACGTGTTGTGGGCCATCCCACGGGTCCTGCGAATTTCCATATATATACTGAGAATAGACCCGGGGGACAACACGTGGGCCATCTATGGGACAACACGTGGTTGGCTCTCGACGTGGCGGACGCGAGTTGTAAAATCGGCCGGATGATTGTAATCATTTCCCTAATTAAAATCCTATTTTCAAAAATAAAAATATTTCAAGAGCTTACCAGGGAGGATATTACAGTTTGGAGGGCTGTAGGTTACATTACTGACCTTGGCGCTGCGTCATAGTGCTCTTGCATCCGGGAGCCTGTTCCTGGTTTTCCTTTTTGTTGTTTTGTTCGGAGTCTTCGCTCCGTCAGGTTCCCAGTTCTAGTGCGCCTAGACTGCTTACCTTGCTGTACTCTCTAATCTTAATAAAATTCGGCCATCGGCCCTTCGAGTAGAGGAGGACGAATGTGAAATACCACCCGCATGTGCAAAGCCAAGGTGAGAGATGCATGCCACTCAAGCAAAATTGTCAACCACGCTATTAAAGCCGTTACCAAAACCAGGCGGAGAGTATTATGCCTTGTGGTCCTCTGTCTCCGGCTGTGCTGGTTATGTCGCCTCTGGTTGCTGCTTCCAGTTGGTGGATGCTCAGTACGATCTTGTTTGTTCACCACATTGTTGAACATGAGAGTTGAGCAACCCAGCCTGGAGGAGGTCGCTACAGAAAAGTATTGTGCCGAGGTCCTGGGCAGCAGATTTTCTGACGACTTCGTCTTCAAAACTGCTAATGGTACAAGAGGTGGGATACTGGTTGCCAGCACAGATGATTCTTGTTATGTATGGGCCTACTGGTACTACTACTGATCTGACCAATATTGCTATTGTGTATGGGCCTCCGGAGGACAGTGATAAGATTCTTTTTCTCAACGAGCTTACGAGCATAAGGAATAGTGTGTTGCCTGATTGGATGATTCTTGGGGACTTTAATCTCATTTGCCGTGTCAGCGACGAAAGCAACTCCAACATTAATCTCAGAATGATGGCCCGCTTTAGAAACGTGGTTGAGGATCTTGAGCTCCAGGAAATTGCTCTTAATGGAAGGAGGTTCACCTGATCTAAGGAGAGAGAGAACACGGTTCATTCCAAAATCGACCGTGTTAATCTTGGGAGCTGAGCCACTTGTAATATCAGTTGTCTCCAGAAGATGGATGTCAAGCACTATAAAGGGTTCAGATTTGAGGCTTTGTTGGCTAAGGGTGGAGGGATTCAGAGAGAAGCTGCTTCAGCCTGGGCTAAACCTGTTTGCTTGAACGATGCTGTAAAGATTCTGAACATCAAGCTGTCAAGAACTGCTCATGTTATGAAACTGTGATATACAAGATAAAAGAAGGAAGTGAGATTCAGAAAGGAGGCAGCCAATGAGGTGATTTTCTAGCTGGACCTTCATCAGGAGGAATGTGAGCTTTTTGCTAAGGAATGAAACCTTCGTTTTCTCTTGAAATCGAAGCTGCTTGGGGCTTGCCTTTGCAGCGCTTGACAGAGTGAGATGGCGTCAGAGATCTTGTATTATGTGGATCAAATCTGGAGATGCAAACACATAAGTTTTTCATGTTAAAGCGAATGACCTGGAGGAGGAAGAATCACATTCTGTTCTGAAAAATCTGAAGAGTGAAGAGACGTCTGATCATGATGCTAAAGCTCAGGTGCTGCTGCATCACTTCAATTCCCTGCTCAGAGAGGCTTGCCAGAGACCTTGCGGGGCTTAACTGGGATTCTTTTTTCCTGCAATTGACTGCCAACCTCTTTCGGACAGAATTGCTGGGAGGTTGAAGCCATGGAAAGGGAAAACTCATGTCCAGAAAGGGGCATCTAATGCTTATCAATTCTGCACTGACAGCGCTCACAACCTATTTCTTCACTGCTTTTCCACCGTCCAAGTGGATTATCAAAAAGATAGATAAGATCCGGAGAAGTTTTCTGTGTTGTGGATAAGAGCACTGTTCCAAATATCGGTCAGTCAACTGCCGATATGTTCAGTTAACTGATGCTTTTCGTGAATTTAGCACTAAATATGGACTTGACTCTGACATAGTAGCTTCTTTCTGTGAATCTTTTGCTACTCATGTTGATCTCCCTAAGGAGAAGTGGTTTAAATATCATCCCCCCATTGAAGTGGAAATAGTAGAACCTATTAAACTTGAAGAATAAACCATTAATTATAACGTTGATCCTATTGTTCCTACAACTTATATTGAGATATCACATTTTCCTGATAGAATAAAGAATCATGCTAAAGCTTCAGTGGTTCGTAAGAGTAATACTAGAACACCTACACCCCGTGAGAAAATTAGAGTTGAACCTAGTATATTGCTATGGTTAAAGATCTCTTGGCTGATAATATGGTTGGCATGTTATTTATTTCTGCGATGAAGCTGCTAGAATTGCTAAACCCGATATTAAGGATAAACATAGACCTGTTGTAGGCATGCATCTGTCAAAATATGATATCATTGTTATCATGGCTTATGTAAGGTGGGTGCTAGTGTGAGTGCAATTCCTTTTACTTTATATCAAAAAAATTGAATGATATTGCACCTGCTGAGATAGAAGATATTGATGTTATTATTAAGCTTGCCAATAGAGATACTATATCACCAATTGGGATTGTTAGAGATGTTGAAGTCTTGTGTGGGAAAATAAAATACCCTACTGATTTTCTTGTTCTTGGTTCTTCGCAAGATGACTTTTGTCCCATTATATTTGGTAGACATTTCCTGAGCACTGTTAATGCTAAGATAGGCTGCGAGAAAGATATTGTTACTGTCAGTTTCGTAGACAACCTCATGATAAAGAATTGCCTAGTAAGGATGAATTTATTGGTCTTGCTTCTATTGATGTGCTTCATACTGATCCTTTAGAACAATATTTGCTAGACCATCAAAATGATATGTTTGTAAATGAACGGAGGGAATTAGATGAAATATTCTTTAATCAAGGGTCTGTTTTGGAACACAATTTGCCTGTTGAAATCATTAGGGATCTTCCTCCACCCAAGGGTGATCCCGTATTTGATCTTAAACAATTACCTGATACCTTGAAATATGCTTATCTTGATGAGAAGAAGATATATCCTGTTATTATTAGTGCTAACCTTTCAGAGCATGAAGAAAAGAAACTATTGAAAATTCTGAAGAAGCATCGTGCCGCTATTGGATATACTCTTGATGATCTTAAGAAAATTAGTCCCACTCTATGTCAGCACAAAATTAATATGGAGCCTGATGCTAAACCGATTGTTGATCATCAACGACGGTTGAATCCTAAAATGAAAGAAGTGGTAAGAAATGAAATATTAAAGCTTCTGGAGGTAGGTATAATTTTTCCTATTACTGATAGTAGATGGTTAAGTCCCGTTCACTGTAAGAAGGGAGGTATTACTATTGTCCCTAATGATAAGAATGAATTGATCCCTCAAAGAATTGTTACAGATTATTCCCTCATTAACAAATGTTGTTACAAACTACTCCCTCTATAAAGAAATATAAAAGTGTTTAGATCACTACTTTAGTGATCTAAACGATCTTATAATTCTTTACCGAGGGAGTACTGTACTGTGTATCCCCATTGTAGTTTCATAACATGGATCTCTACTATCTTACGCCAGTGAAACTTCCATCTTGCAGTCGCCATAAGGACAAGTTTGTTACATGAAATTCTAGTTACAAACTTCCATCCTGACAACAATCTTACGATTTGGATCTCAACTATCTGCTGTTGCTACAGACCGAAGGGATTCAGCGAAACACATCTGTTCAGTACTTCAGTTACTCTGAATCGTTGACGAATAACTGCAAGCAAAAGACTACGAACTGACAGTTTACTGCACGGAGGGAAAGCAGAGCAGAAATTGCAACTCATCAAACAGGCCTCGCAAGGGTTAAACTCCTCTTAACGGACGGGAAACAATTCAGTGTGGATTCAGCTAGAGCATCATTTCGTATTCAACGATTTCTTCAGACCCCGAAGGGCACCCCACATGACAGTTGATACGATGAAGAGAAGCACCCCGGTGCCAATGGCGTACTTCAGACCGAGGTTCATGAGCAAGTTTACCAGCAACCCTGCGAAGACGACTCCCACGAAGTTCGCCGACAAGCCTGACCAGAACGGCATGCCCAGGACGGATGCGATGATGGCACCGGTCCATGCTCCGGTGCCTGGGAATGGAACGGCGACGAACAGCATCAGCCCGAGCCACTGGAACTCCTCGACGGGTGCAGCCTTCCGTCGCGCCCGCTCGAAGAGGAGGTCCATTATCCGGGTCGCCCAAGCGCTTCTCTGCGAGAGGAAGGTTGCGAGTTTCTTCAGGTAGAGGATGATGAATGGCACAGGCACCATGTTCCTGGAAAACAGAGAAGAGTAGATATCAAGTTCTGTGTCTATAGCATGAAGCATTTTTCTGAAGAGATGATCAAATTGCTAACGCTAGACTGACAGCTGGCAGTTACATTTTAGCCGCGCCACTGAAAAGTGACCATAAAACCCACATATCAATCACCAGAATGCAAGAACTACTAATATTTTTTTTCGAAACGGATAAGAACTACTAATATCAATTACACTAGAGATGGCAAGTTGTTCACACTACAGTGACAACTGGCGATCTGCATTTCTGTCGTTACACTGAAAATTGACCATGAGACACATCACGACCCTATATGGCTCTATATCAATCTCCATTTTCTGAAGAGAGATGACAAGTTGCTGACACTAGTGTGACAACTGGCAATTTACATTTTAGTCGGCCCATTGTAAAATGACAGTAAAACATCATCACGGCCCTATATATCAATCACCAGGATAAAAAACTACTAAGACCAATGCTGAATAGCACTTGGCTTCCACATCATCCGGATTTTATGCATGCGGATGCCACATCACCTTATTCCTGCCTACACCCTCCTCTCTCCCTCTCTCTTCTGTCTTCTGCACACTGCAGAAATAGAAGTGCAGATTTTCTCCGAATGCTGATGTATCGGAATTCTTCTGCTGGGATGTGTCTTCTCTCGTGAGGTTTGGGCAGCGGTTCTGACAGCTTGGGGGAAGATAGACTGGATGCCTGACCTGGATACAGACTTGGTTAACTGGTGGAGCTCGCGAGTGACCGAGGGGCAGAGTGCCAGGGATACTCGAACGGCGGTCTTGCTCATTGATGTAGTCTTCAACAGCGTGACTTCGTCCACGCGTGTGGTTCTTCAGAAGGTTTGCGACGAGGCGAGGGACTGGAAGTCGGCAAAGCTACTGAGCTCTGCTCTTCCGATGGAGTTAGATGTGGGATGGGCTGTTTGTGAGTAGTTGATTCGGGAACCTTGGGCCTCCGGCTGGCTGGAGGTGTTGTAACTGGTTTCCGGTGTTGTACTGGTCACTTCGGCTTTGCTTCTTCTATGATACTGATGCATCCGATGGGATGTATCCTTGAAAAAAAAATGTATTGGAATTCTGCAGGGAGTTGTCAAAGACGTTTCAAATAGAGGCGACCCTGACCTTTGTAGTAGTGAAAGGTGGGCAGCAGTTGAGTCGGGTGGTTGGGGCTTAAGAGGGAAGAGCTTGATAGGAAGATCGATACGTTCATCTCATCCTCTTGCAAACTGAATACCTGTACTACAATATTAGTACCATGTCCTAGTTTCTCTCACGGGAAGGGGGCTCCTATGGCTTGTCCATATTGTACTGCCAATTCTCCTGAAAATGGTACTAGTGTGGTGCATTTATCTTATTGATGCCAATTCAAAAGAAGAAACAAGTCGCTGATACCGTATAAGTTGTAATGCATTCATGCAATCCCCATAGCACATTGCTTCCAACCAAGAATTAATCGCATGCACGGATCTATAATGGATTGATGATCCCCAAAATTCCTCAAACGAGCAAAACAAAAGGAGAGAGGATGCAATCGCCTCACTGCTATTCAGAGGTGATAGGCAAAGTCGATGAGAAGGAGGCGATGGAGAGCTCTCACTGGTAGGCGTGCTGTGCAGCCGACTTAGTCGAGGTGTGAGTGACACAGGATTGGATTCCGGGATTGGTCACTGATGATAGGATGATGCGGAGGGGAGGGAGGACAGAAACAGGAGGGAAGAGAAAGAGGAGGAAGTTGGAACTACCCACGTGTGCAAAACCAAGGTGAGGTGCATGCCACTCGAGTAAAACCATCAACCACGCCAATAAAGCCGTCAGCAAAACCAGGCGGGGAGTATTGTGCCCTGTGGTCCTCTGTCTCCGGCTGTGCTGGTTATGTCGCCTCTGGTTGCTGCTTCCAGTTGGTGGATGCTCAATACAATCTTCTTGTTTGTTCACCACGCTGTTGAACATGAGAGTTGAACAACCTGGCCTGGAGGAGGTCGCTACAGAAATTTTTCTCAGCTAACCAGTGCAACATTGAACGCCTTCAAGAAACTAAATTGGCTGATGTTGATAAAAGTATGGTGCTGAGGTCATGGGCAGCAGATTTTCTGAGGACTTCGTCTTCAAAACTGCTGTTGGTACAAGAGGTGGGATCCTGGTTGCCAGCACAGATGATTGTGCTATTTCCTTCGACTAGAATGTCTACTTGTACTGCTACTGATCTGACCAATATTGCTGCTGTGTATGGGCCTTTGGAGGACAGTGATAAGATTCTTTTTCTTAACGAGCTTAAGAGCATAAGGAATAGTGTGTTGCCTGATTGGATGATTCTCGGGGACTTTGATCTCATTTGTTGTGTCAGCGACGAAAGCAACTCCAACATTAATCTCAGAATGATGGGCCGCTTTAGAAACGTGATTGAGGATCTTGAGCTCCAGGAAATTGCTCTTAATGGAAGGAGGTTCACCTGGTCTAAGGAGAGAGAGAACACGGTTCATTCCAAAATCGACCATGTTAATCTTGGGAGCTGAGCCACTTGTAATATCAGTTGTCTCCGGCCTCAACTGCCATTTCGCATCCATTGTTTATAAGGCCGTAAGGCGACCTAAGGCAAGCACCACCTGCTCTAGCGCCTAGGCACGCCTAAGCGCCTAAGGCGGGCATATTTGTAAGGCGCTGCCAGGGCGCCTTATCGCCTAAGCGTCTAAGGCAGGAGGCCTTAAAAACAATGTTCGAATCACTGTCCGATGATCTTCCAGAAGATGGATGTCAAGCACTATAAAGGGTTCAGATTTGAGGCTTGTTGGCTAAGGATGGAGGGATTCAGAGAGAAGCTGCTTCAGCCTGGGCTAAACCTGTTTGCTCGAAGGATGCTGTAAAGATTCTGCACATCAACCTGTCAAGAACTGCTCATGCTCTGAAACTGTGATATACTAAGGTAAAAGGAGGTAGCCAATGAGGTAATTTTCCAGCTGGACCTTCATCAGGAGGAACGTGAGGTACTACGTATTTGCTAAGGAATGAAACCTTCGTTTTCTCTTGAAATCGAAGCTGCTTGGCTTTGCAGCGCTTGACAGAGTGAGATGGCGTCAGAGATCTTGTATTATGTGGATCAAATCTGGAGATGCAAACACAAAAGTTTTTCACGTTAAAGTGAATGACCTGGAGGAGGAAGAATCACATTCCTGTTCTGAAAAATCTGAATGGTGAAGAGACGTCTGACCATGATGCTAAAGCTCAGGTGCTGCTGCATCACTTCAATTCCCTGCTCAGAGAGGCTTGCCAGAGATCTTGTGGGGCTTAACTGGGATTATTTTTTCCTGCAATTGACTGCCAACCTCTTTCGGACAGAATTGCTGGGAGGTTGAAGCCATGGAAAGGGAAAAATCATGTCCAGAAGGGGCATCTAATGCTTATCAATTCTGTGCTGACAGCTCTCACAACCTATTTCTTCACTGCTTTTCTACCATCCAAGTGGATTATAAAAAAGATAGACAATATTCAGAGAAGTTTTCTCTGTTGTGGATAAGAGCACTGTTCCAAATATCGGTCAGTCAACTGCCGATATGGTTAGTTAACTGCTATTCGGACCACTCCCGATACGAGAACATGCTTTTCAAGCCATTAACTGGTAGGTCCAGTTAATTTGTCTGACAAGCCTATTTATCAGCTGTCAGGCCGAATTATTGGCTGGCCAATTAACTGCTAGGCATTTTCAGCGCAAAACTGGCCTGTTCCCTCCCTACTTTTCAGTGTGCAGGTTTATGGCCTTCCAGATCGGATGCCACATCATCAGAACATCAAGGTAACAATTTTCCTTGTTGCTATGTAGCCTAGGATTGCATATTTAGACACTTGGTACATTGCATGTTGCTATATATCCCAGGATATATTGGTATGGCCGTAGTTAACCTCCCGATAAATGGGTTACCGATAAATTCAGCTAAATGGACGATTCGCCAATTAATCCCTACTCATCACCCGACCGATATGGTACCAGTTACCGACATCCTGAACATTGGATAAGAGGCGCACAGGGCCAAGTGTTTAGTAAGCTGGGTGAAACTCCGCTCATCTAAATACTGTAGAGGATCAGGAGTGAAATATTTGGAGCACTTAAGCATGGCATTGCGGTGAAGATGGCTATCAACTGGGACAATGTGGACAGACTTTTGAAAGGAATGCCTGTTACTTGCAATGCGACTGATCAGCAGCTCTCTGCGACCTGCACTTCGATTCACATTGGGAATGGGGAAAAGGCCTCATTCTGGTTTGACGGTTGGCTTGATGGAGTCCCTCTGAAAGATATGGCGCCCAGCTTATTCCGATTGGTCTCTAGGAGAAGTATCTCTGTTTGTGATGGAATCAGGGGAGGAAAGTGGATAAAGAGCCTTCAAAGGATTAACTTGGTCGAGAGTAATTTGCATGTATTTTTCTTTGGTTTTTAGGTGTGTACAGACTTCCCCCTTCTTTAACTCAAAGCAGAACTCCTGATGTTCCCGTAGAAAAACAGGCAGGGAAAGAGGCAACTATCTTTTGGGGGACTAAGATTGAAAATATGTTTGTGTGATAAAGTGGCAAAACGTGATCCTTTTCCATTCAACTATAGTTGCTAACTTGCTAATTTCAGTCACTTGATCATATTGTGCTCTCTTCAGAATCAGCTCTAATACCATGTAGGAACAGCAAATCTGTAGTGACTGTAAGCGATAATCAAGTGTCACTATCTCTAAACATTAGCAATGCACAACTAGAGAACTACCAATTAACCTGAGCAAAAACAGACAATAGCTAAGTAGTCTTGGAGATGGCTGTCAGTTAAGTAGCAACCTCAGTTCCAGGCACTAACTAAAGTGAGTCATATATTAATATTCACATAAGTTTGCATGTTAGGATAGATACTGTTTTGCAACAGATGACTTATCTGCCATTTAAACTTGTGTGTCAAAGGGCATTTCAACAAGCAAAAATAAAATGCTGCAAACTCAATCCCCTTCATTGTTAGTTAAAACTGTCGAACACCTTGAGGAACTGACACTGAATCTACTAAATGAAGCACTGACACTGAGAGAAGAAATATACCCCAAAACTGCCAGGACGGTCAGCCGGACGGGGTGAAGGCGCATCCAGTACCCGGCCGGAATGGCTCCGCGCAGCTCGAGCACCGGCAATGTGGCAAGCGTGAACACGACGGCGTCGTCGGGCCAGCCGAGGCTCCGCAGCGACGCCGCCACCCGCAGCCCGAACCCGGACGCCTTGATGGAGTCCTCGGCCGCCGCGAGCGCCGCGCCGCGGCAGCCGAGCAGGGCGGCGGAGCCCAGGAGCGCGCCCAGCGCCAGCCGCCCCGCGAGCGCGCCCCATTCGCGGGGCGCCTGGTCCGGCCCCTCCGTCGCCTCACCGCCGCCTCGCGCCGGCGCGGCTCTGGCGACGGGAGCGAGAGCTCTGCGGGGAGGCGGCGGGGTTGCGGGAGGAGCGGAGGCGGGAGCCCTGAGGCAGCGGAGCGCGGGCGGCGGGGCCGCGACGAGAGGCCTCCGTCTCCAAGATGCCGGCGGGAGAGGCGAGGGCGCGGCGGCGAGAAGTGCGGCGGACATGGCTGACCCGGTCGAGGGGAGAGAGGCTGCTCTTAGGCTTGCCGTGGCGGCCGTGGTGGTCTGCGGGGTTTGGATGGGTAGGGACGGTGGTTACGAGGAGGGGCGGGGTCGTCGGAGGAGCGCCCGAGGCCACTGCGGCGCCATACCACAGGACGACGCGAGCAGAGCGGAAAACAGAGGATGGATTGCTGACTGTTAATAATTTCGCCCGATTTTTGTTTATGAAATGACGGTTTTGCCGACCAAAATTCCCTTTGTAAATCAGGTCAAACTTTTTAAAAAATAAGACGATGCTAGATCGGTCCACTCCCCTGCCGTTGGATTGAAGCGATGCGTGCGTTTAGGATTGCGTTGACCGATTCGTCCTTGTGGACCCTCGCGTGTGATACCCTCCTACTCGCTTCCTCCCGCTTCAGCGCATCGCGCCGTCCTCCTCCATCCCCTCCCCTCCCCCTCCTCGTGGCAGGCAGCACCATCGCCCCTGCATCACGGTCGCCGCTCGCAGCGCAGGTGCACGTCGCGCGCAACCCCATTGTCTTCTCCGGATCATCACTTCTCCATCACACTCGTAGTAAAAAAAGTTCGCCGACCGCAACTTTTCTCTTTGATGGTTGCAGCCATCACGCAGCCTTTGTTGCAGCCGCAACGCCACTTCCATCGGTTGCAGCACATTGCCACATCGGTGGTTGATCATGTTATCAGGCACACTATGCTTAACAAGAAGGTCGCGACTTCGAGCCATTTTACAGGCCCCAATGAAAACCATGGAGGAGACCATTCTTATAAGTGTCTGATGCCTCAACGAAAGGAGGTATACATTTGCTTGCCTCTTTTTGCAAGCTTTCTACTCCCTCCGTTCCTAAATATTTGTCTTTCTAGATATTTCAACAAGTGACTACATACGAAGCAAAATGAGTGAATCTACACTCTAGAATACGTCTACATACATCCGTATGTTGTAACCATTTGAAATGTTTAGAAAGACAAATATTTAGGAACGGAGGGAGTAGGTGATTACTCGCCAGTAGTGGGTACTCACTCTCAATCAGATTAATGAGGCTAAGAACACAAGAGGTCTCGGAAGGGATGCCCAAACTGAACAGCATCCGAGTGTGGGACACCGCAGGTCCGCAGCAGAAGGCGTTGGCGCTGGCTATGGCACAAAGCCCGGGGCATGGTTATGGTGCTTGGGAGGAGGTGCCTATTGGAACATGCCACCTCAGCATCCTTATGGCTATGGTGGCTGAGTATGTACCTAGGAGCGAGTACCAGCAAGCTAGCACCAACATAGCGATGCTTTCACATAACATGCAATCTTTCTTGTCCTTCAGATCTTCCGCCGGGCAACCCGACAATGCACCATCATCCTCTAGTGGTCCACCACTGATGTTTCGGTGTTCGAGCGATGCAACACGTGGCCACACTGACGAGGACATGGACTAGATTGTGCTAGACAAGAGCCTAAGCTTGGGTGAAACTCATTCCCCTACTTACCCTTGCATGCATATTTTGTTGTCTTCTTTTTTTATTTTCTTTTTATGTTGTCATGTCTACTTTTAATTCTACATGATAAAAGTTAGAGAAGATATTGGTTTTACTCCTTGTTCTCCTTGTTGGTGTTTTTAATGAGCCCATGGGTTTCAACACCGCTAGTAAATTGGAAATGAGAAGAGCGAAATGGAGAATTGACTTGAGAAAAAGAGGAAGCAAACACGTACAAGAAGGTATAATATACTCACTTTCTCGCAAGTTTTATTAAGCTAATATTTTATTTGGCCGGTTGCATTTAGGTTTTGTTCTTCGCGTTAGTCCAATATCAGTTAGTTATAATTCCCACTTCCTCTTGCTAGTGAAACTTGGATGCAAAGCATGGTTTTAATTTTTTAAAGAAATACGGTGAGAAAAAAGAGTTTGTGAAGAAACTCATGGGCTCAATTTTTTTAAGGGAATTAGCACTTAAGGCACTCAACTCCATATGACTAAATTTGATTGACTTGATAGTACTTACTGATAGAGTTGTTTTGAAGAATGCATATTTGAGGTGATTGAGGTTATGCCAAAGCATGTCCGCAATATAAATCACAGCACTTCAACTTCTGGCTGGTTGCATGTCTCGTGGCTATATGTTACTTCACACGCATAAATGTGACTCCGTCACCGCTCTCGAGCTTACACTGAGATTGTCCGGCTTTCTCTTGAGTGGTGTGATTACGGTAAAAGCTGAATGCTGATAGTTGCACTCGTAAAAGATAAATTGGATCCATACTGTACAAATTTAAGCCACAAGCGGAAAACCCCCATTGCATCTATCACTTTTTGTCACAACCCCGTTATCAAAGATTGAACTTTTGACGAGCAATGGTTGACGGAAAGTACTTGAGAGTCATGATTACGAGGGACTAGTTGGTGTTAGTGAGATGCTTTAGTACTATGTTTTCTTCTAACCCAAACACCTTGGTTGTATTTATGTTTTGAAAAGCTCCAAAATAGATGCATTCTCTTGGATACTTTTTTGCTTGCTCCTCACCTAGTTAACTATGGAAGGTTTAACTTAAGAATTATAACTTAGTGATATGAAACCATAGGTGGCTAGGCAACGAGTTTAAGTGCAATCATGAAAATGCAAATATTTCTCTTAATTAAGATTTCATATTTTATTTTATTTTTGCGGGAAAATATTTCATATTTTGTGAGAATGGACGTATTATATCTTCACATGTCAGTAACCTTCTTTCCACTCATTTATCAATCCCCCTTTCATTATTTTAATTTCTTAGTTTTTTTAGGATGAGCAAAACTTAAGCTTGGGGGGTTGATGGCACAAGATTCACCGCTTTTAGTACAGAGTTGATATGGTTTTCGTCGGGTTTTCGATATTTCTTGCATATTTTTATCACTAATCCTTTGAGAGAGAAGAAAAATCGTTTTTTTTTTTGCTTTGTCGTACTTAGCCGCCACTGCTTTACAACTCCCTATAGAAACAACGTCAGCGCCCCCAGTGGTGTAGGATGGCGACATCGGCATGTGCATGTCAATGGTGGTGGTGGAACTCTAATAAGGTGGATAACCAGGTTCTTGGTCACTCAGGAGAGCGGGGATGGGGGCCGATCCATGGGTTCAAACCGGTTCACAACCCACAAATTCTAAGCTCAATCCAACATTACCCAAATAGCTTATTCACTAAACTCGCACCACTCGTGATAAAAAGACAGTCAAGAAGTGATCAAAAAACCCTAAACCCGCACCACTCCATCTTCTTTTAATCCATTTCCATCACCCTCCATCTAATCCAGCTGGCATCTCAAAGTAAAAACAACAATCGGGAAACACCTAATTTATGGCTTAAAGAAAACTTGTCTAACATCCAAAACACATATTGTTTAGAGAAAAGTATGTTTTTGGTCCCTCAACTTCCCCAAAAGTATAGACTTCGTCCCTCAAGATTTTTGGGTAGACATTTGGTCCTTCAAGTCTCAAAACCGGATAAGTTTGATCCAAAACCAGATTTTGAGCACGTTGATTGGGTTTGACCACGTTGACCACGTTTGACCAACGAACAGTAAATTAAAAAAGCAAACAAATTAAAAAAAGACTAAAATTTTGTCACAACAAAGATGCTTGGGTGCACTAGGTGTGTGTAATTTATGTGGTCAAATAACATCCGATGAGCTCTAGCAAAAAAAAGAAAATATATATTTTTGCCCTCTATTGTTGAAACACCACACAAATGTTCACGCACCTAGCACACAAAAGCATCTTGGTTGCCACAAAAATACATTTTATTTTGATATTTTTGCTATTTTAAAAATTACTGTTCATTTGTCAAACGTGGTCAAACCCGGTCAAAATCTAGTTTTGGAGCAAACTTATCTGGTTTTGAGACTTGAAGGACCAAATGTCTACCATAAAATCTTGAGGGACCAAGTCTATACTTTGAGGAACTTGAGGACCAAAAACATACCTTTTCTCTATTGTTTACTCTAATATATATTCATGGGTACATCATCTATATCAAATCAATGCGATATTTTCCACTATATTGACTTGTTACCTTCTGTCTACAGGGCACCGTGTGAGACATTGTATTCGATTCGAGCAGCCCCAATTTTCAGCATCCGTCACCACCGGATCCACATATTTACATTGCATGCTTACACTTATTTGAAGGGCGAGTTGCAAGCTTGTCATTGTCCCATGGTGGTATCCCTTGAAAATTAAAAATACCTTAGATATACACACCTATTTGATGATCTGACCATGTTGTTTGCTAGACAGGTAAGATGAATTGCTAAACCTAGTGCGATGGGTTCGCTAGTTAAAAATCACTTAAAAAAGCTATATACACAATAATGGTCGATATATATATAAAGAGAAATAGAAAACAAGAAATTAACTGTAATGGTATTGGAGTGAGGTACATTGCTCCATAAAGAAAATGGTTTCGCCCTAAATACAAAGGTTCACGTAATAGGCATCATATACGAGATCACACCATTACAACTGACATGCAGGGAACGGGTGGTAGTAGCCTGCTGCAGACGGGCCGGCATGCGGCTGTATGTTTATGTCATCATGCGGCACAAGGGTGAAGGCAACGAGAGGGCGGTGGAGTCAAGAAAAAATGAGTCTCGAGGCTTGACAACAATCCATGTGTAAGGATGTTGAATGAGGCATGAGAGGATGAAGAAAACTATAAGCAGGCTTGTTCACGAGAATTAAGAGGAAGACAGTCAGGCGAGAAGGGGGCAGCAAGAGTCTAAAATACTCTTGGAATTTTACCTAACAGCAGTGCTATACACACACACAATGCACACGATTCATACACGATACTTAAATCCAGCTGGACATGCACATGATTGAGAAGGGCACCAGCGGCTGGATTAGCACGTCGTGCATAGATCGGGCAGCACCGTCGTCTGGGTAGCAGTTTCGTTTACCTAATTAATGACATTCCCATGCAGGGAGAATGGCTTTTTACTGGCTATTATCCAGTTACACGTGGTATAAAAAGTACACACACTATCTAAAACAAAAGGATTCTAAGAGATACAACCAAAGATGTGCCTTGATTGACCCAAAGTAACACCCAGAAACACATTCTAAAACTTTTGTCAACAAAAATTTATGTGGTAAAAGCCTCATATATATCGCCCAAAGGTACAAGACATTTATTCGGATATACTCCCTCCATTCCCAAATATATGACGTTTTGGTAGTTCAGATCAAATTTGAACTACCAAAACATCATATATTTAGGAACAGACGGAGTAGAAATTACTGTACCATCTAGGTTTATGATCTACAAGAGCAGCCACAATATATAGCGCGGTTCCTAGACTTCACCTCAAAATAGCACACCAAACCAGTAGCAACAGAAGGCTGCATCTGACTCAAGAACTACACATGTTTAGATAATTGACGGTCCCATAAAGAGGAAACGATTCAACAAAGATAGTAGTGAAGTTTAGACTCGCAAGCACAGCTTGATGGCAGAAGGACAACTGGTATACAATCTAGTGCATCTACACAACTGGAACAACTAAAACTCAACACTTGAACAACCTAAGACAAGATTCATGGTAACAATATACTTATTAACCACTTCAATTAATCAATATTACTATAACAAAGAAACAGTAGAGGTCCATGACACAACCTCGGTGTTGAAGACCCAGGCATCCTCGAGGCACTTGCATGTAGAGAGGCGCTCTCGCTTGCCGATGACCTTTTGTTACGTAATGTCATCATCGCATGTGACTCGAAGCAAGTAGTGGATGATATATCAACAAAAACAACTTCGGAAATTATCCTTTCATTGCCGCGACATCATTTCATTGCAAAAGTTCTTTCCGCAACATCAACCTTGTTGCAAAAAGGTGAATCTGAAAAAAAAAAGAATTGTGCGACACAACCTCTGTTATAAATGTTTCTGCAACACGAGCTCTGTTTCAAAGGCATCTGCAACACCACCTTTGTTGCAATGGCGAGGACGGAGCTAGGTTGTTGGATAACGCTAGATCTAAGGGGTGTCGAGGCGGCGGATCTTTTTACAATTTTTGTGATCCTCTAACATGCGCTCCAACTTCAACTTCTCCTTTTCACTTTCGCATTCTCTCTGTGCATCAACAATGGCCCGGCGAAGATTATCAGCGAGCACATCAGGGTACTTCTTCTCTGGCCCTCAGGGGTGTCGAAGACCCAGGTCTCCTCGAGGCACTTGCATGTAGGGAGGCACTCTCCCTTGCCGATGACCTTTTGTTACGTAATGTCATCATCGCATGTGACTCCAAGCAAGCAGTGGATGATATAAACAAAAACAACTTCGGAAATTATGGTTCTGTCAACAAGGAAATTATACTTAGGGCAGATAGCTTCAATTGTAAATTTACTTTCGAGGGCCGAGCCGCCAACGGCGAAGCCCGTAGCTTAGCTAGATTTTCGCTTTCTCTAGACCAGGGGCGCCATTTGTGGCTGGTCCAGCCCCATGACTCAAGTTGTATCCCACTTCATGTGGAGTTTGATCAATGAAACGGACCTTACCCCTCAAAACAAAACTAAAAACAAAAGACGATCCTAAGAAAAAGGGACTAGTTTCCTTTTTGTTGTTTCTATTCGTTTTTGTGATCATTTTCTAAACCGCCCGTTGGAAATTTGAATTAGCTAAATAATTAAACGGAAAAGCTGGTGCTCAACCGACCGATTTTTCCCTAACATCCGCCGTGTTCAACTTCTACCACACGTCTTCATGGGCCCGCACACCGTATCTTTTTCTTCATCCTTATCTCCACTGTAACGCTATCCACACATATTCTTGCAATTCGGCACCTGTTTCAAAAGCACACCGCATCAAGCGGTCTGTTGCGGACCCACTAGGCGACCATGGTATGGTGACCAAGTCAGCTGGGCCCGAGCGGTCGCTGTCGAAGCCACCCTGGTGCCGAATGGAAGAGCCACGCCGCCTCCGCCGCGACCCTAGTCAGAGGCCCCCGTCACCGGCGGCGAAGCGGGTTCAGGGATAGCGTCACAACACCGCCGAGTCGGCCTCGCGCTTCCACCGCCCATGGCCACCAAGCCGTGCAGCGCATGCCGACGAGTTTCAGCAACACCGACGGAGTTGCGAAACAGCGACGGTGTTGCTGCGACATCCTTTCATTGCAAAAAAAATTCTGCAACATCATCCATGTTGCAATAGTTCTTTCCGCAACATCATCTTTGCTGCAAAAAGGTGAAGCTGAAAAAAAAATTGTGCGACACAACCTTTGTTATAAATGTTTTTGCAACATGAGCTCTGTTTCGAAGGCTTCTGCATCACCACCTTTGTTGCAATGGTGAGGACGGAGCAGGGTTGTTGAATAACGCCAGATCTAGGGATGTCGAGGCGTTATATCTTTTTAAAAGATCCGCCTGCCAATGCGTACCACAACCCATAATTAAAATCCTATTTAAAAAAATCAAATGTTTTGTGTGTTTAAAAAAGTTAGTGTCCGCTAAGAAACATTCAACGTATATTGAATTAGTTCACCATACATTAAAAAGTTCATTGTATATAAACATAATAATCGTATATTAAGAAAATCTCTGTTGTGAATTTGAAAAATATTCATGGTATATTAAAAAATATAGGAAAAACTATATTAAAAAGGAAAAGATGCAAATGGAAAAACAAAAAAAACTAGGAGAAAAACCAACCTAGATGGGAGAAAAAGGAATTTTTTTTACAAAAGGGAAAGATAAAAACCAGACAAAAAAAACAAAACAGAAAACCAAAATTAAACAATAAAAAAACACAACAGTAAAAAAAACTAAATACCACTGGTGGACACATCATCCTGCTTAATTCGATGCTCACGATTATACCCCATGCGCCGAATCGATTTGCCGCCATGGGCTCTTCGCGGTGCTAATAAGATCCAGCATGGATTCTGCTAGGATCTGATCGTGCACATGGTGGCCAATGATGGGTGGCTTGGGTGAACGTTTGCAAGCCAAAAAAGCCATGGTGGCCTTGGCATCCATTGTCTCAAAGCGCTTAATGACGCCCTTTGTTCCAAGTTACTCTGAGCTGCCAAGACGTCTAATTCCCTTCCTTGGTACATACCGCAACTCGAAATATTCGACGAGGCGGAGGCCATCTTTATGGCTTCATCCATGGTTCATGTTAACAGTGACACCTCCACCCTATACTGGCCGGATCATTGGACTGACAGAGCTTGCTTCTCCCAACTCGAGCCGTACCCGATGGATCTTGTCAAACCGCGTGATGGCGTCCTCCTAGATTGGCGACTTGCATGGGTGTCCTTTTAGGTGTTGTGATCCCACGGTTCATTGATATATGGCCTAGACTATTGTGTCAACCTCTCCTTCGAGGGTCAGATACTTGGTTATGGAAGTGGATGGCATCATGTATCCATTCCACCAAGTCTGCTTACGATACAACTTCTGTTGTGCGCATCCAATGTGGTTGGGGTAGCTCATTTGGAAGCCTTGGGCGCCATTGAAATTCAAGTACTTTGCATGGCTCGTCCTTTGTAATCGCGCTTGGACGTTGGATCGCTTAGCGAACAAAGGCCTCCCCAAAGTGTTGTCATTAGGACTACAACTGACACACATGACTGCTGCTAGTAACATGCTACAGATGGGTCCACATGCGGCTATGTGTTCAAGTGGTGCAAGCCTGAAGGCAGCAAGAGGGAGGTGGACTCAAGGAAAAATATAGTCAGTTTATATGTAAGGATGTCGGATCATACATGAGAGGATGAAGAAAACAACCGAGAAGGCTTGTGGCCAGAATCAAGAGGAGACAACCACATGAAAAAGCGAACGAGGCTAGTACTACAAGAGTTTTACCTAATCAATGACATTCCTATGCAGGAATAATGGTTTTTCACTGGAACCACATGAAAATACCAGGGCTATCTTCAGAAATTTGGAGCCCTAGGGTGAAAAAAAAATTGACCTTTTTTTTGAAGATTTTTCTTTTTTTACAATGGATAACAATAAACTTAATTTTATCATAGTCCTATCCTAGCTCAGTGGACAAATAATTTTGTCCTACTCCTAATCCTAACCTAGCCTATGGGAGGTTAAAATTAATCAAGTACTAATCATGAATGCCAATGGAGGACTCGAGGGAGGGGGTCGTGGAATCATGGACGATCACCGATCGATAGAAGCAGGTGGGGAGCTGGGTGATTGGGCATCGGCGAAAGCAAACATAATTTTTTTAGATGGAAGATTGGCAGAAAAGGAACATCGAATATGTTTGCTTTCACTACCTGAGAGTTGCTAACACTACTGGAATCAACACACAGCAGAGAGATCCATACAGAGGAGACATTGTACATTAGGTATTAAACTTGCAGCAAAGTCATAGTTGAGAATCATGGATACACCCAACAGGCAGCATATGTATTGCATCATAGGTAAGATATAAACCAGCAAAAATCATCAGTGCTACATTACCATATATCCAACCGATCGAAAGCTAAGCAAATTGTTGCGTGAAACGTAGTAGTATGTAAGAAGGTACGTAAAAGGGATATCATATATAAAATCTTCATCAATCAATATTAACTAGCTAGCCCTGCTAGTTACCTGTTAGCCCTCCTTTTTCTTTTCTTTTTTCTTTCTTGCGACGCTGTTGAGCTTTCAAGGTATTTGGAGAAGACAGATGGAAGTAGCTGGACATATGGAGGAAACGCGTGTCCGTTATCCACACACCCACAGTCCGCATCCGCACACTTAATACAGTATGGAGTACATGACCGCATATATGCATGGTTCATGTCAAGCATGATCGTCCACGCCTTACCACGACGAAATTCCTCCTCCGTCAAAAGGCAGCCCAGAACATCCGGGTCATCCGGGCTGACGAAGGGGAACTCGGGAAGACGCTGCGGTATGCCCAGAGCTTCGTAGCCACGCTGCGCCCATAGACAATCCAGGTTGATCATGCGGTGCGGCTCCCACTGGAACTCGGGGTTCAAAGTGCAAATGGTGATTCTCTGACGAGTCTGCTGCTGCTGCCTTTTTCTCTCAGCTGGAAGCTGCTGAATCCATCGGGAGCAGTCGTGGATTCTGTCATGGAAGTCGTTGTCAATGTGGACAAAGCGCATCTTGCCTTGGCTGACGGACACGCTTCGGTATCTCTCCGGGTAGCGACTTTCGAGTCGTACCTCATTATGGTAGTCATTCTCTCCGGGGAATGGCACGAAGCGGAGCACCGGCGAGTCTATGGTGGAGAAGTCACAAAGCAGGACGCCGCTGAAGTAGTCGACCCAGCAAAGGAAACGGCCGTCGAAAGCGAGCATGTGGTGGGTTGACCAGAGGTTGAAGAAGTGGCCGCCATTGCTCTGGTCCAGCAGCTGCGGCCTGCGGATGATTTTCCACTTTCCAGTCCCGGAGTTGAAGAGGCAGAGTTCGGCAGGCATGGAAGGATTGCCCGTGACATTGAGCTCGGCGACGATGTAGCGGTCCACGGCCTCTTTGAGCCGCAGGATGCCTGTTGGGAGGTTACCCAGCAGGAACCTCCTTCCTCCCTCCTTGGTGCACGGAGGGAGCCGCTGCACCGTGGGGGAAGAACCGGAGGCCGTGTAGACGAACAGATCTGGCGGGACGAGGTAGCTGTCAGTCTGGTTCGGGGTGGAGATGTCGAAGAGGACGAGGTCCTTGTCGGCTGCTCGGACGTAGGGATAGGCGGGAGAGACGGCCGAGCCTTGTTCCTCCGGCCAGTGGACGTTGAGGTAAGAGACCCCCTTTGGAGGAGCCGCGAGGGTGAAGGAGACGTAGCAGGAGGGGCCGCCGTTCATGTCTAGTGGAGCAGCAGTCTTGTTCTTGTTAACAGCCACACGAGCAGCGTCTAGGCCGTTGTGGCAGCGCGTGCGGCCGATGCGACACAGCGTTACCCAATCGGGGAAGACGACGGCGGTCTCTTCCTCCGGCTCCGGCGCGCCTCCGGTGGCCATGGGGATTGGGGAGCGAACTTGACCCTACGTTCGGGCGACAGAGACCCAAGTTATAGCAGGGCCATCGATCTCAATGGGCCAGGAAACTAGTGTCACAGGCGGACAGAGCGAGGGGAGTTTCCCGTTCTATTTTTTTTTCAGGAAAAAGAGAAGAAAAAACATATATATGTGTCTTTTTTCTTACCAAAAATACCACCTGTACATTTTTTTGCGGGGAATCTCTTGTACGAAACCCGGAAGTTTTTATTTTTTTGCCTACGAATAATTGATCGATGGGATTCCCCTGAATTGAACCAATTACTCCCGATGGGATTCTCCTCGCATACATGTTACTCATTGGAACTGGATAAGTACCCCTTGACCACTCCAAAGAGGTTTTAAACTTCACATCGTGCTTATGTGGGAGTGCAATGACCACCCCCC
>LR738713.1:770206379-770221356 GCA_902687465.1 Secale cereale
CCCCCCCCCCCCCCCCCGACCAGTGAGTGATCTTATAAAGCTACAAATCATTTGCTCCGATATAAAAATTAGAGAATCATCTAGTTTTTGCTATGCAAGATCAATGACAATAGTAGGATTCCTACAATTCTGACTTCAAAATAGCACATCAAACTAGTAGGAACGGAAGGCTACATTATGATTCAAGAACTACACATAACACATGCAGTTGCGGAGCGTGGCAAGCAACCAAGGGGGCGCCAATTTTCCATTACACTGTAATCAAACATGTCTTCTCCTTACATCCTTTGGCAACTCGGCTTATCGACGATTGTCGGCTCATCGTCTTGGCGGCTGCGTGCATAGGACGAGACAGTCCGTGTAGATGCAGTAGCAAGCAGCCGGTGAATCGATCTAATGCCAATGAATGCAGCAGGCAGCCGGGTGAATCCATCTAATGCAGCAGTAAGCAAGCATTCCGTGCACATGCAGTAGCAAGCAGGAGGCTGCTCGTACAACAATCAATCAAGCTGCATGGAGTAGCTAGCTAGCTTCACACACGAATATGCATTTTTTTCATCGAATAGAGAGGATGCCCCTCGACCTCTACATCAACTGTTGCACACAACCTTTTATTGATCAACACGAGTATGCATATGTGTATCGTTCCAGGGAATCCATCTAACAATAATTGGGTTGGAGGAGTATTATTCACTAATGGACCCCGTTCGGCCTCTATATATGAGGCTCCACCAATGAACACATGTGTAGATAATGGACAGTCACATAAAGAGAACACGTAGAAATAGAGGATTTTAGACTCAACAAGGACACTTGATGACCATTATTCGTATTCAGTGTAGTGCACTTACACAACTGGAGCGGCTAAAAGTAAAACACTAGAACAGCCTAACAGAAGATTCATAGTAGGGAAAGTATATTACATGCTTCAGTTAACCCAACCAGGCAGCATATGTATTGGTTGTATCATACTCCCTCCGTCCCAAAATAAGTGACGCAAAAGTGACTCAATTTTACACTAAAGTTAGTGCAAAGTTGAGTCACTTTTGCGTCATTTATTTTGGGACGGAGGGAGTATATAGGTAGAAAAAGATAAATATGCAAAAACACGAGTGACACTAGCATATCCAACAGAAAGCTGAGAAAAGGCAACCATGTTACGATAATAATTGGGACACGCGTACAAGGGACATGCATCTTAATGTTGGAGAGCTATGTTGGCCTTCCTTTTTCTCTTCTTTTTTCCCTTTTGCGATGCAGCTGGCCTTTCAAGGTATTTGGAGAAGACAGTCGGAAGTTGGTGGGCTTTAGGATACTTGTTAGCGTGAGCATCCATACCCACAGACTCACATGACCGCAGACGTGCATGGTTCATGTCAACCATGAGCATCCACCCATTACCATCAAATTCCTGCTCCGTTAACAGACAGCACAGAACATCGGGGTCATCCAAGCTGATGGTTGGGAACTCAGGAAGACGCTGATCTATGTGCAGAGCTCGGTAACCAGCTTGCGCCCAGAGAGAGTCCAGGTTGATCACACAATGTAGCTTCCACTCGAACTCGGAGTTCAAAGTCCAACTGGTGATTTTCTGGGGAGTCTGCTGCTGTTGCTGCCCTTGCCTTTTTCTACCACGAAGCTCAAGGCACTGGCAGCTACCATGGACTCTGTCATGGTAGTCATTGTCAATGTGGACAAAGCAGATCTTGCCTTGGCTGATGGACACACTTTGGAATCTCTCCGGGGAGTACCTATCAACCCTTACCATATCAGGGTACTCTTTTGCTCCAGGGAATGCCACGAAGCTGAGCGAGGGGGAGTCTATATTTTTGGAGAAGTCACACAGAAGGACACCGCTGAAGTAGTCGACCCAGCACAGGAAACGGCCGTCGAAAGCGAGCACATTGTCGGTTGACCAGAGTTCGGGGAACTGTCCGCCATTGCCCGGGTCCAATTTGCGGGTGATTTTCCACTTTCCAGTCTCGGAGTTGAAGACGCAGAGTTTGGCACGCATGCCCTTGCCAATTTTTTTGGGGTAGACATTGAGGTCGGCAACGATGTAGTGGTCCTCCGCGAGACGCAGGATGCCTGTGGTGAGGTAGTCCATCAGGAACTGCCTCTCCCTGTCCTTGTACAAAGGGAGCGGCTGCACCGAGGGGGAAGGACCGCGGGCCGTGTAGACGAACAGATCTGACGGGGGATCCCAGTAGCAAGGCCGGCTCGGGTTGAAGATGTCGAAGAGGACGAGGTCCTTGTCGGTTGCCCGGACGTGGGCATAGGCGGGCGGGGTGGGCGGGGTGGCCGGGGTATATGGACGTTCCTCCGGCAAGTGTAGGTTGAGATAGGAGTTCCCCTTTTGAGGAGCCGCAAGGGTGAAGGACACGTAGCAGGAGAGGCCGCCGTCCATGTCGAGTGGAGCGGCGGTCTTGTCCTTGTTGACAGCCGCACGAGCAGCATCTAGGCCATTGTGGCAGCGGGTGCGGCCTCTGCGATTCAGAACCATCCAATCGGGGAGAGCGATGGTCTCCTCCTCCCGCTCCGGCGCGCCTCTGGTGGCCATGGCGATCGGGATCGGAACACCGCCTCCCCAACACGCTGACCCTAGTTTTTGGACGGGACGGAAGGGTGACAGACTCGAGGTATATATATCATACTAGAAGGGCCATCTCATTGGGCCAGCTGCCTCGAAAAAAGAAACGCATTGGGCCACGAAACTACTGGCACAATCGAACGAACTGGGAGGTCACGACGACCACTAGTCTGGACTCTGGACTATCTTGTTTCAAAACAAAACAAAAACTAGTCTGGACTCTATCATACCTTCAGTTATGTGCTGCGGATGTGTGCCATAATATCGTCACGCAGATAGGAGCGCAACAAAATTTTGAGGCTCATGAGCCGTTTGAGATTGACTCGTATTTTAGTTCGGCTCGAGACCGACCCGAAAAATGATAGCTAAGTACGAGCCATCTTTTTTCGCGAGAAAACATTCAATCTATTCATTTTCAATTATGCGAGTACAACGAACACCAAAAAAATAAGATTACATCAAGATCTGTAAACCATCTAGGGACAAATACAAGCATTGAAGCGAGCCGAAGGCACGCCAAGTATGAGCCATTTATGTAGCTAGACTAAAAAACAAGCCGATCTCTAGTTAACACTGACTTGTTTGATTTTAGTTCAATAATGACCCATATTGAATATCTAGATATGATATAATTACACTAAATAATCTTGATATATGTTAAGAAAATAGGATAATTTATTACCATATATGTTCTGTATGATTTTTATCCATGTTACTTATTAGCAAACGTGAAAGTTTAACTAAGCACAGAGAAAGATTAGCCTCAATATGATGCGAGGCCAGCCAGGTGTTAAATATCATGTTATTTTGGCTAAAATTTAAGAGCAGATGCGCCTTAATTTTCTTGTTTGGCCAGCTCGTCCATGATCATTCGCTGTTAAGTACTAGCCTTGGGTTGAAAGAGAATACATCAAATTCTATAGAGTTTTTTTATGTTGTGCTGTGGCCTATCATATTCAAAAAGTTGCATTAGATTACTAAGAAAAATCATCTTATTTAGCTCGAAACTATCTCAAGATCAATGCGATGCAACTTTTTGGATAAGATGATTTTGCGTGCTTCTCTTGTAAAATGGTGGTATGCGCCCTTCTCTTGTATGCCCGCATGTGCAAGCGCATTACTGAACCCGAGCGGGCCCCTCGCATTATGAAACTCGAGCGATCCCTGGCATTACTGTACCGGAGCTATCATTGCTCGTGCGCGTACGTGGTTTGCTGGCCCGATCGATCAATGTGAGTCTCTCACTTGCCTGCAATTATGCATGGTGCGCGAGAAGCCAACATATGCGCGAGTTGTCGCGATTGTGCGCGGTAGTGTAGGAGGCCCCGATCAATCTCCATTCTCTGTATGCGTGAGTGTGTACTAGTTGCGAGTAGCCCCCGTGCGGAATACATAGAGTGAAGACGAGCAGGTTGTTGCATCGAGCCCTCACACGCGATACGTAGAGTTGCAAGGTTGTCAGAATCACGATTCTGTTATACGATTCTACGACTTTACGATCCAAACTAACCCCTATGATTCTATGATTTTAGTTCATAGAATCTACGTTTCTACGATCCTGATAGTGAAGATTCTATGATTTGCGATCCTACCATCTGAGGTCCGATCCGATTCAAAATCACGATTCTGACAACCTTGTAGAGTTGTCCTAGTCAGTTGGCTCTCGATGTACAGTCCCCGTTGCTGCCTCGCGTGTATGCACTCCACCCCAGTCGATGGGGGTTCATTGAACATGACTCATCGTAGGTGGTTACCCTGGATGAACATGGCCTCGATGAGGCTGTTCCGCGGTACGCCACACCCCAGCAGGTTGGGGGTGAATGAAGAGGACCCCGTGGAGGGCGATGGTGGTATCACATCGCCCTGGTGGTGTGCTCGTGCGGTGGTAATCCTTAAGATATGGGTCGACAAGTTTATGCGGCGCGGGATGGGCTCCTCTAGTGTGTGGTGGTGGACAACATTCGGTGACACGTAGGTACAAGGTGGCGACTTGGTCTGTGATGTCGCAAGCCTTCACATTGTGCTCTCCTTGCCCGTTGTTCTTTGGTGGCGTAATTCTGAGTTGGGACCTCATGGCACTTCTGTGACGTCGGACTGATCGACACCAAATGCCACATGTGTGGCGCTGCGCGTGCTCGCCTACGCCAAGGCCAAAAGGCTGTGGTCGGGCCCTTCTTAGCTACAACCATCAGCAGTCACGGGGTAGTGTTCCTTTCAGTCAATCGTGACTGTGCAGACGTTGGCAGCTCCTAGCCTGGAGGCTCGGACCCACAGTGGCTCCATGTCAGGCTAGTAGTGGAAGGAGGTACCTTCTGCTCTTCCTACCGATGGTTGGTGTGCTGTGATGTGGAAGGTTGGTGGTGTCTCGAGCCATGGATGTAGGTGCGACAACCCTGGATGATGGTTCGCATGGTTGACTCCCCAGCAGACATCATGCCGGCGATAGTTGTTGTGCCTCTTGGTCGTGTGGGCAGCGATGGGTGTAGTAGGGGGTGGCTAGGGCTCATTTTCTATTACTGGTAGTGGTGACCCCCAGATTCAGATCTCGAGGTTTGTACTCATCATGGTTGTCCTGGATGCCTTGTACTGGCACATTTGAGCTGCCTAGCGAGAATACCACACTTTGGCGGCGACGCCAACATGCTTCACTCTCCTCACGTCGTTGTGGTTCTCTCCATGCATGGGTTTCGGGTGAAGACCCTTATCTATTTAAGAGTCGGTAGTAGCGGAGCTTTGCGTCATTCTCCGTACAGAGGGCATCGTCGGGATCTTATGTGTCCAAGGGCATGACATGGCGTAGTATTCATACTTTGTCGTGGATCTTATGTATCCTAGGGCATGGCATGGCATAGTATTCAGACTTTTATGACTTCTTTTTTGGCTCCGTAGTCGTGTGTGTGTTATGTTATCCGGTTATCCCGGGATATGCTTTGTAAGAGGACTGACACCCTACCTTTTATTGTTCGGCTGTGTACTTTGTTTTGTGTTTTATCTATAAAGTGGGGTGAGAGCCTCTTTTGAGACGAGAAAATTATTTCCTGTGTGATTGCATGCTGTTAGAAGGGAGAGAGAGGTTTGGTGGAATAGTTCATTGTATTGCTTGAGCCTCGTGGGCATATATATAGGAGTACATGATCTACTTGGAGTACAAGGCAAGCCAGAATATTTCCTAGTCTAAGCTATGTTTCCTAATACAATCACGTTACTCAACATCCCCCCGCAGTCACAACGGCAGCGACGCAGACGGTGATACTGGAGAAGAATCCGAAGGCAAGCCAACGGACCCCCCCCCCCACAGTCGGAACGGTCGACGCATCGCGGAGTCGTGGCTGGAGTGGAAACCGGCGAGGTTGCTCAAGCAGGCGGTAGCCCTTTGTGCCGTTTGTCGATGTAGCCGTGAACGTATATGGTGGAGCCGTTGTTGAGGTAGCCGTGCGAAGAATGCCGTGGTCGATGTCGAGTCGGGGTAGCTGGTGTCGAGGACGTCGCCGCGGAGCCGCGGGCGCAAGGGGGGAGCCGAGTAAGCATGGGCGCTGTGGTGTCGAAGTAGTGGTGCGCCGGGAAGAAGATGTTGTTGACGATGCGTCGCGGCGGGTTTGCCAAGCCCGGGGACACATCATAGACGAAGGCACGCACCGGTGTTGCCAGCACCGGGCATGCGTAGACGGACGAAGACGAAGTTGACAAAGCGCCGACCAGGCTTGCCAGGCCCGAGGACACGTCGTGGATGAAGGCACGCATCGGTGTTGCCAGCACCGGGCATGCGTAGATTGGGACCTGCACGAGCTGTACGCCATGTCGAAGAAGTTGGAGAGGCTAGCAGAGAAGGACTCGACGACAGTTGCGGTGCCAATCGGCGCGGGGCCAATGTCGCATGCGGTTGTCGGAGTACATGAAGCGGTCGGGGTAGATGACGGCGACGCTGGCGACGGGCTGGTGCTTGGACGAAGACGAAGGGGTGGACGGGCGACGACGGCGGCTACGAAGGTAGCGGTGGCGGCGGCCAAAGAAGAGCGGCGGTGGCGGCCTGACGGCGGCGGCGGCTAGGTTAGGAGTGCGGCGGCGGTGCTTGAAGTAGGAGAAGAACCCTGATAGCGTGACTAATACCGGCACGGACGGTGACGTTCCCCGCCAAAGGAGATGGCGCGGCGCATACCACGGGAAGTCGACGCGCGGTGACGGCGGAGTGGACCATCGGCCGCGGCGCTGCGGCCCGAAGGGGCGACACAACGACGGCAAGCGGGTCTGGGCGACGGTGTGAAGACCTCGGGGCGGCGGCGGGGACCGCGGGCCGCGACGCTGCGGCCCGAAGGGGCGACGCAACGGCGGTTCGCGAGTCGGTGCAACCGCGGGGACGGCCTCGGGGCGGTGGCGGGGACTGCGTATCACGGTGCTACGGCCCGAAGGGGCGACGCAGCAGCGAAGCACGAGTCGATGCAGCCGCGAGGAGAACCATGGGGCGGCGGCGCTGCGGCCCGACGGGGCGACACAGCGGTAGCCCGATGCTCGATCGGCGAAGAGGCGCGCAGTACTCGGGACGATCTTTGAAGGAAATATGCCCTAGAGGCAATAATAAAGTTATTATTTATTTCCTTATATCATGATAAATGTTTATTATTCATGCTAGAATTGTATTAACCGGAAACTTAATACATGTGTGAATACATAGACAAAACAGAGTGTCCCTAGTATGCCTCCACTAAACTAGCTCATTGATCAAAGATGGTTATGTTTCCTAGCCATAGAAATGAGTTGTCATTTGATCAACGGGGTCACATCATTAGGAGAATGATATGATGGACTAGACCCATTCGTTAGCACAGCACTATGATCGTTTAGTTTTACTGCTATTGCTTTCTTCATGACTTATACATGTTCCTATGACTATGAGATTATGCAACTCCCGAATACCGTAGGAACACCTTGTGTGCTATCAAACGTCACAACGTAACTAGGTGATCATAAAGATGCTCTACAGGTGTCTCCGAAAGTATTCGTGGTGTTGGCATAGATCAAGATTAGGATTTGTCACTCCGAATGTCGGAGAGGTATCTCTGGGCCCTCTCGGTAACACACATCACAATAAGCCTTGCAAGCAAAAGACTAATGAGTTAGTCTCGAGATGATGTGTTACGGAACGAGTAAAGAGACTTGCCGGTAACGAGATTGAACTAGGTATAGAGATACCGACGATCGAATCTCGGGCAAGTAACATACTGATGACAAAAGGAACAACGTATGTTGTTATGCGGTTTGACCGATAAAGATCTTCTTAGAATATGTAGGAGCCAATATGAGCATCCAGGTTCCGCTATTGGTTATTGACTGGAGATGAGTCTCGGTCATGTCTACATAGTTCTCGAACCCGTAGGGTCCGCACGCTTAACGTTTGATGACGATCGGTATTATGAGTTTATGAGTTTTGATGTACCGAAGGTAGTTCGCAGTCCCGGATGAGATCACGGACATGACGAGGAGTCTCGGAATGTCCGAGACATAAAGATTGATATATTGGACGACTATATTCGGACACCGGAAGTGTTCTGGAAAGTTTCAGAATTTACCGGAGTGCCGTGGGGGGTTACCGGAACCCCCCGGGGGAATGGTGGGCCCTGGTGGGCCATAGGGGAGAGAGAGGGCAGCAGCCAGGAGGTGGTGCGCCCCCTCCCTAGGAGGAGTCCGAATAGGACAAGGGGAGGGGGGCGCGGCCCCTCTTTCCCTCTCCCTCTCCCTCTCTTTCCTTCCCCCTTCTTCCTTCTTTGGTAGTTCCTACTAGGAATAGGATTGCAATCCTATTCCTAGTAGGATTGCACCCTAGCCGCACCATAGGAGGGCCGGCCGGCCTCCCCCCTTGCTCCTTTATATACGGGGGCAGGGGGCACCCAAAGACACACAAGTTGAATTGTTCTAGCCGTGTGCGGTGCCCCCCTCCACAGAAACACACCTCGGTCATACCGTCGCAGTGCTTAGGCGAAGCCCTGTGCCGGTAGATACATCATATCCGTCACCACGCCGTCGTGCTGACGAAACTCTCCCGTGAAGGTCAGCTGGATCAAGAGCTCGTGGGACGTCATCAAGCTGAACGTGTGCTGAACGCGGAGGTGCCGTATGTTCGGTGCTTGATCGGTTGGATCGCGAAGAAGTTCGACTACATCAACCGCGTCACTTGACGCTTCCGCTTCCGGTCTACGAGGGTACGTAGACACACTCTTCCCTCTCGTTGCTATGCATCTGGTAGATAGATCTTGCGTGATCGTAGGAAAATTTTAAAATACTACGTTCCACAACAGTGGCATCATGAGCCAGGTCTATGCGTAGATGATATGCACGAGTAGAACACAAGTGAGTTGTGGACGATACTAGTCATACTGGTTACCAGCATGTCATACTTTATGAAGCGGCCCGGACCGACATTACGCGTACGCTTATGCGAGACTGGTTTCACCGTTATGAGCACTCGTTGCTTAAAGGTGACTGGTGGGTGTCTGTCTCTCTCACTTTAGCTGAATCGAGTGTGACTACGCCCGGTCCTTGTGAAGGTTAAAACAACACATACTTGACGAAACATCGTTGTGGTTTTGTATGCGTAGGTAAGAACGGTTCTTGCTAAAGCCCGTAGCAGCCACGTAAAACTTGCAACAACAAAGTAGAGGACGTCTAACTTGTTTTTGCAGGGCATGTTGTGATGTGATATGGTCAAGACATGATGAGTGATACGGTTTTGTATGAGATGATCATGTTTTGTAATGTTATCGGCAACTGGCAGGAGCCATATGGTTGTCGCTTTATTGTATGAAATGCAATCGCCATTGAATTGCTTTACTTTATCACTAAGCGGTAGCGATAGTCGTAGAAGCAATAGTTGGCGAGACGACAACGATGCTACGATGGAGATCAAGGTGTCGCGCCGGTGACGAAGGTGGTCATGATGGTGCTTTGGAGATGGAGATCAAAAGAACAAGATGATGATGGCCATATCATGTCACATATTTTGATTTGCATGTGATGTTTATCTTATTATGCTTCTTATTTTGCTTAGAACGACGGTAGCATTATAAGATGATCCCTTACAAAATTTCAAGGTACAAGTGTTCTCCCTGAGTATGCACCGTTGCGAAAGTTCTTCGTGCTGAGACACCACGTGATGATCGGGTGTGATAGGATCTACGTTCAAATACAACGGGTGTAAGACAGTTTTGCACACGCAGAATACTCGGGTTAAACTTGATGAGCCTAGCATATGCAGATATGGCCTCGGAACGCTGGAGACCGAAAGGTCGAGCGTGAATCATATAGTAGATATGATCATCATAAGATGTTCACCATTGAAAACTACTCCATCTCACGTGATGATCGGACATGGTTTAGCTGATTTGGATCACGTGATCATTTAGATCATTTAGAGGGTTGTCTATCTAAGTGGGAGTTCTTAAGTAATATGATTAAATTGAACTTTAATTTATCATGAACTTAGTCCTGGTAGTATTAGCATATCTATGTTGTAGATCAATAGCTCGCGATATTGCTCCCCGTTTATTTTTTATGTTCCTAGAGAAAACTAAGTTGAAAGATGTTAGTAGCAATGATGCGGGCTAGGTCCGTGATCTGAGGATTATCCTCATTGCTGCACAGAAGTATTATGTCCTTGATGCACCGCTAGGTGACAGACCTATTGCAGGAGCAGATGCAAACATTATGAACGTTTTGACAAAAGCTCGATATGATGATTACTTGATAGTTTAGTGCACCATGCTTTGCGGCTTATAACCGGGACTTCAAAAACGTTTTGAAACGTCACAGAGCATATGAGATGTTCCAAGAGTTGAAATTAGTATTTCATACTCATGCCCGTGTCGAGAGGTATAAGACCTCTGACAGTATATAGCCTACAAGATGGAGGAGAATAGCTCAACCAGTGAGCATGTACTCAGATTGTCTGGGTACTACAATTACTTGAATCAAGTGGGAGTTATTCTTCCAGATATGATAGTAATTGACAAAAGTTCTCTAGTCACTATCACCAAGTTAGTAGAACTTCGTGATGAACTATAATATGCAAGGGATGACGAAGGTAATTCCCGAGCTCTTCGCGATCCTGAAATCGGCGAAGGTAGAAATCAAGAAAGAGCATCAAGTGTTGATGGTTAACAAGACCACTTGTTTCAAGTAAAGGGCAAAGGGATAGAAGGGGAACTTCAAGAAGAATGACAAGCAAGTTGTCACTCCCATGAAGAAACCCAAAGCTAAACTCAAGCCTGAAACTAAGTGCTTCTACTGCAAAGGAAAAGGTCACTGGAAGTAGAACTACCCTAGATATTTGGTGGTTAAAGAAGGATGGCAAAGTGAACAAAGGTATATTTGATATACAGATTATTGATGTGTATTTTACTAGTGTTCATAGCAACCCCTCGGTATTTGATACTGGTTCAGTTGCTAAAGAGTAGTAACTCGAAATGGGAGTTGCATAATGAACAGAAACTAGTTAAAGGTGAAAGTGTGTTGGAAGTGGTTCCAAGATTGATATGATCATCATCGCACACTCCCTATACTTTCGGGATTAGTGTTGAACCTAAATAAGTGTTATTTGATGTTTGTGTTGAACATGAATATGATTTGATCATGTTTATTGCAATACGGTTATTCATGTAAGTTAGAGAATAATTGTTGTTCTGTTTACATGAATAAAACCTTCTATGGTCATACACCCAATGAAAATGGTTTGTTGGATCTCGATCGTGTGATACACATATTCATAATATTGAAGCCAAAAGATGCAAGGTTAATAATGATAGTGCAACTTATTTGTGGCACTTCCGTTTAGGTCATATTGGTGTAAAGCGCATGAAGAAACTCCATAGTGATGGATTTTTGGAATCACTTGATTATGAATCACTTGGTGCTTGCGAACCATGCCTCATGGGCAAGATGACTAAAACTCCGTTCTCCTGAACTGTGGAGCGAGCAACAGAATTGTTGGAAATCATACATACTGATGTATGCGGACCAATGAGTGTTGAAGCTCGCGGCGGGTATCGTTATTTTCTGACCTTCACTGATGATTTGAGCAGATATGGGTATATCTACTTAATGAAGCACAAGTCTGAAACATTTGAAAAGTTCAAAGAATTTCTGAGTGAAGTGGAGAATCATCGTAAAATAAAATAAGAGTTTCTACGATATGATCGTAGAGATAAAATATTTGAGTTAGCGAGTTTGGCCTTCAGTAAAAACAATGTGAAATAGTTTCACTACTCACGCCACCTGGAACACCACAGTGTAATGGTGTGTCTGAACGTCATAACCGTACTTTATTAGATATGGTGCGATCGATGATGTCTCTTACCGATCTACCACTATCGCTTTTGGGGTTATGCATTAGAGACAACTACATTCATGTTAAATAGGGAACCATCTAAATCCGTGGAGATGACACCGTATGAACTGTGGTTTGATGAGAAACCTAAGCTGTCATTTCTTTAAGTCTGGGACTACGATGCTTACGTGAAAAAGTTTCAACATGATAAGCTCGAACCAAAATCGGAGAAGTAAATCTTCATAGGATACCCAAAAGAAACTGTTGGGTACACCTTCTATCACAGATCCGAAGGCAAGGTCTTTGTTGCTAAGAGTGGATCCTTTCTAGAGAAGGAGTTTCTCTCGAAAGAAGTGAGTGGGAGGAAAGTAGAACTTGATGAGGTAATTGTACCTTCTCCCGAATTGGAAAGTGGAACATCACAGAAACTAGTTCTAGTGATTCCTACACCAATTAGTGAGGAAGCTAATGATGATGATCATGAAACTTCAGATCAAGTTTCTGCTGAACGTCGTAGATCAACCAGAGTACGTTCCGCACCAGAGTGGTACGGGAACCCGGTTCTGGAAAGTCATGTTACTAGACCATGATGAACCTATGAACTATGAGGAAGCGATGATGAGCCCAGATTCCGCAAAATGGCTTGAGACCATGAAATCTGAGATGGGATCCATGTATGAGAACAAAGTGTGGACTTTGGTTGACTTGCCCGATGGTCGGCAAGCCATCGAAAATAAATGGATCTTCAAGAGGAAGACTGACGCTGACAGTAATGTTACTGTTTGGAAAGCTCGACTTGTTGCGAAAGGTTTTCGACAAGTTCAAGGAGTTGACTACGATGAGACTTTCTCACCCGTAGCGATGCTTAAGTCTGTCCGAATCATGTTAGCAATTGCCGCATTTTATGAAATCTGGCAAATGGACAATAAAACTGCATTCTTTAATGGATTTATTAAAGAAGAATTGTATATGATGCAACCAGAAGGTTTTGTCAATCCTAAAGGTGCTAACAAAATGTGCAAGCTCCAGCGATCCATCTATGGACTGGTGCAAGCATCTCGGAGTTGGAATATACGCTTTGATAAGTTGATCAAAGCATATAGATTTATACAGACTTGCGGTGAAGCCTGTATTTACAAGAAAGTGAGTGGGAGCACTACAACCTTTCTGATAAGTATATGTGAATGACATATTGTCGATCGGAAATGATGTAGAATTTTTCTGGAAAGCATAAAGGAGTGTTTGAAAGGAGTTTTTCAAAGAAAGACCTCAGTGAAGCTGCTTACATATTGGGCATCAAGATCTATAGAGATAGATCAAGACGCTTGATAAGACTTTTGATGAGTACATACCTTGATAAGATTTTGAAGTAGTTCAAAATGGATCAGTCAAAGAAGGAGTTCTTGCCTGACTTGTAAGGTGTGAAGTTGAGTAAGACTCAAAGCCAGACCACGGCAGAAAAATATAGAGAGAATGAAAGTCATTCCCTATGCCTCAGCCATAGGTTCTATAAAGTATGCCATGCTGTGTACCAAACATGTTGTGTACCTTGCCATGAGTTTGACAAGGAGGTACAATAGTGATTCAGGAGTAGATCACTGTACAGTGGTCAAAATTATCCTTAGTAACTGGATGACTAAGGAAATGTTTCTCGATTATGGAGGTGATAAAGAGTTCGTCGTAAAGGGTTACGCCGATGCAAGCTTTGACACTAAATCCAGCTGACTCTAAGTATCAATCTGGATGCGTATTGAAAGTGGGAGCAATTAGCTAGAGTAGCTCCATGTAGAGCATTGTAGACACATAGACATTTGCGAAATACATACGGATCTGAATGTGACAGACCTGTTGACTAAACTTCTCTCGCGAAGCAAAACATGATCACACCTTAGTACTCTTTGGGTGTTAATCACATAGCGATGTGAACTAGATTATTGACTCTAGTAAACCCTTTGGGTGTTCATCACATGACGATGTGAACTATCGGTGTTAAATCACATGGCGATGTGAACTACATTATTGACTCTAGTGCAAGTGGGAGACTGAAGGAAATATGCCCTAGAGGCAATAATAAAGTTATTATTTATTTCCTTATATCATGATAAATGTTTATTATTCATGCTAGAATTGTATTAACCGGAAACTTAATATATGTGTGAATACATAGACAAAACAGAGTGTCCCTCGTATGCCTCTACTAGACTAGCTCATTGATCAAAGATGGTTATGTTTCCTAGCCATAGACATGAGTTGTCATTTGATCAACGGGGTCACATCATTAGGAGAATGATATGATGGACTAGACCCATCCGTTAGCATAGCACTATGATCGTTTAGTTTTATGCTATTGCTTTCTTCATGACTTATACATGTTCCTATGACTATGAGATTATGCAACTCCAGAATACCGTAGGAACACCTTGTGTGCTATCAAACGTCACAACGTAACTGAATGATCATAAAGATGCTCTACAGGTGTCTCCGAAAGTATTCGTGGTGTTGGCATAGATCAAGATTATGATTTGTCACTCCGAATGTCGGAGAGGTATCTCTGGGCCCTCTCGGTAACACACATCACAATAAGCCTTGCAAGCAAAAGACTAATGATTTAGTCACGAGATGATGTGTTACGGAACGAGTAAAGAGACTTGCCGGTAACGAGATTGAACTAGGTATAGAGATACCGACGATCGAATCTCGGGCAAGTAACATACCGATGACAAAAGGAACAACGTATGTTGTTATGCGGTTTGACCGATAAAGATCTTCGTAGAATATGTAGGAGCCAATATGTAGGAGCCAATATGAGCATCCAGGTTCCGCTATTGGTTATTGACTGGAGATGAGTCTCGGTCATGTCTACATAGTTCTCGAACCCGTAGGGTCCGCACGCTTAACGTTTGATGACGATCGGTATTATGAGTTTATGAGTTTTGATGTACCGAAGGTAGTTCGGAGTCCCGGATGAGATCACGGACATGACGAGGAGTCTCGGAATGTCCGAGACATAAAGATTGATATATTGGACGACTATATTCGGACACCGGAAGTGTTCTGGAAAGTTTCGGAATTTA
>LR738713.1:770221559-770254939 GCA_902687465.1 Secale cereale
GGAGGGGTTACCGGAACCCCCCGGGGGAATGGTGGGCCCTGGTGGGCCATAGGGGAGAGAGAGGGCAGCAGCCAGGAGGTGGCGCACCCCCTCCCTAGGAGGAGTCCGAATAGGACAAGGGGAGGGGGCGCGGCCCCTCTTTCCCTCTCCCTCTCCCTCTCTTTCCTTCCCCCTTCTTCCTTCTTTGGTAGTTCCTACTAGGAATAGGATTGCAATCCTATTCCTAGTAGGATTGCACCCTAGCCGCACCATAGGAGGGCCGGCCGGCCTCCCCCCTTGCTCCTTTATATACGGGGGCAGGGGGGCACCCAAAGACACACAAGTTGAATTGTTCTAGCCGTGTGCGGTGCCCCCCTCCACAGAAACACACCTCGGTCATACCGTCGCAGTGCTTAGGCGAAGCCCTGCACCGGTAGATACATCATATCCGTCACCACGCCGTCGTGCTGACGAAACTCTCCCGTGAAGCTCAGCTAGATCAAGAGCTCGTGGGACTTCATCAAGCTGAACGTGTGCTGAACGCGGAGGTGCCGTACGTTCGGTGCTTGATCGGTTGGATCGCGAAGAAGTTCGACTACATCAACCGCGTCACTTGACGCTTCCGCTTCCGGTCTACGAGGGTACGTAGACACACTCTTCCCTCTCGTTGCTATGCATCTGGTAGGTAGATCTTGCGTGATCGTAGGAAAATTTTAAAATACTACGTTCCACAACAATCTTCACGGGACCTACGGAGGCGCACGCAACCGACGGGCCAAGTGGGTCACACGGCGTAGATGTGGCGGATCAAGGCGGCGGGCGGGTGATCAATCCGACCGCGCGCGAGGTCGGGGACGCCGCTCGGGGGAGGCTTGACGGCGGCGGAGTCCGAGATGGGCCCGACGATGACGGACGGCGTGGGACGTCGTGCAGACGAGCTTGTCAGCACCGGCACCCGGGCTGCCTGTAATGCCCCGGATGTAATACTTTACCTTTTGGGCAATATATAATATATCTTTGGTTCCATCTATTCCATTTCCGGGTTCTTCGTCTTCGGGTTTTTCGTCGTTTTGTTGTGTGCGTGTGTGGCATTCATTCATATCATGTAGTCATGTGCATTGCATTACATTTGTGTTGTCGTTTGCATCCGGTCCCACTCGTTTCTTTCCGTTGTCCGTTTCAAGTTCCGGAGCTTCCTCACGTGTCCGTGGCATCCCCGAGGCCTACTTTGGTGTTTGGCCGTGTAACGTTTCCGGTTTGGCGTGAGTTTTGTCGTGTGTTGTTGTTTTGGTGTGTGTAACCCGCCTGTCAAATCTCGTCGCGTTTGGAGTTCGTTTGCTACTCCAACCGTTATTCTCGTGGGCTGAAAGTACCCCCTCTTTAAGGCCCAAGACACCCCTCCAACAGCCCACCAAACCAACCCAAACCCCTCCCTTCATCTAGGCCATCCAATTCTGATCGCGTGGCCGAAAACCACACCTCATTTGGACAACCCTAGCTCCTTGTGCCTATATATTTGTCCAACTTCCCCAATTTTTGCCCTAGAAACCCTAGTGTCTCCTTCCTCCATCATCTTCTTCCTCCAGCCGCCGGAACCCTCGCTGGAGTTCCCCGCCGCTCGCCAGAATTCCTCACCAGAGTTTCCCGCCACCGCCGGAATCCTCGCCGGAGCTCCTTCTTCTCCATCGCCACCTCCACCTTCGGTCAGCACTCCAGCCGCCGCCGCCCTCTCCTCCACGCCGCCGCCGGTCGCCGGCCAGGCGCCGCCGGCCCCGCCTCGTCCGACCGCCGCGGCCGGGCATCGCCGTCGCCCCGGCATCCCCCTCGCCGCCGCCGCTCGGAGCCGGGCCCTCCTCCCGCCGGGCGCCACTGCGCCGCCGAGGCCCCTGCCTCTCCCCGCCGCGAGCTCCCGAGGGAGCTCGGGACTCCATCGCCGCGCCGCCCGGGAGCCTGGGGATCGAGCCCTAGCTCCCCGATCCAGATCCGTCGGCCACAGCGCCTAACGGGCCGGACCCGCGAACCCCGGCCCGATCCGCTCCACCCGCGCCCGCCAGTGCCCGATCCGCTACGTCAGCCGGTGACCGATCCGGCCCGGTAGCAGCTCCGCCCGATCCGCTCCGAGGCCGATCCGCCAGCCCGCTCCGAGACCCGGTTGACCTCCAGCCCCGTTGACTGCGTTGACTTCGGAGGTTGCCCCAAATTCCACTAAGTCCCTGTTATTTCAGTTTCAGGTGCTGTTTTAAAACGTGCATAACTTTTTGTGTGATGGTCCGATTTGTTCCATTGTGCCATGCATGTTTGAGGTCATCTAGATGTCTTAATCTTCATGAGAAGAGTGCTACTTGTTATAAACTGCTGTTAGTAGTTGTTTTCATGCCATCTTTGCAATGTGATAACTTTTTGCATGTTTATCCAAATGAAGCAAATGAGATGTCCACGTGTTCATCATGTTATGCTCTACATGTTGGTTGCTTTAGCTTGCATGATAGATTTCATCTTGCCATGATTATCTCAGTTGCAAAGTGCTATGTGGCTGTTATGTCGTTAAACTTGTTACGAGATGCCTCGTAGAGGAACTCGTTGCTATCGTTGTGTTTGCCCCCTTGATGCATGCTTAGATGTTTTGGATTCACCATCATGTGTACTTTGCTGTGGTGCTTACCACTTGCCATGTTTAGCTTTGAGGTGACTTAAACTTGCTCACAAAGATGCCATGATGAAACTGCTGTTTTAACACTTAGTGAAATTTCACTAAGTCTGGAATCTGTAATTTCCAGATGCCATGTTTGCTTGTTGTTCTAGGCCAATCCATGATAGTTTTGGGGTGACTCTTGATGATTCCTTGTAGTATAAGTTGTTGGCTATCCATTAATGCTCTCACATGCTTATTTGGGTGGCTGTAGCATATTTAACTTTTGCTCCCAAGTTGCAACAAATTACTGCTGTCAGGATTTTGTTGTCAAGTTCAATATGCCATAACTTGTTGCTATTGATCCATGGCTCCTTTTGGGGATGCTCCAATGGAATTTTTTGCTCTAGGATATGTCTAGTTTATGTCCATGCTCATTGCCATGATGTTTGAATGCTGTAGACTATTTATTTCTTGCCCCGAAGTTGCTATGTGGCTGTTATTTTCAGCTTGTGCATGTTTATTGTTTCGGGTGTAACTTTTAGCCCGTTGCTCTGTTTTGAGCAAGTCCTATATGTAACTTGTGTGTTTTTGCATGTAGATTCATATTATCCTATTGTTATCATGTTTTGAAGCATTTTGCTTGATGCATATTTTTGTGCTGTAGCACTGTGCTTCCTAAGTAGATTTTCTGTGCTTCCATAGTGCATCTGTTTTGCTTCCATAGTGCATCAGTCATGCATCCAGTAATTTTTCTGCGCATTGCATCTTGTTTGATTCGTTGCCTTGTGTTCTTGTGTTTGAGTAGAGCCAGAAACTGAGACCGAGTACGAGTACGAGCACGAGGTTACTACCGAGGTTGAGAACGAGGACCCCTCTTACGATCCCATCGACAACTCTTCAGGCAAGATGACCGAACCCCGATAACATTACTATCTTTGCCTATTGCTAGAAGTCTCGATCTATAGTTTTGCCTCGATGCCCATGTTTTTCCTGTCAGCCTCCTATTGTAACCATGAACCTGTTTAACCACCCTACCTATGCAAACCATTGATTGGCTATACGTAGGCTTCGCTCAGCCCCTCTTATAGCATTGTTAGTTGCAGGTGAAGATTGAAGATTCTTGCTTCTTGTTGAAGCTTGTTGGGATATCACACTATATTAATTATTAAATGAAATCATCTATATATTGGTAATGGATGGAAGGCTAAGCCTTTTGCTTGGTGATTTGTTCCACTCATGCCGCCTTAGGAACCGTATAAACCGGTGTTATGTTCCTTGATTATGCGTTCCTCACACGGTTGGGGTTATGGGACCCCCTCGATAAACCGCTAAGTGCTAAGTCTTTTCCAGCAAGTCCCAACATTGGTACTATTTGCCTAATAACTAAATACTTGCATAGGGAGTAATTAACACTCTTCTTAATCAACAACCCGGGCCAGTGCTCCACATGAGTGTTGGTCCAAACTGGGGGTTACGCGGGGCCACCTCGAGGGAACTCAAGGTCTGGTAAAAACCTGTGGGATCGCCCATCCGGTCGTGGCCTGAGACTAGATACGCGCGGCTACTATCAGGGTGTCGGCACGCCGGGAGGATTTGCTGGATTAGCCTTACCTTAGTTCGGAGTATCTTGAGCACGGGATTCCGAGAATACTCGGGCCTTCCCACCTTGGAGTTGCGACTTCGCGGATCGTGGGCTTGTCATGGGCCAAGTTGGAACACCCCTGCAGGGTTATGAACTTTCGAAAGCCGTGCCCGCGGTTATGTGGCAGATGGGAGCTTGTTAATATCCGGTTGTAGAAAACTTGACAACATGTTCCAATACACTACCAGCGTGTGTACCGTGACGGTCATTTTCCGAAAGGGATTCGGGAAGTGAACACGTTGGGGTTATGTTTGACTTGCTTTAGTTAGGATCACTTCGTGATCACCTCTCGACCGAGGCACCTTCTCTTCTCGCTCTCTTTTACGTAAGCTAGGCTAGTGCTGCTGCAGACTCTTGTTCTTTCTTCAGCCTTGTTCCACACCCAAGGCTTAAATAGTCGTGTTACCCGGGAACGGGATTGCTGAGTCCTCTGTGGCTCATAGTTACTTCAACACCCCAGATGCATGTACGATGGTGAGCTACACAGGCGATGGCACTGAGCTAGACTGGGAGTACGACGAGGAGCGTAGCCGTTACTATGTGAACTATCCGGTTGATCAGTAGAGCTTCTTCTAGGATTCGATCTAGACCTGTGGTTTAATGTTATGTTTGGTATCTTGTCATTTGGATCTTTACCCTTAGATGGGCTGTGATGTTTATCTGAATGATGTTTGAACATGTAATGTATTTGTGTGACGTGGCGAGTGTAAGCCAACTATCTTTTCAGTTTTCCATCCCTATTTTTACATGAGATGTGCAAAGGTACCAAACTTGAGATCATTCCAGAATGGGCTTATATCTTTAAGTCGTGCCTCGACACGTAGGAGATATAGTCCCATCCTGGGCATTACACTACCAACACAGCACCGGCGCCCGGGCAGAGAGGCCCGAGTGACCAACGTAGCAGCGGGGCCCGAGCTGAGGTAGCCGACGTGTCTGACACAGTCAGCCCGACGCAGTCGAGGACGAGGCCGGTGAGGTAGACCGCCGGGCTGCCGTGCAGACACGACGAAGGCGGGTGACGTGGATCGATGGGCGGGCCGGCGTGCGAGCACCGACTATGATTGGCCGTCGCATGGCGCGAGGCCGCCGGGCCGGGGTGGTGCAGGTGTTCCGGTCAGAGTAGGGCGGTGACGCCGGCGCAGGGCGACGGGCGGACCGACGCGCGGACGGCTGCTGGGCCGGACGGGCCGCCTCGGCGCGCGTGGCCGCCGGGTCGGATGAGAGGCTGGCTGGTCGCGCCGGGTCGCAGTAGAGGCGCACGGGAGTCGATGGCGGCGGCGGGCGACGCAAACCGATCAAGATTAGATCGGAAAACCAAAAAGAAAAACGCCGATCAAGGCGACCGGCGAGAGAGAGAAAAACCCGGAGCAAGGGCTCGGTAAAAAGACTCTCTAAGGCAGCGGGTCAACACGACCGGCGGACGAACCCTAGGTACGGGCGGCGCGGCCCCCGGCGGCGGTCATGGAGGCCGACCTTGTAATGCCCCGGATGTAATACTTTCCCTTTTGGGCAATATATATATCTTTGGCTCCATCTATTCCATTCCGGGTTCTTCGTCTTTTCGGGTTTTAGTCTTTTTGTCGTGTGCGTGTGTTCATTCATTCATGTCATGTAGTCATGTGTATCGCATTGCATTTGTGTTGTCGTTTGCATCCGGTCCCACTCGTTCCTTTCCGTTGTCCGTTTCGAGTTCCGGAGCTCTCTCACGTGTCCGTGGCATCCCCAAGGCCTACTTTGGTGTTTGGTCGTGTAACGTTTCCGTTTTGGTGTGAGACTTGTTGTGTGATGTTGTTTTGGTGTGTGTAACCCGCCTGTCAAATCTCGTCGCGTTTGGAGTTCGTTTGATGCTCCAATAGTTATTCTCGTGGGCTGAAAGTACCTCCTATTTGAGGCCCAAGACACCCCTCCAACAGCCCACCAAACCAAACCAAACCCCTCCCTTCATCTAGGCCATCCAATTGTGATCGCGTGGCCGAAAACCTCACCTCATTTGGACAACCCTAGCTCCTTGTGCCTATATAAACGTCCATCTCCCCAATTTTCGCGTCTGAAACCCTAATGCTTCCACAGTTCGCCGCCGGTGCTTCCCCCGTTGCACCGCGGTGCTTCCACCGTTGAACCGCCGTGCTTCCGACGTGCAGCGAGCCGTGCTTCCGAGGTCTCCGTCCGTGCTTCCGAAGTGCACTCGCCGTGCTTCCACTCCGACGTGCGGGCCCCGCGCGTCATTTCCTACCTCCTCACCGCGCCGCCGTCTTCTCCGCCGCCGGTCAGCCGCCTCACCGCCGCCGGCCGCTCTTCTCCGTCGCCGCGCCTCCTCACCGCCCTCCTCCGCCTCCGGCGCTGCGCCGCCCGGCCCCGCCGCCCTCGGGTCGCGCCGCCGCCGCCTCGCCCGGCCTCCGCCGCCGCGTCGGCACCGCGCCGCCGGCCCGGCCAGGCCCCGCCGGCCTCCCGCCTCGCCGGGGAGGGTCGCTGCACCTGCCCGCATCGAAGGAGGCGAGGCCTCGAAGCAGCCACCGCCGCCGGCCGATCGGATCGAGGGGGAGCCAGGCCCCCGATCCGGATCTGCCGCGCCTCCTGGGCTGTAATGCCCAGGATGGGACTAAATCTCCTACGTGTCGACGCACGACTTAGAGACTTAACCCCATGCTGGAATGATCGCAAGTCTGGTATCTTTGCACAACTCATGTAAAAGATGGGGATGGAAAATATAAAATAGTTGGCTTACACTCGCCACGTCACACAAATACAATACATGTCTCAATCATCATACATTAAAACATCACAGCCCTCTAAGGGTAAAATCCAAATGACAAGATACCAAACATAATTTAAATCCACAGGTCGGATCGAATCCTAGTAGAAGTCTCCACTACTGATCATCAGGATAACGGACATAGTATCGACTACGCTCCTCGTCGTACTCCCAGTCTAGCTCGGTGCCATCACCTGGATAGCTCACCACTGGACCTGCATCTGGTGTGGTGAAGTAACTGTGAGCCACAGAGGACTCAGCAATCCCGTTCCCGGGTAACAAGACTATTTAAGCCTTGGGCGAGGATAAGGCTGAAGAAAAGAATAAGTGTCTGCAGCAGCAACTAGCAACTAGCATACGTGAGAGAGTGCGAGAAGAGAAAGCCTCGGTCGAGAGATGATCACGAAGTGATCCTAGCTAAAGCTCAACAAACATAACCCCACCGTGTTCAACTCCCGAATCCCTATTCGGAAATTGATAGTCACGGTACACACGCTGGTAGTGTATTGAAACATTGTGTCAAGTTATCTACAACAGGATATTAACAAGCTCCCATCTGCCACATAACCGCGGGCACGGCTTTCAAAAGTTCATAACCCTGCAGGGGTGTTCCAACTAGACCCATTACAAGCCCACGATCCGCGGAGTCGCAACTCCAAAGTGGGAAGACCCGAGTATTCTCGGAATCCCGTGCTTAAGATACTCCGAACTAAGGTAAGGCTAATCCAGCAAATCCTCCCGGCGTGTCGACACCCTGATAGTAGCCGCGCGTATCTAAGTCTCATGACACGACCGGATGGGTGAAGCTACGGGTTTATATCAATCCTCGAGTTCCCTTTTGGTGACCCTGCAGGCTCCCCGTTTCGGACCAACACTCATGAGGAGCACTGGCCCGGGGTTGTTGATTAAGAACTCGGGTTAATTACTCCCTATGCAAGTTATTTAGTTATTAGGCAAATAGTACCAATGTTGGGACTTGCTGGAAAAGACTTAGCACTTAGCGGTTTATCAAGGGGGTCCCATACACCCCAACCGTGTTAGGAACGCATAATCAAGGAACATAACACCGGTTTATACGGTTCCTAACGGCATAAGTGGAACAAATCACCAAGCAAAAGGCTTAGCCCTCCACCCTTGCCAATATATAGATGATTTCATTTTAAGCATTTATATAGTGTGATATAACCCAACAAAACTTCAACATGAAGCAAGCATCTTCAATCTTCACCTGCAACTAGCAATGCTATAAGAAGGGCTGAGCGAAGCGTACTTAGCCAAGCAACGGTTTGCATAGGTAGGGTGGTTAAACATGGTCATGGTTACAAGTAGGAGGCTGACAAGAAAGACATGGGCATCGAGGCAAAACTATAGAGCGGAACTACTAGCAATAGGCAAAGATAGTAATGTTATCGGGGTTCAGTCATCTTGCCTGAAGTGTAGCCGTTCGGATCGTAAGAAGGGTCCTCGTGCTCAACCTCGTTGGTAACCTCGTGCTCGTACTCATACTCGGTCTCAGCTTCCGGCTCTAAACAATACAATCACACAAGGCACAAATCAACAAGATGCAATGCGCACACCAAAATGATGGATGCATGATGGATGCACTATGAGAGCACACGGAGCACGGAAAATAGCACTCAAGCAAAACACTTCAAATCATGGCAACAATACGAGATTATGAATCTACACGGAAAATCAATCAAGTTTCATATAAGACTCGCTGAAAACGGAGCTACGGGCTAAAAGTTATGCCCGAAACAAGAAACGAGCGAAAACTGAAAATTACAGCAACATAGCAACTTTGGAGCACTAGAAAAATAAGCTACAGCACTCAAACAACATGGCAAAGAGCATGAACATAAACTAGACATATCCTACAGCAAATAAGTCCAAAGGTGCACCCCCAAAGGAGCCACGGATCAATAGCAACAAGCTTGGACATATTGAACTTGACAATAAAATTCTGACAGCAGAATTTTATTGAAACTTTGGAGCAAAAGTTAAACATGCCACAGCCACTTAAATAAACATGTGAGTACATGAATGGAAAGCCAACAATATCTACTACAAGGAACCATCAAGATCCACCCCAAAACTATCATGGTTTGTCCTAGAGCAGCAAGCAAACATGGCATCGGAACGTTATAGATTTCAGACTTAGTGAAAAACCACTAAGTGTTAAAACAGCAGTTTCATCATGGCATCTAAAAGAGCAAGTTTAAGTCACCTCGAAACTAAACATGGCAAGTGGTAAGCACCACATCAAAGTACACATGATGGTGATTCCGAAACATACAAGCATGCATCATGGAGATAAACACAACGATAGCAATGAGCTCAACAAGATGGCATTTCATAACAAGTTAAACAACTAAACAGCCACATAGGACTTTGCAACGAGGATAACCATGGCAAGAATAAATCTATCATGCAACCTAACACAAGCAACATGTAGAGCATGGCAAGACGAACACGTGGACATGTCATTTGCATCATTCGGACAAACGAGCTAAAAGATATCACATAGCAAAGATGGCATAAAAACATCACATTGCAGCAGTTTTATCACGATGCACTATTGCAACAGAAAAACAAGCACCTAGATGATCTCTAACATGCATGGCACAAAAAGATAAAACGTAGTGCTAATCACCACGAACGTCTGGACATGCTATTTGCGCAAAACGGAGTTACACACAAGAAGTTATCGCAGATCTAAACATGCATCAGACACAACAAAACTGAGACTTAGAGGGAAAAAGGAGGTCAACCTCAGATCTGCAGGTTTACGGGCCGGAGGAGCGGAATACGGGATTCGGGCGCGAGGTGGATCGGACCCACCGCGGATCGGGCCGGATCTGCGGCGGCTGCGAGAGATGCGGCCTGGCCCGGCTCGGGTGGCTGGGCCCGCTGCGCTGCGGTCGCGGCCCGCGGGAGCCTGGCGCTGGAGGGAGGCCTTCGGGCGCTGCGGGGAGAGGACCCGCGGGGGCGCTGGAGCGGCCCAGCTGGCGACGGGCCGAGCCGCCGGCGCCTGGAAGGAGAGGCCCAGGCGGAGAGAGGCCGCTGGCGGCTGGCTGCGGAAGGCTTCGGCCTGGCCGGTCGGTCGAACCGTGGCCCGGCGAAGTGGTCCAGGTCGGGGCGGGCGAGGGAAAAGGCCCCGGTCGATGTGGTCCAGCGAGATGCTTCGAGCGGAGAGGCTCGGCCTCGGGGCGAAGCGGCGATGCGGGGACTCGGTCGATAGATGGAGAGGCCGAGGAAGGCCCAGGCGGCTGGGGTCAACGCCCAGGAATCCGATCGATCGATCGGATCGATCCAGAGGGCTTGCGCGGCGACGAAGTTTCTGCGGTGGAGGCTGCCAAGTGGCGATCTGGAGCTGGCCAGATCCGAAAATTGAGGGAGGAGGAGCTAGAGGTAGGTGGAGAGGGATTAGGTTGCCAAAAATGGCATGGGGGGTGTTTATATAGGGTAGGTGCTAGGGTTTGAGGGATTTTGGGTGTTTTGGAGCCCTCCGATCGTTATCCGACGGATCCGATCGCGAGGGGAGTTAGGATGGGACAAGAGGAGGTAAGTGGGCTGTTGGAGGGATGTCTTGGGCCACAAGTGGAGGCGCTTTGGGCCCACACGAATAATGGTTGGGATAGCAAACGGACTCGAAACCCGACGAGATTTGACAGGCGGGTTACACACACTACAACAACAACACACGACAAGCCTCGCGCCACACCGGTAACGTTACACGGCCAAACACCAAAGTAGGCCTACGGGACGCCACAGACACGTGAGGGAGCTCCGGAACGCGAAACGGACAACGGGAAGGAACACGTGGAACCGGATGCAACCGACAACACAAATGCCATGCGATGCACATGTCTACATGATATGAATGAATGCCACACACGCACACAACAAAACGACGAAAACCCAAAAGACAAAGAACCAGGAATGGAATAGATGAAGCCGGAAATATATTATATGCCCAAAAGGGAAAGTATTACATCCGGGGCATTACAAACTCTCCTCTACTACAAAAAGATCTCATCCCGAGATCTAGGACTGGAAAAAGGAAGGGTACTCGAAACGAAGATGATCTTCTCGTTCCCAGGTAGCTTCTCGGTCGGTGTGATGTGACCACTTGACTTTCAGAAATTTGATGGACTTGTTGCGGGTCTTGCGTTCGGTTTCTTCGAGAATAGCAACGGGATGCTCTCGGTAAGACAGGTCTTGTTGAAGATCAATCTCCTCAAACGGAATCATGCGCTCAGGTGCCTTGAAGCATTTGCGGAGTTGAGACACATGGAACACATCATGAACATTGGCGAAGTTTGAAGGGAGCTCAAGTTGATAGGCTAGATCGCCTCTTTTGCCAAGAATCTTGAAAGGCCCGACGTATCTAGGAGCAAGCTTTCCTTTGATACCGAATCTTTGGGTGCCTTTCATCGGAGAAACACGGAGATAGACATGATCACCAATGTTGAAAGCCAAATCACGATGCTTGCCGTCATAGTAGCTCTTCTGACGCGACTGAGCGGCCTTGAGATTCTCACGTATGACTTTGCACATTTCTTCGGCTTCTGAGATCAAGTCATTGCCAAGAAGTTGACGTTCGCCTGTTTCAGACCAGTTGAGAGGGGTACGGCACTTTCTGCCATAGAGGATTTCAAACGGAGCTTTTCCGGCACTTGCTTGAAAGCTGTTGTTGTAAGAGAACTCGGCAAATGGAAGGCAGTCTTCCCATTTCATGCCGAAAGATATGACACACGCTCTAAGCATGTCTTCTAGAATCTGATTCACTCGCTCGACTTGACCACTAGTCTAAGGGTGAAAAGCAGTGCTGAACCTGATCTTAGTGCCCATGGCGGACTGAAAGGAGTCCCAGAACCTGGATGTGAACAAACTTCCACGGTCTGAGGATATAACTTGAGGAATGCCATGTAAGGACACAATTCTGGAAGTGTACAGCTCTGCCAATTGAGCTGCATTGATTGATTCTTTGACTGGAAGAAAGTGAGCGACTTTGGTAAGCTTGTCAATCACCACGAAGATAGAATCATTCCCTCGCTTGGACTTAGGGAAGCCAGTGACGAAGTCCATTTCAATTTGGTCGAACTTCCACTCGGGAATAGGAAGAGATTGGAGAAGACCGGCTGGACATTGATGTTCTGCTTTCACTCTTCTGCAAACATCACATTCGTTCACGAATTGGGCAATCTCCCTTTTCATGCGTGTCCACTAGTAAGATTGCTTGAGATCTTGGTACATCTTGGAACTGCCAGGATGAATGGAAAGGAGAGAATCATGTGCTTCTTCCGTTATGAGCTTCCTGAGATCACCTTTGGGAACAACGAGTCTGTCCTCGAAGAACAAGGTATCTCTCTTATCAACACGAAAGCACTTGTATTTTGGAGTGCCCTTTGCAATACCATGTTTCACTTTCTTCACCATGGTATCCCTGAGTTGGGCCTCACGGACCTGATCTTCCAAGGTAGGAGCAATTTGAAGATTTGCAAGAAAACCCTGCGGAACAACTTGGAGGTTGAGTTTCCTGAATGCTTCACAAAGCTCAGGCTGGTACGGCTTGATAAGAAGGCTGTTGCAATATGCCTTTCTGCTCAAAGCATCTGCAATCACATTCGCCTTGCCAGGAGTGTATTCAATGCTGGGATCATACTCTTGGATCATTTCAACCCAACGAGTCTGGCGGAGGTTCAGATGCGGCTGTGTGAAGATGTACTTCAAGCTCTTGTGATCAGTGAAGATGTCGAATTTTCTGCCCAACAACAGATGTCTCCACGTAATCAAAGCATGTACCACAGCTGCTAGCTCGAGATCATGTGTGGGATAGTTCTTCTCACTTGGCTTGAGTTGATGAGAAGTGTATGCCACAATTCTCTTATCTTGCATAAGCACACCACCAAGACCTTGAAGAGAAGCATCACAGAATACTTCATAGGGCTTGGACTCATCTGGAAGAGTAAGAACTGGAGCAGAGACGAGCTTTTCTTTGAGAGTTTTGAATGCCACTTCACACTCTGGAGACCAAAAGTATTTGACATTCTTCTGAAGCAAGTTGGAAAGAGGCTTGGCAATCTTGGAGAAGTTCTCAACGAACCTTCTGCAATAGATGGCAAGACCCAGAAAACTGCGGAGTTGCTTGACGTTCTGAGGAGCTTCCCAGTTGACAATTGCTTCAACTTTCTCGGGATTAACCGCAATACCGTCAGCTGAGATGATATGGCCCAGGTGCAAAACCTTATCGAGCCAAAACTCGCACTTTGAGAACTTGGCATAGAACTTATGCTCTCGGAGTCGATCAAGAACCAGACGTAAGTGCTTTTCGTGATCTTCTTCATTCTTGGAAAACACCAGAATATCATCCAGATACACAAGCACAAACTCGCCTATATAGGGGTTGAAGATGTAATGCATCATCCTCGAAAAGGTAGGAGGAGCATTGGCGAGACCGAAGGACATGACGGTATACTCGTATGAACCGTAGCTCGTTCTGAAGGCCGTCTTGGGAATGTCTTCCTCGCGAATGCGAATTTGGTGATAGCCCATTCGGAGGTCGAGCTTAGAGAACACTTTAGCTCCTTTGAGCTGCTCGAAGAGTTCGTTGATGTTGGGGAGCGGATATTTGTTCTTTATTGTCTTCTTGTTCAATGGCCGGTAATCAACACAGAGACGCTCCGTGCCATCTTTCTTCTTGACAAATAAGACACCACAGCCCCATGGAGACGTACTAGGCCTGATGAGACCCATACTCTCCTATTTATCAAGCTGCTTCTTCAATTCCTTCAATTCATCTGGAGAGAGCTTGTACGGACGCCGACATGCTGGCTCAGTACCCGGTTCGAGTTCAATGACAAATTCCACCTGACGGTGTGGAGGCATGCCTGGAAGTTCTTCAGGAAAGACGTCTTGATATTCGTTCACCACCGGAATTTGAGATATGGCATTAATTTCGCCCTTATCATTGAGAGAGAAAAGCCTGATAGTGTTATCCCTGGAGGCAAAGATAATCACATCTTCATCAGGATGAGTCATCTTGACTTCCTTTTGAGCACAATCAATGTGAGCATCATGCTGAGAAAGCCAATCCATTCCGAGGATGAGGTCAATGTCAGAATTACCAAGAACCACCGGTTTAGCCAGAAAGCGATAATCACCCATGCGAATAGAAACATCCGGAGCATAGACACTAGAAGTCATAATCCTGCCCGGAGAAACAACTTGCAACTTCTGAGGCAAATTTGAAGTGACAACATCGTGCTTGGATGCAAATGGTTGAGACATGAAAGAACATGAAGCACCCGAATCAAACAACACTTTAGCTGGAAAAGAGTTAACTGAGAGGTTACCCAAAATCACATCAGAAGAATTCTCCACTTGTGCTGCATTCATCAGATTCACCCTTGCTGCCTTTGGATCATGCTTGACCATAGCGGTACTGACAGGTGGAGGAGGCGGAAGGCGCCTTGGGTTGTTGCACTTGTTGGAATAATGACCCTTCTGGCCACACTTGTAGCAAGTAACCTCAGAAAGCGGACGGGCAGGAGGAACACTCGGTCTTGGAGCTTGGAACTGTTGCTTGGACTGCTTGTTGGAGTTGGGTGGGTGGGAGAAACCACGTCCACTAGAGTTCTTGTTGCTGTTGGAGTTGTTGGAGTTGTTGTAAGGAGCTCGAATCACTGGAGGAGGAGGAAGCCCGAATTTCTGTTGTTTCGAGACCATCTGAGACGATGAGGAAGAGTGAACGGCATCTCGAATCCTCTTTTTAGAAGCCTCCATCTTAAGCTGAGCTGCCTCTTGTTTCAAAGCCATGTTATAGAATTTGTCGAATTCATCGGGCTCGAACAAGGTGAGAGCAAGTTGAAGTTCATCTTTGAGACCTCCACGGAACTGGTAGATTTTGCTCTTGGCATCAGGAATGTCTTCCTTAGCATAGCGGGCGAGGTTTTGGAACTTGACATTATACTGGTAGACTGTCATAGAGCCCTGCTTTAGGTTGCGGAATTGCTCACGCATACCCTCGATGACACTTGTAGGAATGTGGTGAGAGCGAAAGTCCTTGCAGAAATCCTCCCAAGAGATCAGACGACCTGGCCTGGAGTCTTTGTACTGCTGCCACCAGTCAGCTGCTTGGTCTTTGAGTTGGAAGGCTGCAAACTTCACATAATCCTCTTCCTTCACGTTACTGCACTCAAAATGCTTCTTTATGTCGGTTAACCAATCTTCAGCATCAAGAGGGTCGACACAGTAACTGAAAGCTTTTGGATTATTGGCCAAGAACTGGTTGAGAGTAGCATGGTGCTGTTGGTTGAAGAAGTTGCCTTGATTCCCTGGAACACCCTGATTAGCTTGATTAGCTTGCATCTGCTGCATCATCTGCATCAACATCTGGGTGTTCTGAGCTGTAGTCTGCATAATCGCTCTCCAAGCCTCAGGCGGAGGAGGAGGGGAAGGAGGACGATCTGGGACCTCTTCACCCTCTGGGTTAGCGTTGGGAACCCTTTTCGGAGCCATCCTGAAAGAGATGACCACGAATCAGCAATTGATTGACAGAAGGCATAAGCTGAATCAATGGAATGAATTGCAACAAGTCTTCACAATAATCATTCGAACAATAAAACGAATGAAATCATTCGAACAAGAGGAACGAATGAAATTCTCACTTAAATGATAACATCAATCTTCACGAGAAGCCACATAGGGGACAAAAGGTAAAATAAGAAAACAACAAGGTACGGATGGAAACAAACACAAGATAGGAGTTTCGTTCTAACATCTTTGTGCTGAAAGCATATGAACGCGTTACGAAAGGGTTTTGCAATCCCCGGATCAGCATAGCCAAGGACCCTTTAAGATGCAACTCCCGATCAGAACATCGGTCATAATACCACTTCACTCAATGTAGAACCCCGAACTCACTAACCTGCATTCGTTGAAAGAATGCCTACGATCTACTGGATAAACCCACCTATGAATTTCCGAAAGATTCCAGTTATGCAATCAGGTGTTGGGGATACACGGGAAGCACCGCGCAATCAACTCTAAACCTACATCCAGGTGTATCCATCCTTCAACACATAACCAGTCTTTCTCGGAAACTGTCTACCTCGGACCTTCGAAAAGCATCCACTATAACAAGCTATGGCAATACTCCCGAACTACCTCCCCAGTACTGGGTGATGTCGGGGTTATCTTGCCACTGGCCGTATAGGAGAGATTTTCGATGTCGGCCGTGTTAAGTATTTAGTACTGCCGCGATATGCTTGTGACGACAATACCCCAAAGCTCAACTCCCCGGGACACTGCCACAACCCCTAATGTCAGGAGGCATCGAGAACAATATTCTCGTCACAAGAACATCGAAACAATCCCAGAATACTCGCGAGATTCCTAAAAAAAATTTGGTGCAATTTTTGAAAGTAGGAGAGACAAGAGTAGTCGTCAGGAGTCCTCACCAGAGAGAAAGGGGATGAGAAGCAAAGAAATCCTACTCTCTGATATAATATATAGGACTCAAAATATTTTCAGTGTGTGCCTAGACTCGACCGTCAACGATTCGATCAATCAGTGGGGGCTCCTAGGTCGGAGAAGGCTCTGAATACCAACTTGTAATGCCCAGGATGGGACTAAATCTCCTACGTGTCGAGGCACGACTTAGAGACTTAACCCCATGCTGGAATGATCGCAAGTCTGGTATCTTTGCACAACTCATGTAAAAGATGGGGATGGAAAACATAAAATAGTTGGCTTACACTCGCCACGTCACACAAATACAATACATGTCTCAATCATCATACATTAAAACATCACAACCCTCTAAGGGTAAAATCCAAATGACAAGATACCAAACATAATTTAAATCCACAGGTCGGAACGAATCCTAGTAGAAGTCTCCACTACTGATCATCAGGATAACGGACATAGTATCGACTACGCTCCTCGTCGTACTCCCAGTCTAGCTCGGTGCCATCACCTGGATAGCTCACCACTGGATCTGCATCTGGTGTGGTGAAGTAACTGTGAGCCACAGAGGACTCAGCAATCCCGTTCCCGGGTAACAAGACTATTTAAGCCTTGGGCGAGGATAAGGCTGAAGAAAAGAATAAGTGTCTGCAGCAGCAACTAGCAACTAGCTTGCGTGAGAGAGTGCGAGAAGAGAAAGCCTCGATCGAGAGATGATCACGAAGTGATCCTAGCTAAAGATCAACAAACATAACCCCACCGTGTTCAACTCCCGAATCCCTATTCGGAAATTGACAGTCACGGTACACACGCTGGTAGTGTATTGAAACATTGTGTCAAGTTATCTACAACAGGATATTAACAAGCTCCCATCTGCCACATAACCGCGGGCACGGCTTTCGAAAGTTCATAACCCTGCAGCGGTGTTCCAACTAGACCCATTACAAGCCCACGATCCGCGGAGTCGCAACTCCAAAGTGGGAAGACCCGAGTATTCTCGGAATCCCGTGCTCAAGATACTCCGAACTAAGGTAAGGCTAATCCAGCAAATCCTCCCGGCGTGTCGACACCCTGATAGTAGCCGCGCGTATCTAAGTCTCAGGACACGACCGGATGGGTGAAGCTACGGGTTTATATCAATCCTCGAGTTCCCTCGTGGTGACCCCGCAGGCTCCCCGTTTCGGACCAACACTCATGAGGAGCACTGGCCCGGGGTTGTTGATTAAGAACTCGGGTTAATTACTCCCTATGCAAGTTATTTAGTTATTAGGAAAATAGTACCAATGTTGGGACTTGCTGGAAAAGACTTAGGACTTAGCGGTTTATCAAGGGGGTCCCATACACCCCAACCGTGTTAGGAACGCATAATCAAGGAACATAACACCGGTTTATACGGTTCCTAACAGCATGAGTGGAACAAATCACCAAGCAAAAGGCTTAGCCCTCCACCCTTGCCAATATATAGATGATTTCATTTTAAGCATTTATATAGTGTGATATAACCCAACAAAACTTCAACATGAAGCAAGCATCTTCAATCTTCACCTGCAACTAGCAATGCTATAAGAAGGGCTGAGCGAAGCGTACTTAGCCAAGCAACGGTTTGCATAGGTAGGGTGGTTAAACATGGTCATGGTTACAAGTAGGAGGCTGACAAGAAAGACATGGGCATCGAGGCAAAACTATAGAGCGGAACTACTAGCAATAGGCAAAGATAGTAATGTTATCGGGGTTCGGTCATCTTGCCCGAAGTGTAGTCGTTCGGATCGTAAGAAGGGTCCTCCTGCTCAACCTCGTTGGTAACCTCGTGCTCGTACTCGTACTCGGTCTCAGCTTCCGGCTCTAAACAATACAATCACACAAGGCACAAATCAACAAGATGCAATGCGCACACCAAAATGATGGATGCATGATGGATGCACTATGAGAGCACACGGAGCACGAAAAATAGCACTCAAGCTAAACACTTCAAATCATGGCAACAATATGAGATTATGAATCTACACGGAAAATCAATCAAGTTTCATATAAGACTCGCTGAAAACGGAGCTACGGGCTAAAAGTTATGCCCGAAACAAGAAACGAGCGAAAACTGAAAATTACAGCAACATAGCAACTTCGGAGCACTGGAAAAATAAGCTACAGCACTCAAACAACATGGCAAAGAGCATGAACATAAACTAGACATATCCTACAGCAAATAAGTCCAAAGGTGCACCCCCAAAGGAGCCACGGATCAATAGCAACAAGCTTGGACATATTGAACTTGACAATAAAATTCTGACAGCAGAATTTTATTGAAACTTTGGAGCAAAAGTTAAACATGCCACAGCCACTTAAATAAACATGTGAGTACATGAATGGAAAGCCAACAATATCTACTACAAGGAACCATCAAGGTCCACCCCAAAACTATCATGGTTTGTCCTAGAGCAACAAGCAAACATGGCATCGGAACGTTACAGATTTCAGACAGTGAAAAACCACTAAGTGTTAAAACAGCAGTTTCATCATGGCATCTAAAAGAGCAAGTTTAAGTCACCTCGAAACTAAACATGACAAGTGGTAAGCATCACATCAAAGTACACATGATGGTGATTCCGAAACATACAAGCATGCATCATGGAGATAAACACAACGATAGCAATGAGCTCAACAATATGGCATTTCATAACAAGTTAAACAACTAAACAGCCACATAGCACTTTGCAACGAGGATAACCATGGCAAGAATAAATGTATCATGCAACCTAACACAAGCAACATGTAGAGCATGGCAAGACGAACATGTGGACATGTCATTTGCATCATTCGGACAAACGAGCTAAAAGATATCACATAGCAAAGATGGCATAAAAACATCACATTGCAGCAGTTTTATCATGATGCACTATTGCAACAGAAAAACAAGCACCTAGATGATCTCTAACATGCATGGCACAAAAAGATAAAACGTAGTGCTAATCACCACGAACGTCTGGACATGCTATTTGCGCAAAACGGAGTTACACACAAGAAGTTATCGCAGATCTAAACATGCATCAGACACAACAAAACTGGGACTTAGATGGAAAAAGGAGGTCAACCTCAGATCTGCAGGTTTACGGGCCGGAGGAGCGGAATACGGGCTTCGGGCGCGAGGTGGATCGGACCCACCGCGGATCGGGCCGGATCTGCGGCGGCTGCGAGAGATGCGGCCTGGCCCGGCTCGGGTGGCTGGGCCCGCTGCGCGGCGGTCGCGGCCCGCGGGAGCCTGGCACTGGAGGGAGGCCTTCGGGGGCTGCGGGGAGAGGACCCGCGGGGGCGCTGGAGCGGCCCAGCTGGCGACGGGCCGAGCCGCCGGCGCGTGGAAGGAGAGGCCCAGGCGGAGAGAGGCCGCTGGCGGCTGGCTGCGGAAGGCTTCGGCCTGGCCGGTCGGTCGAACCGTGGCCCGGCGAAGTGGTCCAGGTCGGGGCGGGCGAGGGAAAAGGCCCCGGTCGATGTGGTCCAGCGAGATGCTTCGAGCGGAGAGGCTCGGCCTCGGGGCGAAGCGGCGATGCGGGGACTCGGTCGATAGATGGAGAGGCCGAGGAAGGCCCAGGCGGCTGGGGTCAACGCCCAGGAATCCGATCGATCGATCGGATCGATCCAGAGGGCTGGCGCGGCGACGAAGTTTCTGTGGTGGAGGCTGCCAACTGGCGATCTGGAGCTGGCCAGATCCGAAAATTGAGGGAGGAGGAGCTAGAGGTAGGTGGAGAGGGATTAGGTTGCCAAAAATGGCATGGGGGGTGTTTATATAGGGTACGTGCTAGGGTTTGAGGGATTTTGGGTGTTTTGGATCGCGAGGGGAGTTAGGATGGGCCAAGAGGAGGTAAGTGGGCTGTTGGAGGGATGAATTGGGCCACAAGTGGAGGCACTTTGGGCCCACACGAATAACGGTTGGGATAGCAAACGGACTCGAAACGCGACGAGATTTGACAGGCGGGTTACACACACCACAACAACAACACACGACAAGCCTCGCGCCACACCGGTAACGTTACACGGCCAAACACCAAAGTAGGCCTACGGGACGCAACGGACACGTGAGGGAGCCCCGGAACGCGAAACGGACAACGGGAAGGAACACGTGGAACCAGATGCAACCGACAACACAAATGCCATGCGATGCACATGTCTACATGATATGAATGAATGCCACACAGCACACAACAAAACGACGAAAACCCAAAAGACAAAGAACCAGGAATGGAATAGATGAAGCCGGAAATATATTATAGGCCCAAAAGGGAAAGTATTACATCCGGGGCATTACATGGGCCTCCCCCTCCCGGGCCCGAGCCGAGGTCCAACACCCCGCCGCTCTGCTGGGCCGGCCCACCCCGCGTGCAAGGCCCAGATCTGCCTCCTCTTCCCGGGCCGAGCCCGTGGTGAGCGTTCCTCCTATCCGTCGCCTGAGCGCTGTTTAACTATTTTGCGCCCGTGTGTTTTTTTCCCTAGTCAAAATCTGCTAAGTCCTTGGTATTTTAGTTTCTGATGCAGTTTTGCATTGTGGATAACTTTTTGTGTGCATGTCCGATTTGAGCAAATAATATGTCAAAATGATCGTGGTGACTTGTACTATGTTTTGTTCCATTGTGCCATGCATGTTTGAGGTCATCTAGATGTCTTAATCTTCATGAGAAGAGTGCTACTTGTTATAAACAGCTGTTAGTAGTTGTTTTCATGCCATCTTTGCAATGTGATAACTTGTTGCATGTTTATCCAAATGAAGCAAATGATATGTCCACATGTTTATCATGATATGCTCTACATGTTGGTTGCTTTAGCTTGCATGATAGATTTCATCTTGTCATGTTTATCTCCTTTGCAAAGTGCTATGTGGCTGTTATGTCGTTAAACTTGTTACGAGATGCCTAGTTGAGGAGCTCGTTGCTATTGATGTGGTTGTCCCCTTGATGCATGCTTAGATGTTTTGGACTCACCATCATGTGTACTTTGCTGTGGTGCTTACCACTTGCCATGCCATGCTTTGAGGTGACTTAAACTTGCTCACAAAGATGCCATGATGAAACTGCTGTTTTAACACTTAGTGAAATTTCACTAAGTCTGGAATCTGTTGTTTTCAGATGCCATGTTTGCTTGTTGTTCTAGGCAAATCCATGCTAGTTTTGGGGTGACTCTTGATTATTCCTTGTTGTATAAGTTGTTGGCTATCCATTCATGCTCTCACATGCTTATTTGGGTGGCTGTAGCATATTTAACTCTTGCTCCCAAGTTGCAACAAATTACTGCTGTCAGGTTTTTGTTGTCAAGTTCAATATGTCATAGCTTGTTGCTATTGATCCATGGCTCCTTTGGAGATGCTCCAATGGATTTGTTTGCTGTAGGGTATGTCTACTTTATGTCCATGCTCATTGCCATGATGTTTGAGTGCTGTAGACTAATTATTTCTTGCTCCGAAGTTGCTATGTGGCTGTTAATTTCAGCATGTGCATGTTTATTGTTTCGGGTGTAACTTTTAGCCATTGCTCCGTTTTGAGCAAGTCCTATATGTAACTTGTGTGATTTTGCATGTAGATTCATAATATCCTATTGTTAGCATGATTTGAAGTATTTTGCTTGATGCAAATTGTCATGCTCCTTTGTGCTGTAACACTGTGCTTCCTATGTAGACTTTCTGTGCTTCCATAGTGCTTCTGCATTGCTTCCATAGTGCATCAGCCATGCATCCAGTATTTTTTTTGTGCGCATTGCATCTTGTTGATTTCGTGCCTTGTGTGTTTGTGTTGAGTAGAGCCGGAAGCTGAGTACGAGTACGAGAACGAGGTTACTACCGAGCTTGAGAACGAGGAGCCTGCTTACGATCCCATCGACAACTCTTCAGGCAAGATGACCGAACCCGGATATCATTACTATCCTTGTCTATTGCTAGAAGTATCGCTCTATAGTTTTGCCTCGATGCCCATGTTTTTCCTGTCAGCCTCCTATTGTAACCATGAACCTGTTTAACCACCCTACCTATGCAAACCATTGATTGGCTATACGTAGGCTTCGCTCAGCCCCTCTTATAGCATTGTTAGTTGCAGGAGAAGATTGAAGATTCTTGCTTCTTGTTGAAGCTTGTTGGGATATCACACTATATTAATTATTAAATGAAATCATCTATATATTGGTAATGGGTGGAAGGCTAAGCCTTTTGCTTGGTGATTTGTTCCACTCATGCCGCCCTAGGAACCGTATAAACCGGTGTTATGTTACTTGATTATTCGTTCCTCACACGGTTGGGGTTATGGGACCCCCTCGATAAACCGCTAAGTGCTAAGTCTTTTCCAGCAAGTCCCAACATTGGTACTATTTGCCTAATAACTAAAACTTGCATAGGGTCGTGCAAACCCGAGTACTTAATAAACAAACCCGGGCCAGTGCTCCACATGAGTGTTGGTCCGAAACGGGGAGCCTGCGGGGCCACCACGAGGGAACTCGAGGATTTGTAAAAACCCGTAGCTTCGCCCATCCGGTCGTGGCCTGAGACTAGATACACGCGGCTATTGTCAGGGTGTCGGCACGCCGGGAGGATTTGCTGGATTAGCCTTACCTTTGTCGGAGTATCTTGAGCACGGGATTCCGAGGATACTCGGGCCTTCCCACTTTGGAGTTGCGACTCCGCGGATCGTGGGCTTGTCATGGGCCAAGTTGGAACACCCCTGCAGGGTTATGAACTTTCGAAAGCCGTGCCCGCGGTTATGTGGCAGATGGGAATTTGTTAATATCCGGTTGTAGAAAACTTGACACCATGTTCCAATACACTACCAGCGTGAGTACCGTGACGGTCATTTTCCGAAAGGAATTCGGGAAGTGAACACGGTGGGGTTATGTTTGACTTGCTTTACTTAGAATCACTTCGTGATCGTCTCTCGACCGAGGCACCTTCTCTTCTCGCTCTCTTTAACGTAAGCTAGGCTAGTGCTGCTGCAAACTCTTATTCTTTCTTCAGCTTTGTTCCACACCCAAGGCTTGAATAGTCGTGTTACCCGGGAACGGGATTGCTGAGTCCTCTGTGGCTCACAGTTACTTCAACACACCAGATGCAGGTACTATGGTGAGCTACACAGGCGATGGCACTGAGCTAGACTGGGAGTACGACGAGGAGCATAGCCGTTACTATGTGAACTATCCGGTTGATCAGTAGAGCTTCTACTAGGATTCGATCTAGACCTGTGGTTCTAAGTTATGTTTGGTATCTTTCATTTGGATCTTTACCCTTAGATGGGCTGTGATGTTTATTTGAATGATGATTGGATATGTAATGAATTTGTGTGACGTGGCGAGTGTAAGCCAACTATCATTTCAGCTTTCATCCCTATTTTTACATGAGATGTGCAAAGGTACCAAACTTGCGATCATTCCAGAATGGGCTTATATCTTTAAGTCGTGCCTCGACACGTAGAAGATATAGTCCCATCCTGGGCATTTCAAGTTGGTATCAGAGCCTTCTTCGACCTAGAAGCCCCCACTGTTTGATCGAATCGTTGACGGTCGAGTCTAGGCACACACTTAAAATGTTTTGAGTCCTATATTATATCGGAGAGTAGAAATTCTTTTGCTCCTCATCTCTTTTCATTCTGGTGAGGACTCCTGACGACTACTCTTGCCTCTTCTACTTTCAAAAATTGCACCAAATTTTTTAGGAATCTCGCGAGTATTGTTTGGATTGTTTCGATGTATTTGTGACGAGAATATTGTTCTCGATGCCTCCTGACATTAGGGGTTGTGGCAGTGTCCCGGGGAGTTGAGCTTCGGGGTATTGTCGTCACAAGCATATCGCGACAGTTCTAGAGTACTTAAGACGGCCGACATCGAAAACTCTCCTATACGGTTAGTGGCAAGATAACCCCGACATCACCCAGTACTGGGGAGGTAGTTCGGGAGTATTGCTATAGCTTTGTATAGTGGATGCGTTTCGAAGGTCCGAGGTAGAAGGTTTCCGAGAACAACTGGTTATGTGTTGAAGGATGGATACAGCTGGATGTAGGATTAGAGTTGTGTGCGCGATGCTTCCCCTGTATCCCCAACACCTGATTGCATAACTGGAAACTTTCGGAAATTTATAGGTGGGTTCATCTAGTAGATCGTAGGCATTCTTCCAACGAATGCAGGTTACGGAGTTTGGGGTTCTACATTGAGTGAAGTGGTTTTATGGCCGATGTTCCGATTGGGAGTTGCATCTTAAAGGGTCCTTGGCTATGCTAATCCGGGGATTGCAAAACCCTTTCGTAACACGTTCCATAAGCTTTCAGCACAAAGATGTCGAACGAAGCTCCTATCTTGTGTTTGTTTTATCTGTACCTTGTGTTTTTCTTAATTACCTTTTGTCCCCAAGTGGCTTCTCGTGAAGATTGTTGTTATCATTAAACTGAGAATTTCATTCGTTCCTCTTGTTCGAATGATTCTTATGAAGACTATGTTGCAATTCTATTCGTTGTTTCAGCTTATATCTTCTTTCAATCAATTGGCTGATTGGTGGTCATCTATTTCAGGATGGCTCCGAAACGGGTTCCCAACGCTAACCCAGAGGGTGAAGAGGTTCCTGACCGTCCTCCTTCCCCTCCTCCTCCGTCTGAGGCCTGGAGAGCGATTATGCAGACTACAAACCAAAACACCCAGATGTTGATGCAGATGATGCAGCAGATGCAAGCAAATCAAGCAAATCAGGGTGCTCCAGGGAACCAAGGCAATTGGCAATTTCTTCTCTGGCAAAACAGATGCATTCTAGCTTGTATGCTCCGGATGTAACTATTCGCATGGGTGATTATCGATTTCTGGCCTCTCCGGTGGTTCTTGGCAATTCTGACATCGACCTAATCCTCGGGATGGATTGGCTTTCTCAGCATGATGCTCAGATTGATTGTGCAAATAAGGAAGTCAAGATTACTCATTCCGATGATGATGTGATTATCTTCGCCTCTCGGGATAACACAATCAGGCTTCTCTCTCTCAATGACAAGGGCGAGATGAATGCCATATCTCAGATTTCGGTGGTTAACGAATACGAAGACGTCTTTCCTGAAGAACTTCCAGGCATGCCTCCACATCGCCAAGTGGAATTCGTTATTGAACTCGAGCCTGGTACTGAGCCAGCATGCCGGCGTCCGTACAAGCTCTCTCCTAAAGAGTTGAAGGAGTTGAAGAAACAGCTTGATGAACAGGAGCGTATGGGTCTGATCAGGCCTAGTACGTCTCCTTGGGGCTGTGGTGTCTTATTTGTCAAGAAGAAGGATGGCACGGAGCGCCTTTGCGTCGATTACCATCCATTGAACAAGAAGACAATAAAGAACAAGTATCCGCTCCCCAACATCAATGAATTGTTCGAGCAGCTCAAAGGAGCTAAAGTGTTCTCAAAGCTCGATCTCCGAATGGGCTATCACCAGATTCACATTCGTGAAGAAGATATCCCCAAGACTGCCTTCAGAACGAGCTACGGCTCCTATGAGTATACAGTCATGTCCTTTGGTCTCGCTAATGCTCCACCTACCTTCTCGAGAATGATGCACTACATTTTCAACCCCTACACCGGCGAGTTTTTGCTTGTGTATCTGGATGACATTTTGGTTTTCTCCAAAAACGAAGAGGATCACGAAAAGCACCTCCGTCTGGTTCTCGACAGACTCCGTGAACATAAGTTCTATGCCAAGTTCTCCAAGTGCGAATTTTGGCTCGATAAGGTCTTATATCTGGGCCATATCATCTCCGCTGACGGTATTGCGGTAAACCCCGAGAAAGTTGAAGCAATTGTCAACCGGGAACTTCCTCAGAACGTCAAGCAACTCCGAAGCTTTCTTGGTCTTGCCAGCTATTGCAGAAGGTTCGTTGAGAACTTCTCCAAGATTGCCAAGCCTCTTTCCAACTTGCTGCAGAAGAATGTCAAGTACTACTGGTCTCCAGATTGTGAAGTGGCATTCAAAACTCTCAAAGAAAAGCTCGTCTCTGCTCCAGTTCTCACTCCTCCAGATGAGTCCAAGCCCTACGAAGTATTCTGTGATGCTTCTCTTCAAGGACTTGGTGGTGTGCTAATGCAGGACAAGAGAATTGTGGCATACACTTCTCGTCAACTGAAGCCAAGTGAGAAGAACTACCCCGCACATGATCTTGAACTAGAAGCTGTGGTACATGCTTTGATTACTTGGAGACACCTTCTATTGGACAGAAAAGTCGACATCTTCACCGATCACAAGAGCTTGAAGTACATCTTCACACAGCCGAATCTGAACCTCCGCCAGACTCGTTGGGTCGAAATGATCCAAGAGTATGATCCAAGCATCGAATACACACCTGGCAAGGCGAATGTGATTGCAGATGCTTTGAGCAGAAAGGCATATTGCAACAGCCTCCTTATCAAGCCGTTCCAGCCTGAGCTTTGTGAAGCATTCAGGAAACTCAACCTCCAAGTTGTTCCGCAAGGTTTTCTTGCAAATCTTCAAGTTGCTCCTACCTTGGAAGATCAGATCCGTGAGGCCCAACTCAGTGATGCTATGGTGCAGAAAGTGAAACATGGTGTTGCAAAGGGTACTCCAAAATACAAGTGCTATCGCGTTGATGAGAGAGATACCTTGTTCTTCGAGGACAGACTCGTGGTTCCAAAAGGTGATCTTAGGAAGCTCATAATGGACGCAGCACATGATTCCCTCCTTTCCATTCATCCTGGTAGTTCCAAGATGTACCAAGACCTCAAGCAATCTTACTAGTGGACTCGCATGAAGAGGGAGATTGCCCAATTCGTGAATGAATGTGATGTCTGCAGAAGAGTGGAGGCAGAGCATCAACGTCCAGCCGGTCTTCTCCAACCTCTTCCTATTCCCGAGTGGAAATTCGACCACATTGAAATGGATTTCGTCACTGGCTTTCCTAAGTCCAAGAGAGGGAATGATTCTATCTTTGTGGTGATTGACAAGCTTACCAAAGTCGCTCACTTCCTTCCAGTCAAAGAATCCATCAATGCAACTCAACTGGCAGAATTGTACACTTCCAGAATTGTGTCCTTACATGGCATTCCTCAAGTTATCTCCTCAGACCGTGGAAGTTTGTTCACTTCTAAGTTCTGGGACTCCTTTCATTCTGCCATGGGCACTAAGATTCGTTTCAGCACTGCATTTCACCCTCAGACTAGTGGTCAAGTCGAGCGAGTGAATCAGATTCTAGAAGACATGCTCAGAGCCTGTGTCATATCTTTTGGCATGAAATGGGAAGATTGCCTTCCATTTGCCGAGTTCTCTTACAACAACAGCTTCCAAGCAAGTGCCGGCAAAGCTCCGTTTGAAATCCTCTATGGCAGAAAGTGCCGTACCCCTCTCAACTGGTCCGAGACGGGTGAACGTCAACTTCTTGGCAATGACTTGATCTCAGAAGCCGAAGAAATGTGCAAAATCATACGTGAGAATCTCAAGGCCACTCAGTCGCGTCAGAAGAGCTACTATGATGGCAAGCATCGTGATTTGGCCTTCAACATTGGAGATCATGTCTATCTCCGTGTTTCTCCTATGAAAGGCACCCAAAGATTCGGTATCAAAGGAAAGCTTGCTCCTAGATACGTCGGGCCTTTCAAGATCCTTGGCAAAAGAGGCGATCTAGCCTATCAACTTGAGCTCCCCTCCAACTTCGCCAATGTTCATGATGTGTTTCATGTGTCTCAACTCCGCAAGTGCTTCAAGACTCCTGAACGCATGATTCCGTTTGAAGAGATTGTTCTTCAACAAGACTTGTCTTACCGAGAGCACCCAATTGCTATTCTCGAAGAAACCGAGCGCAAGACCCGCAACAAGTTCATCAAATTCTTGAAAGTCAAGTGGTCACACCATACCGACCGAGAAGCTACGTGGGAACGAGAAGATCACCTTCGTTCCGAGTACCCTTCCTTCTTCCAGTCCTAGATCTCGGGACGAGATCTTTTTGTAGTGGAGGAGAGTTTGTAATGCCCCGGATGTAATACTTTCCCTTTTGGGCAATATATATATCTTTGGCTCCATCTATTCCATTCCGGGTTCTTCGTCTTTTCGGGTTTTAGTCTTTTTGTCGTGTGCGTGTGTTCATTCATTCATGTCATGTAGTCACGTGCATCGCATTACATTTGTGTTGTCGTTTGCATCCGGTCCCACTCGTTCCTTTCCGTTGTCCGTTTCGAGTTCCGGAGCTCTCTCACGTGTCTGTGGCATCCCCGAGGCCTACTTTGGTGTTTGGCCGTTTAACATTTCCGTTTTGGTGTGAGACTTGTCGTGTGATGTAGTTTTGGTGTGTGTAACCCGCCTGTCAAATCTCGTCGCGTTTGGAGTTCGTTTGATGCTCCAACAGTTATTCTCGTGGGCTGAAAGTACCTACTCTTTGAGGCCCAAGACACCCCTCCAACAGCCCACCAAACCAACCCAAACCCCTCCCTTCATCTAGGCCATCCAATTGTGATCGCGTGGACGAAAACCTCACCTCATTTGGACAACCCTAGCTCCTTGTGCCTATATAAACGTCCATCTGCCTCAATTTTTGCGTCTGAAACCCTAATGCTTCCACAGTTCGCCGCCGGTGCTTCCACCGTTGCACCGCGGTGCTTCCACCGTTGAACCGCCGTGCTTCCGACGTGCAGCGAGCCGTGCTTCCGAGGTCTCCGTCCGTGCTTCCGAAGTGCACTCGCCGTGCTTCCACTCCGACGTGCGGGCCCCGCGCGTCATCTCCTACCTCCTCACCGCGCCGCCGTCTTCTCCGCCGCCGGTCAGCCGCCTCACCGCCGCCGACCGCTCTTCTCCACCGCCGCGCCTCCTCACCGCCCTCCTCCGCCTCCGGCGCCGCGCCGCCCGGCCCCGCCGCCCTCGGGTCGCGCCGCCGCCGCCCCGCCCGGCCTCCGCCGCCGCGCCGGCCCCGCGCCGCCGGCCCGGCCAGGCCCCACCGGCCTCCTACCTCGCCGGGGAGGGTCGCCGCCCCTGCCCGCATCGAAGGAGGCGAGGCCTCGAAGCAGCCACCGCCGCCGGCCGATCGGATCGAGGGGGAGCCAGGCCCCTGATCCGGATCTGCCGCGCCTCCTGGGCCTCCCCCTCCCAGGCCTGAGCCGAGGCCCAGCGCCCCGCCGCTCTGCTGGGCCGGCCCACCCCGCGCGCAAGGCCCAGATCTGCCTCCTCTTCCCGGGCCGAGCCCGTGGTGAGCGTTCCTCCTATCCGTCGCCTGAGCGCTGTTTAACTATTTTGCGCCCGTGTGTTTTTTCCCTAGTCAAAATCTGCTAAGTCCCTGGTATTTTAGTTTCTGATGCAGTTTTGCATTGTGGATAACTTTTTGTGTGCATGTCCGATTTGAGCAAATAATATGTCAAAATGATCGTGGTGACTTGTACTACGTTTTGTTCCATTGTGCCATGCATGTTTGAGGTCATCTAGATGTCTTAATCTTCATGAGAAGAGTGCTACTTGTTATAAACAGCTGTTAGTAGTTGTTTTCATGCCATCTTTGCAATGTGATAACTTGTTGCATGTTTATCCAAATGAAGCAAATGATATGTCCACATGTTTATCATGATATGCTCTACATGTTGGTTGCTTTAGCTTGCATGATAGATTTCATCTTGTCATGTTTATCTCCTTTGCAAAGTGCTATGTGGCTGTTATGTCGTTAAACTTGTTACGAGATGCCTAGTTGAGGAGCTCGTTGCTATTGATGTGGTTGTCCTCTTGATGCATGCTTAGATGTTTTGGACTCACCATCATGTGTACTTTGCTGTGGTGCTTACCACTTGCCATGCCATGCTTTGAGGTGACTTAAACTTGCTCACAAAGATGCCATGATGAAACTGCTGTTTTAACACTTAGTGAAATTTCACTAAGTCTGGAATCTGTTGTTTTCAGATGCCATGTTTGCTTGTTGTTCTAGGCAAATCCATGCTAGTTTTGGGGTGACTCTTGATGATTCCTTGTTGTATAAGTTGTTGGCGATCCATTCATGCTCTCACATGCGTATTTGGGTGGCTGTAGCATATTTAACTCTTGCTCCCAAGTTGCAACAAATTACTGCTGTCAGATTTTTGTTGTCAAGTTCAATATGTCATAGCTTGTTGCTATTGATCCATGGCTCCTTTGGAGATGCTCCAATGGATTTGTTTGCTGTAGGGTATGTTTACTTTATGTCCATGCTCATTGCCATGATGTTTGAGTGCTGTAGACTAATTATTTCTTGCTCCGAAGTTGCTATGTGGCTGTTAATTTCAGCGTGTGCATGTTTATTGTTTCGGGTGTAACTTTTAGCCCGTTGCTCCGTTTTGAGCAAGTCCTATATGTAACTTGTGTGATTTTGCATGTAGATTCATAATATCCTATTGTTAGCATGATTTGAAGTATTTTGCTTGATGCACACTGTCATGCTCCTTTGTGCTGTAACACTGTGCTTCCTATGTAGACTTTCTATGCTTCCATAGTGCTTCTGCATTGCTTCCATAGTGCATCAGCCATGCATCCAGTATTTTTTGTGTGCGCATTGCATCTTGTTGATTTCGTGCCTTGTGTGTTTGTGTTGAGTAGAGCCGGAAGCTGAGTACGAGTACGAGAACGAGGTTACTACCGAGCTTGAGAACGAGGAGCCCGCTTACGATCCCATCGACAACTCTTCAAGCAAGATGACCGAACCCGGATATCATTACTATCTTTGTCTATTGCTAGAGGTATCGCTCTATAGTTTTGCCTCGATGCCCATGTTTTTCCTGTCAGCCTCCTATTGTAACCATGAACCTGTTTAACCACCCTACCTATGCAAACCATTGATTGGCTATACGTAGGCTTCGCTCAGCCCCTCTTATAGCATTGTTAGTTGCAGGAGAAGATTGAAGATTCTTGCTTCTTGTTGAAGCTTGTTGGGATATCACACTATATTAATTATTAAATGAAATCATCTATATATTGGTAATGGGTGGAAGGCTAAGCCTTTTGCTTGGTGATTTGTTCCACTCATGCCGCTCTAGGAACCGTATAAACCGGTGTTATGTTCCTGGATTATGCGTTCCTCACACGGTTGGGGTTATGGGACCCCCTCGATAAACCGCTAAGTGCTAAGTCTTTTCCAGCAAGTCCCAACATTGGTACTATTTGCCTAATAACTAAAACTTGCATAGGGTCTTGCAAACCCGAGTTCTTAATAAACAACCCCGGGCCAGTGCTCCACATGAGTGTTGGTCCGAAACGGGGAGCCTGCGGGGCCACCACGAGGGAACTCGAGGATTGGTAAGAACCCGTAGCTTCGCCCATCCGGTCGTGGCCTGAGACTAGATACGCGCGGCTATTGTCAGGGTGTCGGCACGCCGGGAGGATTTGCTGGATTAGCCTTACCTTTGTCGGAGTATCTTGAGCACGGGATTCCGAGGATACTCGGGCCTTCCCACTTTGGAGTTGCGACTCCGCGGATCGTGGGCTTGTCATGGGCCAAGTTGGAACACCCCTGCAGGGTTATGAACTTTCGAAAGCCGTGCCCGCGGTTATGTGGCAGATGGGAATTTGTTAATATCTGGTTGTAGAAAACTTGACACCATGTTCCAATACACTACCAGCGTGAGTACCGTGACGGTCATTTTCCGAAAGGGATTCGGGAAGTGAACACGGTGGGGTTATGTTTGACTTGCTTTAGTTAGGATCACTTCGTGATCATCTCTCGACCGAGGCACCTTCTCTTCTCGCTCTCTTTAACGTAAGCTAGGCTAGTGCTGCTGCAAACTCTTATTCTTTCTTCAGCTTTGTTCCACACCCAAGGCTTGAATAGTCGTGTTACCCGGGAACGGGATTGCTGAGTCCTCTGTGGCTCACAGTTACTTCAACACACCAGATGCATGTACTATGGTGAGCTACACAGGTGATGACACTGAGCTAGACTGGGAGTACGACGAGGAGCGTAGCCGTTGCTATGTGAACTATCCGGTTGATCAGTAGAGCTTCTACTAGGATTCGATCTAGACCTGTGGTTTTAAGTTCTGTTTGGTATCTTTCATTTGGATCTTTACCCTTAGATGGGCTGTGATGTTTATTTGAATGATGATTGGATATGTAATGAATTTGTGTGATGTGGCGAGTGTAAGCCAACTTTCATTTCAGCTTTCATCCCTATTTTTACATGAGATGTGCAAAGGTACCAAACTTGCGATCATTCCAGAATGGGCTTATATCTTTAAGTCGTGCCTCGACACGTAGGAGATATAGTCCCATCCTGGGCATTACAGACCTCCCCGAGGGCGGCGCGCGGGTGCGGAAGCGGCTTTAGAACCCGGAAATTGATACCATGTTAGAAGGGAGAGAGAGGTTTGGTGGAATAGTTCATTATATTGCTTGAGCCTCGTGAGCATATATATAGAAGTACATGATCTACTTGGAGTACAAGGCAAGCCAGAATATTTCCTAGTCTAACCTATGTTTCCTAATACAATCACGTTACTCAACACATGCGCTCGTAATCTGAAATGACCGATTAGAGAGCATGTGCTGATTTCCGAAGGGACACATGCGCACACGACACCGCAGTGGGAGAATAAAGGACACATCAGTATTGTGTGTTTTAATACATCGTGTTTGTTTTAAAGTAAACGCCAATAAATTTGGCTATAACATTTGGTCAAATACTTACCGGACTGGTGTCCGCCATGGACGACAATGTGCAGGGCAGAGGGTACCTGGGTGGCGGACGGACTAGGGATGAAAGGAAAGCGTAGCAAAGTCAGTGATGGTGCCCGAGTGGAGCGGCAGAGGTACGGCAATGCCTGGGCGGCGGAGTGGGTGATAATGTTGTGGCGTCGGTCTCGGACAAGGCAGGAGGGATGGAGACGTGAAAAGTAGGGCTCCAGGTGAGGTTTTTGTATGCGCCATGGGTGTAGGACAGCTACGTGGCGGCTGTCCGGGCGTCCTCAACCCCTACCCCCC